>JBBELK010000651.1:0-542500 GCA_037783545.1 Henricia sp. BOLD:AAB3569
ACTTAGGTATCAGAAAACAAATTATACGCGTATACAGTCGCTGTACGGTGCCAGTGCCTGCATATGCGAAACGAAATAGCTGGAATAACATGCATTAGCCATAATGTAACCATGCATTGTGCTTTTGGGGCCGTTCTCACGGTTCTATACCGAGTAAACAAAAGCGCAAAAGGGTTTCTCCATTTTTTTTTTTAGAGAGAGAGAGAGAGAGAAGAAAAAAAAGTCAATCTGCAAAGTAGGAATTTCAGCACAAAGTACAATTTGTGCAGTCATGCAGATTAAAAAAAACTGTTATGTACTAGGATGTGATTTAACTTGACATACGCTGTAAAATGTTGACATTTCATAGTACTGCCATATTATGGACACTGTGCACAAATAGACTGGTTCTTGAGCCACATATTCTACATACGAACACGAACGCATGTATACATGAGAAGATCACAATCTGAAAGCAAACTGGTTCACTGAATTACATCGTTCATTACCATAAATGTTGTCCGGCCGAGGAACTGAAGAAATAAGTGCATAGCAATGTGAAAGGTTGTTTGTGCAGCGGCATCACCAGACTGTTCAGAGTGAAAAGCGCATCGGTCTGGCCAAAGCAGGGACGGCACATGGCCCTCCCCAAAACGTGGTGTACCTCCCTTGTATTCGCCCTCTTCCCTCTCCCCTCTTCCCTCTCCCCCTCACCCTCCCCTCGCCCCCAAATGACACTTGAGGCTTGCACAGCTGTAGTGTAAGCTAGCTGCTTTGCATGCCCCCTTCCAAAGTGCTTTGCCATCACCCCCACCATTGTACTTTGTCTTTGTGTGGTATTAGTGATGACAGCTCACAATTTAATATTTAATTTTGGGCAGTTGCATTACCAAACATGGCCTCCATGTTCGTACATGTCGAATACAGTGACAAACTTACATATAGTGGCCACCCTCGGGACCGCAAACATTGTCACTATAAACAGGTGGCATTTTATATAGACATTGGGGACCAAAGACGGCCGGGTGGCCTGTTTATGATCAAGGTGGCCTTAATAGCAGGTTTCACTGTATGTTGGCTGAAAAGCGCGGCCATCTGCTAGTCAATATACATGTCTGTCTGAGAATGGTTGTGCCATACGTTAAATAACACTGCGCGGGAAATCGGCTGCACGTTAGCGAAATAGATTGATGATAAATTAAAAGGAATACAGGATTGCGGATGTGCCTTCGATTTCGAGCTAAAATGAAATGCCATTATAGGCTAAATTCACGCACATTCGGGAAATCGTATGCTGATTTTTTACGACTGAATGTACCTTCATGGAAATATAATTATAATTTGTTAAATAGAAACAGGGATTTTAAACGTTCATTCTATTTCGCACGAAAACGAATGCTTCTTTTACTAACAAATGTACACATTTTCCAAAATTGTCCGGGAAAACCTATATTATTCTATACATGTATGACAATAAAGTATGTTTTTGTCTTCTTGCAGGAAATAAGATGGGCCGTACGAGCAATGTTTACATGATCCTCCTCTTTTTACAGTCTGCCGTTTTTATACTTTTCTTAATGGGTAGGTATATATAGATGAGTGGAGGTACAGGCAATGTTAATTTTCAACAAATTTCCGTTGTGCCACAAAAATGATTTGCCCTGACATCTATAACTTTAAAAAACTCCATTCAGAAATGGTGTTTTCCGCCAAATTTTATACGACACGTGACGTAATTTTTTGGTAAACAGTGGCACCCCCCCCCCCCCCCGCCCCTTCCCCGAATTTGGAAATGGGTATTTTTCATAATTTTAGAGGGTAAGTACCCCATCCCCCAAGGAAAATGTGTGCACCCCCTGGTGCCCCCTCACATGTTTTATATACCCTAGTTACGCCGCTGGTGGGAATGACGTTTCATAATTGCATAGTTCCGACCTGTCAATCAAGCCGAACCCGCCGACCAATTACAACAGCGCTAGCAGACAGCGCCCGAATAGGTCAAAGTACATTGCATCACAAACAATCACGCGATCTTCTGCCCCTATACAGTTTGTACATTGTCATGCAGTGATCCGGGGGAATTTGGGTTTCGATGTCGGGCGATTCGCTGTTCAAAGGTAGAAAAGCGCATTTTTATGAATATATGTCATCCCTGCATTACTAGCCCTTTGCTAAGTGTGTGCTACGGTAACTGTCGACCCTAAAACATAAATACCTTTCAGTTTTCTCCAATGAATCTGTGCTTTCCATGCCGAGTCCCGTTGCTTCGTGCGTTGTGTCGCCATTTGTTTGCGATGGCTTGTGAGCACATAGCAACAGTATCTAAGGGGCGGGGTTAACTGGGCAATCTCGAAACTATGCATCAGCAGGAGAGAGCACGCTGCGAGCGTGCTCCCTGCTGCTGACCACATTTGGTGCAAGATATGAGACCGAGTGACTCTCCCCCTTCCAATTGTTCCCCATCCATTGTAAAACATCCAAGGAATTTCCTTTCAGGTTTTAGGGTGACCGGGGAAGTCGTACGTTAACAAAAGGGAAGAGTGCGTTGAGGTATAGGGGCGGTAGGGGGAGTCTCGGTCTCAAATGTGGCAGCATATAGCTGACCATTTATATAACGCCTATTAGCCTTAATAACGGTATTAGCGTCAAGACGCCATTATTGCGTTTTGCTCTGATGAAAGCAAGTCGAAATGTGCTTTAGCATGCCTTTGTCGTTACTTAATTATATTTTCAGATTTTGTAGTGTACCTAGCCTTTAGTCAAGGCGGCCGTGGCGAGTTATGTTTCGCGCGCAGTCAGTTTTACCAACGCTTGAGGAAAGGACACCTTGACTAGTGTACCAAACACCTATTCAAACGAGTCAAACTCTAAAAATTTCCACATGCCTGACACATTCCGTAGTTAAAAATCACAATTATTATATTTTAATGTATATCTTTTTAAATTTTATTTTATTTCAGACTATGGACATGTGACGCACATAATTTACAATTCAGAAAAAGCAAATACTCGCAAAAGCGGAGATGATCCTATTTCAGTCATTCGTGAAACCATTGGCATTTGCACGGCCCCAAAAGCGACATTGCCTCGTGGAAAATTGTCCAACTGCAGCCTTGACGATGTCGTCCGGCTGAGGCCTGGTGTAGTCTTTTTGACCACAACAAACCTGGCCTTTCTCGATATAACGCTTAATTTGATGGCGAGCATAAAGAGGACAGGGGTTTGCGTGAATACTACGATTATTGCCGAGGATGCCACGGCGTACGCGTTTCTGCGTCGGATGGCCGTGGATGACCCGGCAATACACGTGCTACTGACCAACTCGGGAGAAACACACACCGGGGAGGCTTCGCGTGGTCAGGCCGGCACGTACTATGGGTTGTTTAATAAGCGACAGGCCTACATTCTCGCATTGCTGGAGCAAGGCTACGCGGTGCTTTTTTCTGACGCTGACACGTTTTGGTTCCGAGATCCCTTCCCATATTTCCAAGGTAATTTTGACATGTTCATCAGAGGTCAGATGTCACACTACCCCACTAGAAGGAAAGACACGACATTCTGCTCTGGGTTCGTCTACTTCAAGCCCACGAATGCAACGCTGAAATTTATGAAGTCTTGGGTCAACATCATGAACTACGGCAAGACACACGGAAATCCGGGCATAGTAGATCAAAGGGTTATGAATAATATGTTGGTCAAGGACAAACCTGTGCATGTGAACATTAAGATGCTGGACCCAGATTTATTCCCATATGGTAATGATTTTTTTAAAGGTCCTCTACACGCAAACCACTCAACAGTTGTAGTACATGCTGCCAATATCCGCGGACATCCCGCAAAACTGAAGAAGTTCAAGGAATATGTAATGTGGTTGGTATAACCACAACTTTTAAAAACAGGAAAACTGCAAGCTTAAACCTCGCCACGGACACCTTGATATTTTTATAGAAACATAAGTCATTCGCTTTAAAATGAGACATCAACGAAAAAAATCGACCAACGATTAGTTATCGAACAATTAGGCCTACTGTCAATATTTCGAATTATTGGCGGTCGATCCGGCAAGGCGCAAAAACAGCCGTATATAAAAACGGCTTTTCGCACAGGGTTGCCGAACTCTAAAATTCAATGTAGGCCCACGATGTTTGTTCGTTAAAATAAAGTGAATGCTATAAATATTTGTTCGGTGAAGAAAAGAAAGAAAAAAAATCAAATTTCTAATAACTTGGTAACACACACATGGCGATTTCACTTTAGTGGTATATAGGCTCCAAACATCATGGCTGCCAGATAAAACATCATGCATACAAAAGCACAGGAACACGGTTCGGTCATTTTTGTTTAGTGTAGAGTTATTGCCTACGAATAAAGGGGTGACGCTATCCCTTTGATACACCCTTTACTTGCACGCAACAGGACAAGGATAAAAGACCAAGTATGGAGCTATAAGCTCCATACTTGGACATAAGGCACAACTGCACCCCAGAAGGGTATTGATCCAACGGACACGGTTCAACAACCACCCCTAAATGTTATTTTTGCGAAGAGATCTATGTTGCAACACTGCAGACTCGGACTTTGCGGAGCTATACATCTAAAGTTTTTTTTTGTACATCTAAACGTGTGTTAAGAAGTGAACAATATAAACTAAATTGACATCGTGGTTTCTCAACTTCATGATTTCAGCTCGGCGAAGGCGCAGACAATCAAGAAGGTGAAATTTCAGAGTAAGTTTCTAGAAAAAAATACGATTGTAGGGTTACTAATGCTGATATCATTAATCATAAAATACACCACATGATGGTATGTCAAATGTAGTACATATACTTTAATTTTGTAAGAGATTATAACAAGTGCGATACTAAAAAATAGTAAGAAATCGGACACTCTACTCGCGTGTTTTTCTGGAAGGAGCGTAACCAGATCACAATTTTTAATCCTCCCATTTTGTCCATGGGTGTTGAGATTTTGATACCATCATGTGTCATATTTTTCTTGCACCATTTTGAAAGTTGGTGTTCTCAATCCGTATATTTCCGAGGATATCGTCAAAAAACCACCAAAGTTTAGTAAATGTAATTTACCCGGTTACATTACCGCAATACACCAATCTTTCTGTTTTTACATCTAAATTGGGGATTGCAAATTTCCTGTTTTCTTTTTGAGGAAAGTATTTTGATGATGTATTTTACATGATGGGTTGCAACATAATCCATTTAATCCTGGAAAAATCTAGACACACTCCGCTAACCTAACTTTGCACACTAATCTAATAACATAAGTAACTGTATGGAATTTGTATGTCCCCAAATTTTAATCAATCATTTGAATGGGAAACCCGGAATTCAAATCCTCATTCAGACATCTGTCTCAATAAAATAAATCAGTTAAAATAAGTTTCAAATAAAAATAAAATGTTTCCAATGTCGTTCCAGTTACCACACCAATGTATCATTACATTATAGGTTTTCCCGGACAATTTTGAAAAATGCGCATTTAAATTTGTAAAACATAAATTTAATTTCGCGCCGATTTCAAATAAACGAATATGCAGAACGTTTCATTTACGATACGTGCGAACGTTTTTATTGCAATACGTGCTGAAATGAATATTCCTTTTTATTTGTTATGAATTATATTCGCATATTTTGCATTCAATTTAAATAAATTATACAGGCCTATACATATCATGATACAGCTTTGATTAATTAATTAATCAATGTATTGTAGACATAATTGAGCATCATTGTGTTTGTTTTTATATCCAAGATGAATCAAAATGATCTTGTAAAGGAAAACATGCGAAAAAGTGTTGTGTTAAAACGCATTTGTAATGGTATCCGTTTTTTAAGGCCGAATTTTGATTTCAGGAATAGCAGTGATAACGTTTTGAAGAGTAAGTTTGGGGATTTGTAAAGAGTGCATCATTGTTTTGCAGCCGGCGACCGGTTGCACTGATCTGCAACAGTGTATATACATGTGAAAAATACTCATCCGTGCATGCATACTCCTCTATATAGAACTAAACATGGTTTGAGGGCATAGTGATAACTACTGGTCCAAAGATGTTGGAAGATTGGGACAATCGCCACAGGTGAAACTGAGAGCTAGGGGTAGTCCCAAACATCCAACATCGAGGGAGCAGTAGTTTTCACTTTCCAGAAATAACCATGATTTACTTATTTTGCTATACCTCTGGAACATTTTAAAATGTTTACAATAAAAATAGAAATCAATTATGCTTTTGCAAGTTTGACTTCAAGGGAAACCTTTAGAACAATCGTTGTACTTAAGCACTGCTGTATTCAAGATGTCTGTCCTATACGTATATGTATAAAGTGTGTAAATTGATTGTTTTATGACAATAAAACATTGGCATGTCAGTCAGACGTTGAATCTTCCAACACGGCATTGATATTTTAGTTACCACGGCAACAGACACATGTTGTCCATATAGTGTGGAAGATATTTTGTCCAGTTGTTGAGCCAGTCAACATTTTTTAAACCAAAAATAACGGTTATCCACAAAATGCCCAACAAAATAACGCATGACATTATATCCAACTATTGAGGTGTGCTACATGCCTAAATGTTGGTGGACAATTCGCCCAATTGTTGGGTATTTTATTTGTTCATGGGCAATGTTTTGCCCAGGTGTCGGATAAGTTAACTATTCGACCAATGTCGAAATGTTGGGCATTTTTGGCCAACTAGCCTGTCGTGTTACATGATACCAGGGGAGTTTCTATTCCATGTTGCGTGTGCCCTTGGGCAAGGCACCTTGCCACGTAATGTCTCTCTATACACCAGGAGGAAATGGGTACATGTAAGGGTAGTGAAAGCTGATTAGTCCCTGTGCGCATAAGCTGCACGGGACTGCATACTCCCCAGGGAGTTGAGAAGGATTAAGGAATGATACTACTGAGCCCAATGACCAGGGCCGGGTAATAATGCAGAAAGCGCATTGAGAGTTCCGTCGGTTCTGAAATGCGCTATATAAGAACTGCCTATTTTATTATTTTGGTTTGTACCAGAGACCTCTCTGATTGTACTGAAGGCACGTACACGTACGCATATGTACTGTTTAGAGCATGTACATGTAATATCCATAGCAACTGGAAAGGTATGCAAATATTGGCCTTAATTGTACCGCCCTTGGAAAACAAATTACGCGTACAGTCGCTGTACGGTGCCTGCACCTGCGAAACGAAATGGCTGGAATAACATGCATTATCCATATGTAACCATGCATTGCGCTTTATATTTGGGGCCGTTCTCACGGTTCTATACCGAGTAAACAAAAGCGCAAAAGGGTTTCTCCATTTTTATTTTTTTTAGAGAGAGAGAGAGAGAGAGAGAGAGAGAGAAAAAAAAAGTAGGAATTTCAGCACAAAGTAAAATTTGTGCAGTCATGCAGATTAAAAAAAGCTGCTGTGATTTAACTTGATATATAGGCTGTAAAATATTGACATTTCATAGTAATGCCAGAAAAAAATTGATAAGTAGTATTTTGGAGAGTCTTCAAAACTATTTCTTTCTGTAAAACTGTGAAAAGGCCTATTACAAACCAAGCGCAATAAAAAAAGTACCAACTTGTGCCTCCGTCTGAACATGGAGGCCATGTCAACTGCCCAAAATTAAATATTAAATTTATTGTGAGCTGTCATCACTAATAGTAATACCGCACAAAGACAAAGTACAATGGTGGGGGTGATGGCAAAGCATTTTGAAAGCTAGGGGCATGCAAAGCATAGCTTACACTACTTACAGCTGTGCAATCCTCCCCTGGGGGTGGGGAGGGGCGGGGGGAGGGGGGCTGGGGCTTAGGTGGGAGAGCGAATACAAGGGAGCTATAGGTACACCACGTTTTGGGGAGGGCCATGTGCCGTCCCTTTGGTCAGACCGATGCTCGTTTCACTCTGAACAGTCTGGTGATGCCGCTGCAAACACAATATTTCACCCGGTCTGCACTTATTTCTTCCTCGGCCGTACAACGTTTATGGTTATGAACGATGTAATTTAGTGAACCAGTTTGCTTTCAGATTGTGATCTTCTCATGTACATGTGTTCGTGTTCGTATGTAGAATATGTGGCTGAAGAACCAATCTATTTGTATACAGTGTCCATTTTCGATTAACATACACAGGTTGCATCTTCATAAAGATTGCTTAGCATTATAGCCTACCTATATATATGGCATTTGGGACCAGCAAAGATGGCATTTGGCCACTAAGCGGGTGGCCTATTTATAAAAGTGGCCTTATTAGCAGGTTTTACGGTACAACTTTACCTGTACAACCTGTCATACATGATGCGACTTACGATTTTTTTTGAAAAGTTCGCTATATATACATATCGTATTTTCTATAAACATGGTTTTACGTGGTACCATGCATGAGGTCTTGGAGAGAGGCTTTTGCCGATGATATAGGCCTATCGTTCCGGCATGCGGTATACGTTTTAGTAGAACTTTGAAATATATGTTTATCATGTAGGAAGAGAACTTCTCCCGTGCTCTTACCTATAAACCTAGTCTAGGCCCTATACGTTGTTATTGTTTCGTTTTGAACGTCCGTCCCGAAAACCGGTCGCCGCGAGACAGTCAATAACAACGTCTAGGCATAATCTCGTATTGACAGCACCGTGCGCGCGCACCTGTTATGCATAATGTTATGCAGAGCGCGCTGTCGCCTGCTTACTATGCATGTGTGCACGATGTATAGTCCCCTGTGTCCTCACATCGTGGCATGACTGCACGGGGGGGAAGCCGCGGGCTGGGAAAATCCGTGCCCTCGGCAAACCTTACGATTTCGACACGGCAATTTAGAGATTTTGTTGGAAATACAATTATATAGGACATTGCAAATAAGAGGTATACTGTTCCACAGATAATCGAGGCCACAGTTGAACCTATTTGCCAGTTTAAAACCTGCCGGTTCGGGAAAATGATCTTTCAAGCAAAAGCAAATACTGCACACCGGGCGACTCGTGCAGGCACAAAAACATTGTAGAAATATTTTGTATGATTCGAACCAGGCATTCAACATCAGTCAGCTTGGTATGCAAGTTATGGGTTTAAGTCCATAGGATCGACAAGAGAGAAACATTTTTTCGTGACATAAATTCCCCTTCCCTCCTAGTGGGTTTTCAAAATGTCAACTCAAAACCAGCAATAGCACTGTCATAAGATAAATCCTTAGGCCTATGCTAGGGACTTGGAAATCCGTGACATCATCAGTCGTGCAGTCGCGAAACTATTACTTCAACTTGGTCAAATCCGTAACCGAAGTTTGCAAGCTTGATAGACTGCTGCGTGAAATTGCACTTTAGTTTCTGTCATTTAATCTGCCAGGCTGATTTATTTTTGGTACAGGCCTATTGGGGCTGGTTTTCTTTGTATTTGTGCCAAATATCACGCAAATTCACCTGTGCAGTGGTAAAATTTTCAGCCCCAAAATATCACCAAAATCACATCACAATTTTTGAAGTTGCTGTCCATTGATATTCCGCACGTAAATTTGGCACATTTTAACAAGCATAAAACAGGAACTGCTTGATGAATTTTTGCAACAAAAGGTATTGTTGATAGCTGTTGCAACTTGTCTGTTGTGTGAAAATGGTTTTAACTCAAAATATAATTTTTTTAATTTTTATTCCAAGTCGCTACCCAGGCCAATGACTTAGTGTACGGAGTCTCAACTGCCAAACTATATGGTATTTGTTTCCGTTGGGCTCTCACTGTGTATCGGGTCGGTATATAATTTTTTATTTTTTTGAAAATCCTTTTTGTTTTTAGTCGGGCTTTATACTCTATGCAAAATTCAAAACTCTTGCGGTCTAGATGAATTTTTCCCTAAGTATTTTTTCCTGGGGTATTTTTCAGACCGACCGAAGCCTAACCGCCAACGTCGGCATGCAGGTTCCGTTATTCGCCACCCGGCGTCCGTTGCAAAGAGTACTAGTATTCGCCTACCCTTACAACCGCGCGAGCCACCCGGCGAAATCAACAACGCGTACCTGGCCGCGACCTGGCCTGGTCAAATCAACCACGGCGCGTACAAAACAACAAGAAACTTTCAAATCAACACGATATAAGCGCTGAACGTACATGTACGGTGCATGTACAATGTACCTAGTCTGGTACCCGGACCAAAAATTGACTAGACTGAATTTAAGGTCCGGCAACAGCCAGTATACATGTTTCGAAAAAGGAGGAATTCCTCCTTTTCCGAAGGTTCCCGAAGTTACCCGAATGCACGTCCGGTCGTCCGGACGTTACCGTTAATCGTCGGGTACACTTCGTCATTGTTTCGAGAATTTGAATTGACGTCGCGTGCACGTACGTGCGTGCCGCTGCGTGTGTATTTATGGTGATGCTACGGATTTAAAACTACGCAGTGGCTGTCAGTTGCTATAGTTACGGGATTGCAACAGCATAGTACATTATGGAGCTCGATCACTGGGTGATGCAGACAAGGTTTGAATTTTCGTTTTGATGCTAGCCTACATGTATATTAAAATGGGCATATTTAATATTTTAAGGTTAATATATTCAATTTGTATTGGTCAAATATGTAATAACCCCTTTCAAATTGTTGTACACTCATGCCATGCAGCGCGCTTTGAAAATTAACGGTTATGTGCTTCTAAAAATAAATGCATGACGTAATGCTTAAAGTGCTATTTTAAACACGACAGTAGCCGGTCCTCATATTCAGTCGTTGTAATATGTGGAGCGGGAACCAGTCTACAATGTACCAGGCTATTTGCTCTTAAAGGAACACGTTGCCTTCGGGTTGCGCTTTATTGGGCGTTTTTGGGCTATTACAAGCGTTTGAAGTATAATGAGCACGATCTGAAAGATGTTTAAAAAGTAGAATATAATGATCCACACAAACGTGCCTTAGAACTGCTTCAATTTTGCGTAATTTCTCGAAGCAGCACGCTCCGCCATTTATGGGAGTCAAAATCTTGACTCCCATAAATGGCGGAGAAATTATATTAGTCTTATTTCCAGCCTGAAGAAAGAAATTATTTTTCCTTCCTCCGTTGCGTGTGATGTGCCTGTTTTTTTAATTCGTGTCTACAATAACCATTGGGTATAAATCATCCAAGTCCTTTCTATCTGTTTGTCCCATGACAATATTCTTACCCTGATTGGCGAGGTTTTCGTTTTTTCTTTTTTGACGCGTCTGCTGTGTTCTCTTGACGATCCATTTTTTGACAGCCAGTCGGTGTGTGTGTGTGTAGAGCCGTGTGGTAACATTTCACACATGTCTCGGGAGGCGGAGAATGGTATGGTACCTTGCGTTCATCTGATAGGTTTACCTGACCACTGGCTACGGCGCCAGCCTAACTTCTGTTCGTCGCTGCATTTTGCCCACTACCCGGACGATCGTATTGACGGCTGAAATACGTATACATTTCGCGGGACATGTAGTGGGGGTCAGAGGTCAGTGTTTTTTTTATTTTTATTACCATTCACTAATTATAACACATTAAATGTGTTTTATTGCAAGAACAACTCTTAATAAGTATAAGGAACACCCTCAAACGTGAGATTTCGTGAAATCTGAAGGCAACGTGTTCCTTTAAGTGCGCGTGCGTTAAGAAAAATCTACCCGTATCTGCATACAAAACTTACGCATGCGCACAAATTTCCCCCTGTTTCGGGGGGAGATTTTACGAGTTTTCCTAGACGGTCATTTTGACAAAACGATATGGTGATAGGACTACGAACGAGTTGTTGGCGAACGATGCAAACGTTTGCAATGTTCGCGTGTTTCGAACGCAGCCCTGAAAGCCAAATTTCTGAGTAGTCTGGTACCCGGACCAAAAATTATTTGACTAGACTGAATTTAAGGTCCGGCAGCCGCCAATTTCGCCATTTTGAAACAGGAGGAATTCCTCCTTTTTCCGAAGGTTCCCGAAGTTACCCGAATGCACGTCCAGTCGTCCGGACGCTACCGTTAATCGTCGGGTACAGTTCGTCATTGTTTCGAGATTTTGAATTGACGTCGCGTGCACGTACGCGTGCCGCTGCGTGTGTATTTATGGTGATGCCACGGATTTAAAACTACGCGGTGGCTATCAGTTTCTATAGTTACGGTAACCGTATGAATGGCTATAGTTACGGGATTGCAACAGCAGATTAAAACTACTTGTACAATATGGAGCTCACTGGGTGATGCAGACAAGGTTTGAATTTTCTTTTTGATGCTAGCCTACAATAAAATGGGTTAATATATTAAATTTGTATTGGTCAAAAATGGAATAACCCTTTCAAATTGTTGTACACTCATGCCGTAGCGCGCAGCGCGCTTCGAAAATTAACGGTTATGTGCTCCTAAAAATTAATGCATGACGTAATGCTTAAAGTGCTAGTAGCCGGTCCTCATATTCAGTCGTTGTATGTGGAATATGTGGAGCGGGAACCAGTCTAATTTCTGAGGTGACCTTCTGGTCACGCAAGCGCGCGCCTTGCGCGAAAACGGCGGCGCGCCATGCATAATGCATGCACAACATAATATAGGGAGGTTTAGGCTGGATCCGAATTAGGTTTTTCATTGTCCGCCCATAGCAACAGCATAGCAACAGCCATAGCCACAGCCAAAGCCACTAATTCGGATCCAGCTAGCTTAGATGCACGTAGAACGCCAACGTGAAATGCTTTAACACTTGATCATTATTCTGAGGAGATCTATAGAATAGATGAAAACAAAAAACCTACATTTCTTACTTTCGTGGCGAGATAAAACTTTTGATGTGACCAGGATTCGAGCCCGACTTCTAACACCTTCTCCTGAGTTGACCGGTGCTGAAATAATTTCGCGTTCACGTTCGCGTTTTACGTGCATCTAAATGCTAAACCTCCCTAGTATAATAAAGAAGGCCCAGTACTTGTACATATACATGTACGTATACACGATTGTGTATGCTCACCGCGCATTGTGCATGTGGGATATGTCAAAATGGCGTCGGGCAATTTGATCAACGATATATTTCTCGCGTTTTTGATTGCCTGTATTCGGGGTGAAAGAGAGAGGTCGTCAGATGATGAGGCCGAGTGAAACAATCGAGTGCTGGAGAAAATCATGAGAAGGGTTAGGGTTCTGCTTTAGCCCCTTGATTTTGTTTTTTATTTGGAGTGTCGTCCGTGGAGAGTGGCCGAGGTACAACTCCGCGCCATTCCGTCTGGACGCGATCCTTTACAGTATGGTCTTCTTCTTCGTGAAAGGATCATCACCGGTATGATGGAATTCCTCGTCACCCCAAATATTTATTAGAGCGAGGATTTCCCGACTTTGCCAATTTGATCTACGAATTTGAGAAGATTTTTCAGCTGCCATGTTCCAGTTGTTCTCTCATCAGAATTACACGTACTAGATGTTACGGTGATGGAGGGTAGTAGGTCAGCGCGATTCTTCTTCTTTCGTATGAAACCCCTAAAGGGATCTGGTTGCTGAGATTCGCCGACTTAAGTCGTTGCCCTGTAGCCACCTTAGGAGGTTCTTCAGCATGGCCACGAAGTACTATGGAACAGGAAGAAATTCTCAGCTTTAGATGTGGGAGGAAATAAGCCCCACACACCACAGTTTCGTTCCAACGGAGATTTACCGTGACTTAGCGCAGCAGGGAGTGATCGTTATCCGTGGCGCAACTTGCGCTATTCCTCCACTTTTTGCGAGAAAAAGTTACGCTGTGGCGTAACTTATTCCTCCGTGGGTGGATTAGAGCGTTCCAACGAGGAATAACTTAGTATTCTCTGATTAACGATTAACTTACGCCTCGTCTGAACGTACCCTATATGTGGGCTGAAAAGCG
This sequence comes from Henricia sp. BOLD:AAB3569, assembly GCA_037783545.1. Classification (NCBI taxonomy): domain Eukaryota; kingdom Metazoa; phylum Echinodermata; class Asteroidea; order Spinulosida; family Echinasteridae; genus Henricia; species Henricia sp. BOLD:AAB3569. Next base: position 13,804 of record JBBELK010000651.1, read on the forward strand.
CGGCCACCTGCTGGTCAATATACATGTCTGTCTGAGAATGATTGTGCCATACGTTAGTTAAAAAAACACTGCGCGGGAAATCGGCTGCACGTAAGCGAAATAGATTGATGATAAATTAAAAGGAATACATACAGGATTGCGGATGTGCCTTCGATTTCGAGCTAAAACGAAAAGCTATTATAGGCTAAATTCACGCACATTCGGGTAATCGTATGCTGATTTTTTACGACTGAATGTACCTTCATGGAAATAGAATTATCATTTGTTAAATAGAAACAGGGATGTTAAACGTTCATTCTGTTTTGCACGAAAACGAACGCTTCTTTTAATAACAAATGTACACATTTTCCAAAATTGTCCAGGAAAGCATATATTATCTACAATAAAGTATGTTTTTGTCTTCTTGCAGGAAATAAGATGGGCCGTACGAGTAATGTTTACATGATCCTCCTCTTTTTACAGTCTGCCGTTTTTATACTTTTCTTATTGGGTAGGTATATGCCTAGAGTGGTGGTACAGGCAATGTTAATTTTCAACAATTTTCCGTTGTGCCACAAAAATGTTCTGCCCTGACATCTATGACTTTTAAAAACTCCATGTTGAAAAGGTGTTTGGCGCCCTCATAATTGGCCAAATGTTATACGACACGTGACGTATTTTTCTTGTAAACGGTGGCACCCCCCATCCCCAATTTGAAATTTGGAAATGGGTATTTTTCATAATTTTAAAGGGTTAGTACACACACCCCCACCCCCACCCCCAGGGAAAATGTGTGCATCCCCTGGTGCCCCTCACATGTTTCACCCTAGTTACGCCGCTGGCGGTTATGACGTTTCATCAGCAGCAGGGAGAACGCAACAGTGCATGCGAGCGTGCTCCCTAGGCCTGCTGCTGACCACATTTGGTGCAAGATATGAGACCAAAAGACTGCCCCTTTCATTGTTCCCCTATTGTGTGTAAAACATCCAAGGAATTTCCTTTTAGGTTTTAGGGGGCAATCATACATTACAAAAGGGAGGAGTGCGTTGAGGTATAGGGGCGGCAGGGGGAAGTCACTCGGTCTCAAATGTGGCAGCATATAGCTGACCATTAACGCCTTTTAGCCTCAGCGTCAAGATGCCATTATTGCGTTTTGCTCTGATGAAAGCAAGTCGAATTGTGCTTTAGGATGCCTTTGTCGTTACTTAATTATATTTTCAGATTTTGTAGTGTACATAGCCTTTAGTCAAGGCGGCCGTCACGTGGCGAGTAATGTTTCGCGCGCAGTCAGTTTTACCACTGAGGAAACATTTCCTTCCTTCATGGTTTTACCAACGCTTGAGGAAAGGACACCTTAACTAAAGGCTATAGTGTACCAAACACCTATTCAAACGAGTAAAACCCTAAAAATTTCCACATGCATATGTAAAAATCACAATGATAATATTTTAATATATATCTTTTTAATTTTTATTTTATTTCAGACTATGGACATGTGACGCACATAATTTACAATTCAGGGAAAGCAAATAGTACTCGCAAAAGCGGAGACGATTCTATTTCAGTCATTCGTGAAACCATTGGCATTTGCACGGCTCCAAAAGCGACATTGCCTCGTGGAAAATTGTCCAACTGCAGCCTTGACGATGGCGTCCAGCTGAGGCCTGGTGTAGTCCTTTTGACCACAACAAACCTGGCCTTTCTCGATGTAACACTGAACATGCTGGCGAGCATAAAGAGGACAGGGGTTTGCGTGAATACTACGATTATTGCCGAGGATGCCACGGCGTACGCGTTTCTGCGTCGGATGGCCTTGGATGACCCGGCAATACACGTGCTACTGACCAACTCGGGAGAAACACACTCCGGGGAGGCTTCGCGTCGTCAGGCCGGCACGTACTATGGGTTGTTTAATAAGCGACAGGCCTACATTCTCGCATTGCTGGAGCAAGGCTACGCGGTGCTTTTTTCTGACGCTGACATGTTTTGGTTCCGAGATCCCTTCCCATATTTCCAAGGTGATTTTGACATGTTCATCAGAGGTCAGAAGTCACACTACCCCACTAGAAGGAAAGACACGACATTCTGCTCTGGGTTCATCTATTTTAAGGCCACGAATGCAACGCTGACATTTATGAAGTCTTGGGTCAACATCATGAACTACCGCAAGACACACGGAAATCCGGGCATAGTAGATCAAGTGGTTATGAATAATCTGTTGGTCATGGATAAACCTGCCTAGTGTGCATGTGAACATTACGATGCTGGACCCAGATTTATTCCCATTTGGTGATGAATTTTTTAATGCTCCCCTACACGCAAACCACTCGACAATTGTGGTACATGCTGCCAACATCCGCGGACATCCCGCAAAACTGAAAAAGTTCAAGGAATATGGAATGTGGTTGGTATAGACCTTATGCATGGCGGCCATGACAGAGGGCAGGTTTTCATATTCAAATGTGTGACAATAGACCCACAAAGTGCCTACTCGTGCATGACGCACTAGCTGTGACAATGTGACTGCCCTCTATCATGCCCACCGTGCATAAGGTATATAACCACATATTTCTGCAAAGATAGAGGATTAAGACAAATGTCTTAAAGACAGATTACATGATTGAAACAAAACTTTTTAAACAGGAACAACAGCAAGACTGCAAGCTTAAACCTCGCCACCGACACCTTGACATTTTTATAGAAACATAAAAGTCATTCGCTTTAAAATGAGACATCAACGAAAACATCGACCAACGATCTAACAATCTAACAATTACTGTTAATATTTCGAAATATTGGCGGTCCATCCGGCAAGGCGCAAAAACAGCCGTATATAAAAACGGCTTTTCGCACAGGGTTGCCGATGTCTAAAATTCAATGTAGGTCTACGATGTTTTTTCGTTAAATTAAAGTTAATGGTTTAAATATTCGTTCGGTGAAGAAAAGAAGAGAAATCAAATTTCTGATAACTATACGAACAGTTATACTTTAATGTAGAATAGGTATTAGCTTTGTGCCACACTGTTCTGTGACAGTGTGATGCCCTTTCAACTTAACGTTCGTGTCTATTATTGGTTTTGTATAAAGTATTAGTTTTTCCAAGGTGATAGAGCCTAATTTGCACGGCCCCATATTGAAAAGTTTGTATATATAGGCAAACGGACAAAAGCTCTGCAAGGGTCATTCTTCAGTAAGTGTCTATTTTGAAAAAAGAAAAGGTTTTTAAATGTTGATTATTTTTAGTGAAACATGATCATTAAGGAACACAACAACTATAATTAACGTTCGGCACAATCTTTAGGGGAGTTTTATTTAATTTCATTACCCTTAAATTTTCAGTGTTGTAGCATAGGTAAAATGTGACAAAAACATATGGGTCATTCCGTGTCAATTCAACGAGCTTTTGAACTTGACCATCACGGATTTAAATGAAATTTGGTGTGCTGATTGGACTCCTTGAGAAACCCCGAGAACTAAAATTTTATGTAGTTCGGTCAATTCATTTTTTAAGATACGGGTCAACGAACTTTGGACTAATTAGCATGACCTGCTATGCTTGGACAATAATATCTCTAAAAGTAATTGGCCTACAGAGATAAACTTTACATAATTTTAAAGCTCTTCAAATGGCCTTCATTTTATAAAATTACATCAAAATTGTATCGCGTACCACAAAAAAGTTATGTGAATTTATAAATTTTGACCTTGATTTGCAAAAATGCGTATTTGTCAAAATGCGTAATTATTTTTTATTTGTTAGCTTAAGATGTAAGGAACATTTCCAGAAAGATTTGGGATGGGCACTTTTACAGTTTTTGAGTTACGATAATTTAAACATTAAATAACATGTAAATGCCATGTAAATACCATGTGCAGCACATGTACATACATGTTATTTACATGGTATTTACATAAACAATAAAAACTGCGCCGTTCTAATCAATTTTGTGGATTCTGTTGTTTGTAAACAATTAACAAAGGCAATAGGCGTGCATTTCGATGGCTTGTAAATAATGAAAAGTGATCGTTGGCTCACAATTTCATGCTGGTTTATAAATAATGAAAATGAACTAGTTATAGCGTTGTCGCAAAACTTCATTGGTTTACAAACAAATTGAAGCTTTATACACTTGTCTGTCGTTTGTAAAGGTTGACTATCGATTAAGGTATACTTATGTGTACAGCTAATCGAGAGCCACGGCACAGCCTCCAGCGTATTTTCCTGGTCTTGGCGGGGTGTTTCAAATATTCGTTCTCAGTTGATCGGGTACTATGTGGCTTGCGTCATGCACTCTGTGGCGCACGTACTGCGTGTGCGCGCGATCCATAAAAATGCTTCGCGTTGGACCACGCACACGGAGTACACAGCGCCCATGCATTTTGGACCGCGTAGATGCGAACCAAAAATAAGTAAATCGTTTGCAAACGATCTTAAAAATTTTATCTTTATGGCTTATTTTCTGGTAAAATTATATCATTTGGAGCGAAAACCTTTTATTGGATAGTTGCTATTAATTCAATCTTTTGCCCTGTAAACTTGTCGATTACTTTCATTGCAAATGATCCACTGGGCCTTTAACGCCCTCTATTACTCGATTCTTAATTTCGGTACCCAATTTATAAATATGTCATGGACGCTTGTGTTCTGCGTTGCTTGACCCTAGACTAGCAGTCAGCTGGCGGGTACACAAGCAAGTTTTCAGTTCCGTGGCAACCAAATTGGGAATATTTTATACTTTTACTCACAATGGACTCAAGTCTTGTTATTTTTTTATTATAAAGTTTGACTCGTGTTTTACAAACGATACAGTGGGTGGGTTACAATTCTGTGTGTGTTATGTGTTAGTATGAGTTTAGCAGATCTGTTAACGGATCTGTTAACACGGCATTAAAGACACGTAAGCTCGTCGGCAACGGCGCGCGCCAAATTCGTGTCACAAAATACGCAGCTCCATAGAAAAGGCATGGAGCTGCGTATTTCGTGGCACGAAATTGACGCGCGCGCATTGCTGACGAGCCTGTGCCTTTAATCTCGACCTCTAACTGAACGTCAGGGTTAACACCGTGTTAACAGATTTGTTAATACGGTGTTAACATCAGTTAATTATCTGCACTGCGGTACATAGGGCGAAGTCACAACTCTGGGTTGCATGTTAGTGTTCGTGCATGTATAACAGATCTGTTAACTTAATCAGAATTGTGACCTCAGAATAAACGCCGTATTAACTCGATATTAACACGATGAAGACGTACGTGTCAGTGTTACATATTGTGTTAGTTGAACACCTCATGTTTAGCCACCCGCTTAGTGGCCACCAATCTATTGGTCCCAAATGCCATGTGTATACCGGTAGGCTAATGCTAAGCAACCTTTATGAAGATGCAACCTGTGTATGTTAATAGTAAATGGACACTGTATTCAAATATAGACTGGTTCTTGAGCCACATATTCTACATACGAACACGAACACATGTATACATGAGAAGATCACAATCTGAAAGCAAACTGGTTCACTAAATTACATCGTTCATTACCATAGGCCTAAACGTTGTACGGCCGAGGAAGAGATAAGTGCAGGCCGAGTGAAAGGTTGTTTGCAGCGGCATCACCAGACTGTTCAGAGTGAAAAGCGCATCGGTCTGGCCAAAGGGACGGCACATGGCCCTCCCCAAAACGTGGTGTATTCGCTCCCCCAAACCGCGCCCCCGTTCTCCCCCCAAAATGACATGGAGCTTGCACAGCTGTATGTAGTGTAAGCTAGCTGCTTTGCATTCCCCCTTCCAAAATGCTTTGCCATCACCCCCACCATTGTACTTTGTCTTTGTGTGGTATTAGTGATGACAGCTCACAATTTAATATTTAATTTTGGGCAGTTGCATTTATACCAAACATGGCCTCCATGTTCGTACATGTCGAATACAGTGACAAACTTACATATAGTGGCCACCCCCGGGACCGCAAACATTGTCACTATAAACAGGTGGCATTTTATATAGACATTGGGGACCAAAGACGGCCGGTGGCCTGTTTATGATCACTGTATGTGGGCTGAAAAGCGCGGCCATCTGCTAGTCAATATACATGTCTGTCTGAGAATGGTTGTGCCATACGTTAAATAACACAGCGCGGGAAATCGGCTGCACGTTAGCGAAATAGATTGATGATAAATTAAAAGGAATACAGGATTGCGGATGTGCCTTCGATTTCGAGCTAAAATGAAATGCCATTATAGGCTAAATTCACGCACATTCGGGAAATCGTATGCTGATTTTTTACGACTGAATGTACCTTGAAGTTCATGGAAATATAATTATAATTTGTTAAATAGAAACAGGGATTTTAAACGTTCATTCTATTTCGCACGAAAACGAATGCTTCTTTTACTAACAAATGTACACATTTTCCAAAATTGTCCGGGAAAACCTATATTATTCTATACATGTATGACAATAAAGTATGTTTTTGTCTTCTTGCAGGAAATAAGATGGGCCGTACGAGCAATGTTTACATGATCCTCCTCTTTTTACAGTCTGCCGTTTTTATCCTTTTCTTAATGGGTAGGTATATATAGATGAGTGGTGGTACAGGCAATGTTAATTTTCAACAATTTTCCGTTGTGCCACAAAAATGTTCTACCCTGACATCTATAACTTTTAAAAACTTCATTTTGAAAAGGTGTTTTGCGACCTCATTGGCCAAATTTTATACGACACGTGACGTATTTTTCTTGTAAACGGTGGCACCCCCCCCCCCCCCCACCCCCATCCCCAATTTGGAAATGGGTATTTTGCATAATTTTAGAGGGTTAGTAATCCCCCCCCCCCCCCCCCCCCCCACCTGATGAAAGCAAGTCGAAATGTGCTTTAGCATGCCTTTGTCGTTACTTAATTATATTTTCAGATTTTGTAGTGTACCTAGCCTTTAGTCAAGGCGGCCGTAGCGAGTTATGTTTTGCGCGCAGTCAGTTTTACCAACGCTTGAGGAAAGGACACCTTGGCTAAAGGCTATAGTGTACCAAACACCTATTCAAACGAGTAAAACCCTAAAAATGTCCACATGCCTGACACATTCCGTAGTTAAAAATCACAATTATTATATTTTAATGTATATCTTTTTAAAATGTTATTTTATTTCAGACTATGGACATGTGACGCACATAATTTACAATTCAGGAAAAGCAAATACTCGCACGGAAAGCGGAGATGATCCTATTTCAGTCATTCGTGAAACCATTGGCATTTGCACGGCTCTAAAAGCGACAAAATTGTCCAACTGCAGCCTTGACGATGTTGTCCAGCTGAGGCCTGGTGTAGTCCTTTTGACCACAACCAACCTGGCCTATCTCGATGTAACACTGAACATGCTGGCGAGCATAAAGAGGACAGGGGTTTGCGTGAATACTACGATTATTGCCGAGGATGCCACGGCGTACGCGTTTCTGCGTCGGATGGCCGTGGATGACCCGGCAATACACGTGCTACTGACCAACTCGGGAGAAACACACTCCGGGGAGGCTTCGCGTCGTCAGGCCGGCACGTACTATGGGTTGTTTAATAAGCGACAGGCCTACATTCTCACATTGCTGGAGCAAGGCTACGCGGTGCTTTTCTCTGACGCTGACACGTTTTGGTTCCGAGATCCCTTCCCATATTTCCAAGGTGATTTTGACATGTTCATCAGAAGTCAGAAGTCGCACTACCCCACCAGAAGGAAAAACACGAAATTCTGCACTGGGTTCATCTACTTTAAGCCCACGAATGCAACGCTGAAATTTATGAAGTCTTGGGTCAACATCTTGAACTACCGCAAGACACACGGAAATCCGGGCATAGTAGATCAAGTGGTTATGAATGATCTGTTGGTCATGGACAAACCTGTGCATGTGAACATTACGTTGCTGGACCCAGATTTATTCCCATGGGGTAGTGAATTTTTTAAAGGTCCCCTACACGCAAACCACTCAACAGTTGTGGTACATGCTGCCAACATCCGCGGACATCCTGCAAAACTGAAGAAGTTCAAGGAATATGGAATGTGGTTGGTATAGACCTTATGCATGGAAGCCATGACAGAGGGCAGGTTTTCATATTCAAACGATGTGACAATATGGACCCACAAAGTGCCTACTCGTGCATGACGCACTGTGACAATGTGACTGCCCTCTATCATGGCCGCCGTGCATAAGGTCTATAACCACCATTTCTGCAAAGATAGAGGATTAAGACATAAACAACTTTTAAAAACAGGAACAACAGCAAAACTGCAAGCTTAAACCTCGCCACCGACACCTTGATATTTTTATAGAAACATGAAAGTCATTCGCTTTAAAATGAGACATCAACGAAAAAAATCGACCAACGATAACAATTACTGTCAATATTTCGAATTATTGGCGGTCGATCCGGCAAGGCGCAAAAACAGCCGTATATAAAAACGGCTTTTTGCACAAGGTTGCCGATGTCTAAAATTCAATGTAGGCCTACGATGTTTTTTTCGTTAAAATAAAGTGAATGCTATAGATATTTGTTCGGTGAAGAAAAGAAAAAAAATCAAATTTCTAATAACTTGGTAACACACACATGGCATTTTCACTTTAGTGGTATATAGGCTCCAAACATCATGGCTGCCAGATAAAACATCATGGCTATACAAAAGCACAGGGACACGGTTCAGTCATTTTTGTTTAGTGTACAGTTATTGCCTACGAATAAAGGGGTGATACACCCTTTACTTGCACGCAACAGGACAAGGATAAAAGACCAAGTATGGAGCTATAAGCTCCATACTTGGACATAAGGCACAACTGCACCCCGGAAGGGTATTGATCCAACGGACACGATTCAACAACCACCCCTAAATGTTATTTTTGCGAAGAGATCTATGTTGCAACACTGCAGACTCGGACTTTGCGGAGCTATACATCTAAAGTTTTTTTTACATCTAAACGTGTTTTAAGAAGTGGACAATATAAACTAAATTGACATCGTGGCTTCTCAATGATTTCAGCTTGGCGAAGGCGCAGACAATCAAGAACGTGAAATTTCAGAGTAAGTTTCTAGAAAAATACGATTGTAGGGTTACTAAGGGCGTGTTTGTTTCGGACGGATCCGCCGTTCCAGATCTGCGCAGATGGTTCAGCGCTATGCATAGTTGGATCTAACTGAACCATCTGCGCAGATATCGGGGTCGGCGGATTCGTCCGAAACAAACACGCCCTAATGCTGAGATAATTAATCATAAAATACACCACATGATGGTATGTCAAAATAGTATTATACTTTAATTTTGTAAGAGATTATAACAAGTGCGATACTAACAAATAGTAAGAAATCGGACACATTACTCACGTGTTTTTCTGGAAGGAGCGTGACCAGATCATATTTTTGATCATCCCATTTTGTCCATGAGTGTTGAGATTTTGATACCATCATGTGTCATATTTTTCTGTTACCATTTTGAAAGTTGGTGTTCTCAATCCGTATATTTCCGGGGATATCGTCAACAAACCACCAAAGTTAGTAATGTAATTTACCCGGTTACATTACCGCAATACACCAATCTTTCTGTTTTCACATCTAAATTGGGGATTGCAAATTTCCTGTTTTCTTTTTATGGATAGTATTTTGGTGATGTATTTTACATGATTGTTGGGTTGCAACGAAATCTATTTCTTGGAAAAATCTAGACACGCTCCGCTAACCTAACTTTGCACGAGAATCTAATAACATAAGTGTATGGAATTTGTATATGTCCCCAAATTTTAATCAATCATTTAAATGGAAAACCCGGAATTCAAATCCTCATTCAGACATCTGTCTCAATAAAATAAATCAATTAAAATAAGTTTCAAATTAAAATAAAATGTTTCCAATGTCGTTCCGGTTACCACACCAATATATCATTACATTATAGGTTTTCCCGGACAATTTTGGAAAATGCGCATTTAATTTTGTAAAACATAAATTCAATTTCGCGCCGATTTTTAGAATGACGTATATCCCGGTTTCATTTTCGCAATAACCAGCCTTTAATTTCATTTTGCGTCATTCAAATAAACGAATATGCAGAACGTTTCATTTAAAGGATTAGAAATACGTTATTAGGCTTTTGGTTTCACTATACGTTGCCATTATTACGAATGTGGAATCCAATTCGCAGAAAAATACGTTTTTATTGCGATACGTGCTGAATTAAATATTCCTTGTCTTTTGTTATGAATTAAATTCGCATATTTTGCATTCAATTTAAATAAAGTATACAGGCCTCTACATATCATGATACAGCTTTGATTGATTAATTAACCAATGTATTGTAGACAAACTACTGGTCCAAAGATGTTGGAAGATTGGGACAATCTCCACAGTTGAAACTGAGAGGGGTGGTCCCAAACATCCAACATCGAGGGAGCAGTAGTTTTCACTTTCCAGAAATAACCATGATTTACTTATTTTGCTATACTCTGGAACATTTTTAAATGTTTACAATAAAAATATAAATCAATTATGTTTTTGCAAGTTTGACTTCAAGGGAAACCTTTAAAACAATCATTGTACTTATAAGGACTGCTGTATTCAAGATGTCTGTATACGTAGGCCTATATGTATAAAGTGTGTAAATTGATTGTTTTATGACAATAAAACATTGGCATGTCAGTCAGACGTTGAATCTTCCAACACGGCATTGATATTTTAGTTTCCACGGCAACAAATGTTGTCCATATAAGGGGCGTTCGAGATGCTGACACCGGGTAACGCCAACTTACACCGGAGCGTTCTTTTAGCCATCACGTGCTACACGAGTCTGCCCCGGCTCCTTAGAGTTCTCTCTCATTTTATCAGTTCGATTATCTATCCGCTAATGACCTGTTTAAGTATCAAGGCATCTATACAATTAAAGACGGACGATGGCTCCTTCCCCGAGCTTCTGAACTGCTAATTTCGTGCTTTCCCACGGCGATAGAACCTTAGGAGCGGGGTTACTAATGACCGTGGTTTGCGCCATCTTTGCTTGATAAAAGCACATTGAAACCCGTTTTAGCATTGTTTGTGCATTTTAATTTCCCCAAAAAACTTTCCACCTGCGAGAGATTGTCGACATCTATATATTTCGGCTTATGTTTAGTTTTAATTTTGAAGTTAACAAATACAAAAATCATATTTTGGTGACTTTCTGTTGTACTGAAGGCACGTGCATGTACAAGTACCACACACAAAGGTGCATATAATAATAATAATAATGAACATTTATAATGCGCCGGTATCCATAAAAAAATATGCTCATGTACTGTTTAGAGCATATACATGTAATATCAATAGCAAATTGACCAACCAGAGAGAGGTATGCAAATATTGGCCTTTACCGTCCTTGCGAAAAACAAAATTACGCGTACAGCGTAGGCATAGGGTGCCTGCATGCGAAATGCTAGGATAACATGCATTATCCATATGTAACCATGCATTCAAGTTGTGGTTTTGGGGCCGTTCTCACGGTTCTATACCGAGTAAACAAAAGCGCAAAAGAGTTTCTCCATTTTTTTAGACTAAAGAGAGGAATTTCAGCACAAAGTAGAATTTGTGCAGTCATGCAGATTTTTAAAAAAGCTGTTATGTAGGATGTGAACTTGACATACGCTGTAAAATATTGACATTTCATGGTACTGCCAGAAACAAATTGATAAGTACTAGTAGTATTTCGGGGAGTCTTTAAAAATATTACTTTCTGTAAAACTGTGAAGAAGCCTTTTGACAGCACACGGAACCCGGAGCAAATCCCGATCCGGGTTGAAATATGAATCTCAACCCGCGGGGCGAACTTAACCCTGCATATTTCACACTACCATTTTCAACCTGGGGCGAGAGTTTTCATCTCGGTGCGAACAATTTCAACCCTACTGGTCCCGAGCAGGGTTAAAGGTACACACCGGCCTACTGTTTACATGATTTAGTGATGTAGCGGCATTGACAATACTTTTTTGATGGTCGTTGTGAAAAAAGATCATCAAAATATCCCGTAATTTACTAAAGAAGTGCAAAATTAACAAAAACGGTCAAAAGACGGGTTATACGCTTTACCAGCCGTTGCAACTACGCGCGAGCCTCACGACTTTGTCACAAACAATTCGCTCTTCTCCTGCTCAGGATATCTTCAATTTTCTGCTCACGATTTCACTGGACTGCCCGGACGACCGAATAGGAATTTCCGTTTTCTTTTGAGGAGTTGGCATCATGTTTTTTCCTCACGAACGTACACCGGAGCAACACGCCGTGGGTGTGTGCACTATTTTCCGTGCTGCGCGGGGCAAATATCCTACACTCCACGGTAGCCTTCCGTAGCACGCGCTCGCTCCCGTTCTCGATCTCCGGACTCTCGAAACAAACAATTATGTTCGAATTTTCATACTTATGTTTAACTTTGTTTCATACCTGTATAAATAGTCTCTCTTTTGTCAATTACTTATAAATATTGGGGGGAAATCAGAGTTGAATTTGGTGCAGTTATGCAGTAACAAACCTTTATACGGCTGGAAATACAACTAACTCACAAGACCACGTGACTTTTCGGAACCAGAATTTGTTTCCGAAAAGTCACGTGACCTTGAATTTTTCAAAAGTGCTCAAAAACGGCTAAATTTGACGGCGTCTTTTCAGGATATATCTAATTTACTCTCGAAGGCGCTTCAGAATAATGTATGGGTCTATTTCAAGCCCAAAATAGCCCAACAAAGCCGGTGTGTTCCTTTAAGTTAAACCCAGTTTGAAACCAATCTCGTGGTTGACGCGGGGTTAAAATTCCTCAAGTTCGAAACGTTGCTTTTTCAGCCCCGCGTGAAAAGGCCGAAAATGAGGTAGACGAAGTAGACTCTTGGTTCCAAGTCCGAGATCCTGGTTTGTTTTCCGTATGCGTAGCGCTCTCTGTTGATTTGTGAAATGTATGGACAGGGAACTAGTCTATTTCGGTTCAGAATTTCTGAACCGAAATAGACTAGTTCCCTGTTAAATAGAAACAGGGATTTTAAACGTTCATTCTATTTCGCACAAAAACGAATGCTTCTTTTACTACACATTTTCCAAAATTGTCCGGGAAACCTATTCTACATGTAGGCCTATGACAATAAAGTATGTTTTTGTCTTCTTGCAGGAAATAAGATGGGCCGTACGAGCAATGTTTACATGATCCTTCTCTTTTTACAGTCTGCCGTTTTTATCCTTTTCTTAATGGGTAGGTATATATAGAGTGGTGGTACAGGCAATGTTAATTTTCAACAATTTTCCGTTGTGCCACAAAAATGTTCTACCCTGACATCTATAACTTTTAAAAACTTCATTTTGAAAAGGTGTTTTGCGCCTTCATTGGCCAAATGTTATACGACACGTGACGTATTTTTCTTGTAAACGGTGGCACTCCCCCCACCTGATGAAAGCAAGTCGAAATATGCTTAGCATGCCTTTGTCGTTACTTAATTATATTTTCAGATTTGGTAGTGTACCTAGCCTTTAGTCAAGGCGGCCGTAGCGAGTTATGTTTTGCGCGCAGTCAGTTTTACCAACGCTTGAGGAAAGGACACCTTGGCTAAAGGCTATAGTGTACCAAACACCTATTCAAACGAGTAAAACCCTAAAAATGTCCACATGCCTGACACATTCCGTAGTTAAAAATCACAATTATTATATTTTAATGTATATCTTTTTAAATTTTATTTCAGACTATGGACATGTGACGCACAAAATTTACAATTCAGGGAAAGCAAATACTCGCAAAAGCGGAGACAATCCTATTTCAGTCATTCGTGAAACCATTGGCATATGCACGGCTCCAAAAGCGACATTGCCTCGTGGAAAATTGTCCAACTGCAGCCTTGACGATGTCGTCCGGCTGAGGCCCGGTGTAGTCTTTTTGACCACAACAAACCTGGCCTATCTCGATATAACGCTGAACTTGCTGGCGAGCATAAAGAGGACAGGGGTTTGCGTGAATACTACGATTATTGCCGAGGATGCCACGGCGTACGCGTTTCTGCGTCGGATGGCCGTGGATGACCCGGCAATACACGTGCTACTGACCAACTCGGGAGAAACACACTCCGGGGAGGCTTCGCGTGGTCAGGCCGGCACGTACTATGGGTTTTTTAGTAAGCGACAGGCCTACATTCTCGCATTGCTGGAGCAAGGCTACGCGGTGCTTTTCTCTGACGCTGACACGTTTTGGTTCCGAGATCCCTTCCCATATTTCCAAGGTGATTTTGACATGTTCATCAGAAGTCAGAAGTCGCACTACCCCACCAGAAGGAAAAACACGAAATTCTGCACTGGGTTCATCTACTTTAAGGCCACGAATGCAACGCTGAAATTTATGAAGTCTTGGGTCAACATCTTGAACTACCGCAAGACACACGGAAATCCGGGCATAGTAGATCAAGTGGTTATGAATGATCTGTTGGTCATGGACAAACCTGTGCATGTGAACATTACGTTGCTGGACCCAGATTTATTCCCATGGGGTAGTGAATTTTTTAAAGGTCCCCTACACGCAAACCACTCAACAGTTGTGGTTCATGCTGCCAACATCCGCGGACATCCTGCAAAACTGAAGAAGTTCAAGGACTATGGAATGTGGTTGGTATAACCACCATTTCTGCAAAGATAGAGTAGGTATACACCGGCTTCGTTGGGCTATTTTGGGCTCGAAATTGACCCATACAAGATTCTAAATGCCCTTCCGAAATAAACTGAACATATCCTGAAAAGAAACCACGGGATTTTGCCGTTTTTGAGCAATTTTCAAAAAACAGAGGTCACGTGACTTTTTGGAACCAGATTCTGGTTCCGAAAAGTCACATGGTCTTGCGGGTTAGTTTTGTGTCCAGTCGTATGAAAGTTTCTTACTGCAGAACTGCACCAAATTCAACTCTGATTTTTCCACAATATTTATACGTAATGCACCATCTTTTTCATATTTTAAGTCGGCCCTAAAAACGCATTATTTCGGTCAGGTATTTTAAGTAAATTAGGTCAGCCCAAGTTGATAGCCAAGATTAATGGTAAACATTTATATATTGCATTATAATTAGCATTTTTATGTGCTCAGATTTTTGTTGGGTAAATTTAATTGTATTTTAATATCTAGTTGTAGTGATTATCTTTGTAAAGTGCATTGAGATTATCTTTGATATATAAGAAGTAATATAGATATATAAGAACTAATTATTATTATTATTATTACTTTAATTTTTTTAACGACTACTTTTTTAAAGAAAGTGTACATGCAAAATATGTTTCCGCTTTTTTATAATTTTAATTCATTAAAACAAATGACTTTATATTAAAGGTAGATTATCAGACGGTTCTTGCATGTATTTTTATGTTTTGAGTTTCAACTAAAATAACGACTGGAATGCGGTTAACGAGTAAATTCCCGGTCCTTTATCTAACTTCGCGTGCGCGTTCACGTACTGCATAACATTTGGCCGATGGGAGCTCAAAGCGATTTCCCCCTCCTCCGAGCGCCCTTGTAGGGTGGTGGGGATGAGCGAAATCACATTTTAGCCTAAGGGCAAAATATATTATGTTTCACGTCGTGGAGACACATCGAGTGTATATACACCAATCCGGTAACTAAGATCTCCTCCCTGCATATCCGCCATAGCTGGGGGGCGTCCAGTGCATGGGCTGTGCGTTTTGTGTTGCTGTTAGAATGAAAAGCGCTCATCCATTACATGCACGAACGAGCCTCCTTCGCGTATACGCGATGCGCCCGCCTTTGCGTACACGCGACGCGCCCGCCTTCGCGCGCACACAACCCTACAAAGACGCGCAACTTGTTCGAAGTAAACAAATGCAGCTTCAGCAACAACAAAAACATACAGTTCATTCAGTGGAAGCCCCCCAGCCATGGCGGATGTACAGGGAAGAAGACCTTATTACCGGATTGGTGTATAATAGTGATGTCCCCTAACTTGGCGCACTTCGACAACTCACTGGAAATCCGCTCACCTTATAGCAAAACCCCCTAGCAGAATTAGTTGAAACTTACACACCTTGTAGTATAATTCATAGGCTCCAAGAAAAAGTAATACTTTAATATTTTGACTCATCAACAAGTACAAAATAACACAGACAATCAGGACAAAACGATGAACACTTTTTTCCCGAAATCGCCCGGACTGTCCCCTAACGTGGAGCGCGTCGCTGATTGGCTGAAACGGTTTGATGCCTTACTACGATGGCCCACAAAGACCACTTGCACGCACACACTGTGACACTGTACACAACGCCAGTATGCCTGGTTTTATTCACGTGAAATGCCTATTACAGGCTTCCGTGTATGGTGTCATGACAACCTGAAGCAAACGGCGATGCCTTCACATTCCGGTGAATTTCTAGTAACTGAATGATTCTTCTCCGTATTTCAGTTTTATAATTTATGAAGGTACTTGAGAACTTTATTTCCATTTAATGCCAAGTGCAACATATTGTTTATTGCGCCAAGAGAGAACGAAAAGTAAAGCCCGCCACGTTAGGGGCCGCGCCACGTTGGGGGACATCAACAATATATATATCGATGGTGGCTAGTACGAGACTAGTCTGTGGCAGGTAGAGGGCGCCCTATGTATTTAACGATATTTTCTATCTATCTAGTGAGTGTAACGTGTGCTATCATGCATGGTAAGTAAACGGTAAAGACAGGGAGGGTAAGTTTTTTTCTTTAAAAAGCTAGTATTGGAAGGGGTGGAAAGAATTCCGTTTACTGGTCGCTACTTATTCTCCTTATACAATAGTAATAACTTAATAACCACCAAAGCGTGTGAATTTTTTAAAGGGAAGTAATTTTAGTAGTGAAAAACAATCAACAACTCCCCCGGGCCCCGGGCCCAGCGCACCCCATGAGGGTAGCTAAGATAATCTCAGCTCTTTTTTTATCTTTTTTCATTGGGATGTGGTCTTTTAGCAGTAGAGCTGAGAGAAGTTATCAACATGAACCCGCTATCGCAAAAAAAACCAAAAGTCAAATGTGTCATTTTCTCACCGTGACACACTAATTCCCCCTAAAACTCACCCAAACCTTGCCAGGCATAACCACTACGCAGGTCCTTGAGGGAAATAACCAGCCACGATGATTAATTTGCCAACAATTCCAACAAAACAAACCGGTATTCTCACAGCCAGTCCTGCTGTCTTGTGTTTTAAATGATAATATGTCTTCTCGTCGCGTGACACATACTCTATGTACAAAGGAATTTTTATGCGCGTCGGTTACCAGTTCACCAGTGCGGCCTACCAGTCAAACCTATTTCGTAATCACGTCCGCACAGCGAAATAGGTTTGACTGGTAGCCCGCACTGGTGAACTGGTAACCGACGCGCATAAAAATTCCTTTGTACACAGACTATGTGTCACGCGACGAGCAGACATATTATCATTTAAAACACAAGACAGCAGGACTGGCTGTGAGAATACCGGTTTGTTTTGTTGGAATTGTTGGCAAATTAATCATCGTGGCTGGTTATTTCCCTCAAGGACCTGCGTAGTGGTTATGCCTGGCAAGGTTTGGGTGAGTTTTAGGGGGAATTAGTGTGTCACGGTAAGAAAATGACACATTTGACTTTTTTTTTTTTTTGCGATGGCGGGTTCATGTTGATAACTTCTCTCAGCTCTACTGCTAAAAGACCACATCCCAATGAAAAAAGATAAAAAAAGAGCTGAGATTATCTTAGCTACCATGAGGGCAGTTTGTGAAAGTCGGACCCTCCGGATCTTTGTTAAAAATTGATATTTAACGAACAGAAAGTACCTAGTTTAAATACGCTTACATACCTTTTACCACCATGTATTGCACCAATTTGTAATCATACACCACATGACATCGACTATCCACAAAGTGAAATTTTCGAAGAAATAGGGCGTAGGAAGTGCAGGACACCCATGAGGACACTAAGAAAAAAGAAATTGTTTTTTTTCCACGCCGGATCTTTAAAAATAAGGCCTGTACATGGCGGTAAAAGGTATGAAAGCGTATTAAGAAGTCAAACTAGGCACTTTCTGTTCATTAAATAGCCATTTTTGAAAAATATCCGGAAGATCTGGAAGGATCCGGAGGGTCCGTTTTTCACCCACACCCCCACATGAGCCATGCCAGCAATTTCCTAAATGTCTCGCCGAAACGGGTCAAGTCGTCCCCGAGTCAAGTCGTCCCCAGGTAGGTCAAGTCGTCCCCAGGTAGGTCAAGTCGTCAAGGTTCTAAGAATTTAGGTACAGCTTTTCCCCCAGTTTAAAGCAGTAGTGAACTGAATGCCGATACAAAAATGATGCAAGACTTGCGATGATGTAAGATGTATTAATCAGGGTGCTTCATGCGCGCATGGCCTACCATGGCCTACCATGGCCTACCATGGCCTACATGGTTCATCTTGTAAACTGAATGCAATTTTTAAAGGAGAAAATGTCATTTTTCTTTACAAAAGCAACATTTGCGACAAAAGTGCATGTGGAAAGTTAGACCCGTGAACGAGGCGTCGTACCTCCGCCCTGGCGCCGTTTCCAACCCAAAATCTTTGGCAAACTCGCGCAAATGAAATTACCCCATTGGCCATTTTGTTTTACTTTTAGTATTAAATACTTGAATACAGTCATGGAATAGCACGTCCGCTAAAGCTAAAAATTGACATCTCTGGGAAACAAGTTGTGTGCCATGCGATTGGTGCATAATTAAGTCATATTTTAAAAGTGGCGACCATGAAACTGAATCCTTTCTATAAAAAGCTTATGTACACGATTTTGTGCATGGTGTTCCTGGAAGTAGCCTGGTAAAATTTAATAGAATCTTCCCCTTTATTTTAGCAGAACGCTGACTTTCAAGTTGTAGATGTGTTGACAGCTATCCAGGTTCTAAAATGCTTCCCTCGGATATAGCAAGGCTGGTCTTAGGTGAGAAAATTATTTTTAATAATTAATAACTCGGACAATGCCAGTCTTGTTATTAAAGGCACAGGCTCGTCAGCAATGCGCGCGCGCCAAATTCGTGCCACAAAATATGCAGCTCCTTAACAAAGGCATGGAGCTGCATATTTCATGGCACGAATTTGGCGCACGCGCATTGCTGACGAGCCTGTACCTTTAAATAGCATAAAAAAGAACATTTGCCTCAAAATTTTAAACATTTAATAGGAACTTGCTCTTTTCAGTGATACAGAAAACTCTGTTAATTGGTTAGACAGAATGATTCTGTCCCTACGGGATTTCCCGTAGGGACAGAAGGAACCCCTTTCATACAGTGGATTGTTGTCGTTTTGCCTCGAAATTAGAATCACACCCAAAAATTTCCTCCCAGTTGTGTCCTGCACGCCTTGGCACAATCCAGTATCGATTACCATGGTCTTGGGCCAAGACTATTGCGCACTTGGAACTGTACCTTATTTACACTGCAGAGAGTTCCCTCTCACGTCCAGAATTATTTAAACTGCAACTATCGTCGAATTTGAACGTGGGAGAACATTTTGGCTTCAAAAACGGTGTTTTAAGTATTTCTTTCCAATCATTTTCCAATCATGGACATCTCAAACCACTGCAGGACACAACTAGGAGGAAAATTTTGGGTGTGATTCTAATTTCGAGGCAAAATGACGACAATCCACTGTATGAAAGGAAAGCTCACTGACTATTAATTGGTATACTTTCTTGCATTTCAATTTATTTCGACCAGTCTATTTGAGGGATGAAGGACTGATGCGCTCATACAGGCAGTTCTTCAAAGATAGTCCTCACTTGGAGGAATTACGAAGACACTCGGATGTTGAGCCAACAGTAAGTCAGATATGTGGAGTGTCTTAGCTGAGTGGTTACCGATTGTGATCTTAAAGATCTAAGACTTGCTCTTGGAGACTTGAATTGGGACTTGTTCTTAAAGGATTGAGACTTGATTCAAGATATGCTCTTAAAGGCCCTATGTATCATTTGCAAGATGTAACTTTTTACAGATTCGTGGAATAAGACTGTAACATATCTAAGAAAGAATGTTGGTAAACTAGCCTGCAGAAATTTTAGCTACATAGATGCATCAATGCTTCAGAAAATCTTAACAATCTATATATGGATTTTGTGTACAAGTGAATGGTAAAAAAGTCCTGTGCATGGGACTTTAAAAAAAAAAACTACCTTCGGTTGTCAACTTTCAGCATGAAATACCATTTTGGACGGAAATAAATTCATGTGGTGTTTGTTACCATTGCTATCAACACTTTGAGTAAGGTATTTCTTGTCAACTCATAATAACAAAATTGGGTCTTAAGACTTATGACTTCAAATAAGACTTGCTCTTAAAGACTTGGGACTTGAATTGGGACTTGCTCTACTTGAGACTTGCTCTTAAAGATTTTACACTTGAAAAAAATTGACGACTTCTCTTTATTTGTGACATGAATTGAGACTTGCATTCGAAGATCTGAGATTATTATTGAAACCTGCACTTAAAGATTTTAGACTTGAAATAAGATGATTTCTTAAAGACTTGATGAACCTTGAATCAAAACTACATATAATAAGGTTTGAATCGTGATTTGAAGAGAAATTTGCTCGGTCTTAAAGACTTGAGACTTGAATTGAGATTTGCTCTTGAAGACTTGGGACGTAAATCTTAGCTTGACAATTTTTACACAGGTACCCTTTGAGAAAACCCTACCAGAGATACTTAATGAGTATGTTAAGCTCACCGCAGCTGGTAAGTTCATTTTATATAATTTTGAAAAACGGGTTACCATCCAAATACTCATGTATTACATTTGACCGGTACATTGCTAATTTTTGCTAAGTAAAACAATACCTGTGCGTTATAGCTCAGCAAGTATCTGCCCGGTGAGTCGGATGTCTTGGGTTAGAATCCCTATAAGGCCCACATGATTTTCCTCGCATCCCAAATTTGGCTAATTTATGCGCTCTCGGTTTGTATGTTTTCAAGGATGTCCTAAAATAAAACACTGATGGTTTGAAACTAATTTATAAAGCACTGCAGTGATAACACCAACCTTTTTGCTTCCACATCCAAATTGATGATTGCAAATTTCCTGTTTTCTTCCCATGGATATTATTTTAGGGAGGTATTTTATTTATTAGGTTAAAACAAAATATATTTGAACACGCTCTTTTAAAACAATACCATGAAATGCATAGTTCCGAGATTGCCCAGTTAACCCCGCCCCGTAGATATTGTTGCTATGTGCTCACAAGCCATCGCAAAAAAATGGCGACACAACGTACAAAGCAACGGGACTTGGCATGGAAAGCACAGATTCATTGGAGAAAACTCAAAGGTATTTATGTTTTAGGGTCGACGGTTACCGTAGCACACACTGAGCGAAAGGCTAGTAATGCAGGGATGACATATATTCATAAAAATGCGCTTTCCTACCTTTGAACAGCGAATCGCCCGACATTAAAACCAAAATTCACCCGGTCACTGGCGCATACAACATACAAACTGTATGGGCAAAAAATCGCGTGATTGTGTGATGATTGCATCACTTTGACCTATGTGGGCGCCGTCTGCTAGCTCTGTTGTGATTAGTCGGCGGGTTCGGCTTGATTGACAGGTCGGAACTATGCATTGGATCCTGTTATTGTCATATGAGTAAAATCTTCATCTATAAAATAAAAACTGCGACAGTGAGTTTTTTAAAAATGTTACAAGTGTTACAATTATTTACCAATTTCTTGCAAGATTTGAGGTGAAATGGAGGCTTGCAATTTGTGCTCATTATACACTCCTCAAAATAAAATAAGGGTCAAAAGTATTTTTGTGAAAAATGTTGACCAAGTCAGGACATAGAAACAGTTTTAGTAAGGGTAATAGGCTAAAGGTTGCTCTGCAACATTTTAAGCACTTTTCACATGGTTTGCATGTCTATTGGCTTAGAAACTGACAGATCATGTGACAAGACACAAAAATGCTGATAACATGTTCATGATGTCGCAATCAAGTTTGGCACATCTGCTTTATTTTTCTTCAAGACTTAATGAGATTCCCCACACATAATCAATAGGATTCTGCACTTGATAGAGTAAAGTTAAACAGTGGGTTAACCAGCATGGAAGCTGTAGGGATGAGGGGACCTCTTGAGCCCCCTCTCTATTTGGAAGGCTTTCCCACCAGTTGATATTCTCTCCAGGGCTCGAATTTCATGAAATTATCTGCTGGACCACAGGGTTAGTAGCTTAGATCATTTACTGGAACGACGCTATTTTTACAAGACCATAAAAGCCACAAGGAACGCGGAGTTAATTAAAAAATGCACTGGACCACTGGTCTAGTACATTGGAGAAAGCACTAGACCGAGGCTTAAATTACTGGCCTCGGTCCACCGGTCCAGTGGGTATTTCGAGCCCTGCTCTCCCTGTCATAAACTTTGGCAAATCAACATTATTTCTGTATGTTTTTAGATTTTACTCTATCAAGTGCAGAATCCTATTGATTTATGTGTGGGGAATGTTATTAAGTCTTATTATTTGTCTTTCTTCATGTAGTCAAAGACAGAATGAACTGCAACCAACTTGTCAGCTCCTTGTGGAAGGTTCATAGTGACGTCATTAGCCAACTCAGGTGGGTTTATGAATGCATAGTTCCGAGATTGCCCAGTTAACCCCGCCCCTTAGATACCGTTGCTATGTGCTCACAAGCCATCGCAAAAAAATGGCGACACAACGTACAAAGCAACGGGACTCGGCATGGAAAGCACAGATTCATTGGAGAAAACTTAAAGGTATTTATGTTTTAGGGTCGACAGTTACCGTAGCACACACTGAGCGAAGAGCTAGTAATGCAGGGATGACATATATTCATAAAAATGCGCTTTCCTACCTTTGAACAGCGAATCGCCCGACATTGAAACCAAAATTCACCCGGTCACTGGCGCATACAACATACAAACTGTATGGGCAGAAAATCGCGTGATTGTGTGATGATTGCATCACTTTGACCTTTGTGGGCGCCGTCTGCTAGCTCTGTTGTGATTGGTCGACTCGTTCGGCTTGATTGACAGTTCGGAACTATGCATTCCACCGTTACGGACGTTACACTTGCATGCTACTTCCAACTTTCAAATGACAATCATACGGACGTTACATTTTAGTGTTATGGATGTTACACGTATGAAAATACTTCTTTGAATTGTACATCTATAAATTGTGACATAATCTAAACGACCAAAGTATCTACATGTAGGTATCCTCATCTAAAATAGTGGGGGAAAAAGCGTGCAACCATTTTGCTGTTTTGGCAGTCTTGTCCCCTTTGGTGTGGAATTGTCCATGGATTAAAAATCAGTGTAGTAGTTTAAGGCTCTCAGAGTTCGTTTGTAGCTCAAAAGGATTTTATTCCCAGTTAGAAACAAAGAGAAAGCCATTTTTTCACAAATTCTCAGTAATAGACTGGCCTGTGATTATAGGGGACAGCACCAATGTCATAAATATTTTGTTCTGTGATTACCGACAAATATTTGAAACAAAAGACCATAAAGGCTCATAATTTGTTCCATTCTATTCAATAGGAATTTGGTGTCCCGGGTTACCTACGCCAATGAAAATTAGCTGTAGAATGAGTTTGCATTAACCTTGGCGCCCTATCCACGCACAAACGTTAAATTTAAGTGGCATTTATGGAAATAAAAATAAATATTTTCTACTGGAAAACCACTGTCAATCACTAAACACACTTGAAAATCTATAAAAGCATGTCACACTTTTGGACCCCTAATTTTGGGAATTACCCACAGGCTAATAGAAGTTGTAGTGGTTCATGGAGTGAATACAGAACTCTTTTTTTTCTGCCCAAAACATGAAACTTCAATTCAGGCGTTTCACAATACATAGCGCCACCAAGTGTTCCTGTCGAAGAGGGCATTTTCTGAGCTAGAGCTTTCAACATTTGTGCATTCATTTATTGCACAAACCATTTAGATTTGATTTGAATACGAATACCCGACTTAGAGGTTAAAGTTTATTTAAGAAGCCTAGATTAACACGGTTAACGATGTTTGTGAAGAAAAATAAAAGTTCCTCGAGAATAGACAACATAATAATATACTTTATCACACGTCTGTTAATGCTCATGTTGACTTCACAGTGGAATGTAGCCTTGACATGTCTAACTCTTGGCAGCGCCTATATTGTGAAACGCCAGAATTGAACACCGACTCTTCCCCTGCCTAAAACATGAAACTTGAATTTGTGCCTGCAGGAAAATTGCATCTTTTACTTGGTCATGTGTAAATTATTGTCACAGGTTTCACTACACCGGAAATGCGGGTTTGATCGTACAGAAATCACCGGAACAGAGGTGCACAAGTCAGTCTGGTAAGTTTACCTTGCTGAGATCTATAATGATAATGCTGGAGTCTTATATAACCCACATATCCACCACGCAAGGTGCTCAGGGCGCTGATAACATTTATCATCGTCCCTGGTCATTGGGCTCAATTATATCATTCCTTAACCCTATTCGGCTCCCTGGGGAGTATACAGCCCTGACTGCCTGTTAAGCGCCCATAGGCTTACCGTGTACATCACATTTACTACCCTGGCGTACTTTGGCGGAGCGGTCTAGTGGATCGTATTCAAAACCTGGGTTAGTTCCAAAGGTAGTGGGTTCGAATCCCGGTCCGGTCCATCCATGGTGCGTGTACCCTTGAGCAAGGTACTTTGCCACGCATTGCTTCTCTCCACCCAGGAGCAAAATGGGTACCTGAGAGGGTAGTGAAGGTTGATGTGTTTGATTAGCCGTTGGGTGCCTAAGGCAGCAGTGGGCTATATACTCCCCAGGGAGCTGAGATGGTATATGGAGTGATTTAATGGAGCCCTATGATCAGGGTGATAATGTAGGCGCCTTGATCGGGATTTCCCCGGATAGGTGCGCCGTTAAATCCATATCATTATCATTATCATTACACATTTACTCCTGGGTGGAGAGAGGCAATTCATAACAAAGTCCCTCGCCCAAGGGCACAACCCTCGTACGAGCTGGAATCGAACCCAGGACCCTTAGAATTTTAGGACATTAGTGCTACACGTCTCTCTTCTGCAACTCAATTTACTTGACGCTTTACAAAATGTTCAAATTACAGCGGTCACAAGAATTCGAATGATGGGGCTTCGCAAACACCAAGAGCTCCAGCGGAAACTCGCCACAAGCAGCCCGGACTTGGTGAGAAACACGCCCAAAACCACCACAGGCTCCTCCTACTCTGCAATATGCTCCGCCCAGTCTGACATAAATAACGCCTACGTGCCTGAAAGCTCCTCCCACATAGCGATAAACCCCACCTACACCTTCGCAGAGGCAAATACGGTTCCTTTGGTAATGGGTCCCGTTTATGCGGTGGATGCGAATCACATTCCACAGAATGGCGTCGTAACTTCACATGTGGAATCGAGGACTCTCTCTCCAAATATGAACATTGAGGTTGACATCAGAACCGGGGATGAAATGCAACAGAATTTGACGGTGCACGACAACATGCAAGGTAAATTTTGATTTGTCGGTTTTCGTTATCCTAGCTTGAAACAGCGCCCTCAATTGTCCAATTTAGGACACAGACCCAGCTCAGTTGGATCAGTCTACATTTTCCTGGGTTTTTTTTACGCATTATTCAAGAATTATTTTGCCAGAAATTTTACGTCAGTCAGCGAGTAGAATTAATATTTTCTAAGGCATGATGATATTGTATGGACTAATGCAATAATTACATTAATTTAGAAACAACATTCACAAAAACGACTTTGCACAAGTATACTCAACAAAAAAACTCAAACGCACACCTACTGTCATCTGAAATTTTATGAGATATTCGTAAAAGTTACATTAACACATGTCAGGCAGACCCAACAAGGTCACAAGCCTAGACAATTGGTGCAGATGAAATTTACAATGCTTCACATGAATGGTGTGAAATTTCATTGCTCCGTGGTGGCTAATTTGCAAAATATTGGCAGTTGTAAAATATGCGTTCTTTTTTTTCTTTTTTCTTTTCTTTTGTTTTCTCTCACTAATACTAGTAACTATTATTTAAGGGCACTGGCCCGCAGCAATGCACGCACGCCAAATTCGTGCCACGAAATACGCAGCTCCATAGCAAAGGCATGGAGCTGCGTATCTCGTAACACGAATTTGGCGTGCGCGCATTGCCGACGTGTCTGTGCCTTTTAAAGGCTATCCATATTTTGCATGGATTCACAAACAAATTTTCTTTACAAAATAAGGACCATAACAATGCCCTAAATTCACATTTATTTGCAAACCTTATACATGTATGTATACCCTTTTTTCCCCCTGTGTTTAGAAACGGTCGTTATTCCTGAATTTAGAACCCCAAGCAAAAACCCCAGTAGAGCGGGGTCAAAGTTGGACACACCCACTGGAAAATCGCCAAAGAGGAAAAGGTATGGCTCTGATTTTTTTTTCTAAAATAAGGCAAAAAAACATGTTTTTTGTTATCACTTTCTTTGTGTTAAATTTTGTAATGCTTTGCCCAGCACAAAATAAATGGACGGGATTTAGATGATATTCTGTCGGTGCCTATGGTTACAAGCGAAGGAACAAAGCCGTTGTGTCCTCAACCTGTACGCGTATCTAAGCATAAACAAATTTGTTTTCACTCCAGTCACGGTTTTATTCCCGTATACAAAGTCATATGACACCGGGTCACAAAAGTGATGTGGGACCGACAGAGCCAAATTGGTGTTGGGATGCTCTTCATCATCAGTTGACACAAAAAGCATTATGCATGGGACACACCTGCATGTACATGTACATCTAAAACAACCATTCCAGAATGAAATTTGTGGGGCACATAAGCTTGGTAATGCTCAACACACAAGACATTTCATGAAACATGTAAAAAAAACTAAGTTATTTTTGGGCAGCCTGTTACAAGGAATGAATTTGAATGCTAGTGAGTCTTTCCAACAGCCCACCGTCTAAGAATCTTTCGCCATACCGTATTCAGAGACTGAGACGCGATTCCAGTCATTCGCCAATAAAAAGCCTGCAGCGGGAACACATTTTCAGGCTCAGGAAACAAATAGGTTTAAGTCCAAGAAACTCTACAACGAAAAATGCGAGCAATGATAACCAAAGTGTTGATGTCGGAAAAAGTGGTGGCAGCAGGCGGGATGCAAGTCAAGAGTCTTCTAACAGCACTATAGGAAGCGAAAGTCAAGGACTCCGCGGAAACAAACGCAAACACACCTGCATGTACATGTATATCCAAAACAACCATTCCAGAATGAAATTTGTGGGGCACATAAGCTTGGTAATGCCCAACACACGAGACATTTCATGAAACATGTAAACTAACTAATAGTTATTGCTGGGCATCCTGTTACAGGGAATCAATTTGAATTTTCAATGTTTGACTTTTTAGCGCTGTGCCGAGGAAGATGCCTGCCGCAACGGCGTCCGTCTCCCCCCGCTCCGAAGCTTCAAACTCCGAGAACCAATGGGACGACGAGGGGAGGGATTTGCCTGAAGTTATCGAGTCGTTTATCAACAACATTGAGTTTCAGGAGAAACTCGCGAGTAACATTAACAAGGCGCGACCCGTGTGAGTACTGAGTCACCACAGAGTGTTTGTCATCAGTAAATAGAATTGAGTGGTGTCCCTCAGAAATCCTCGTGGAGGATTTGGATGAGAAAGGTTTGAAAGTTTAAAAGATTGGTAAGAATTAAGAAGTCGATCATGAATATTTTTCTTGAAAATAATAATTAAAAGCATTCATCAGTAAGTGCAGACTTGATAGAAAAACTCAAATTTAGGAGCGTGAAAAATTTAAGATATTCTAAGAAAACACTTTCAATCCCTCTCACAATTGTGACCGGCTCCAGCAAAACCCAACACTTGTGATGAAAATTCAAAATTTAAGTTTTGGTATCGGCTTAGTGTGCATGTATTTAAAACATGTTTGAGGAAATTCTGATAATTTTTGCGAAGTTATGACCAATTAAAGTATGACAGATCAGAAAAAGTGAAATGGAGCTATTGGTCTTTAAAGTTTGACAAACTAGTTGATTATTTATTTTGTAGTCAATAATATGAGGAATTTTGAGACAGTTCAAACAACAAAACAAATCTTGAATGTATCCCGATGTTGATTCTGCCAAATTTTCAAGTTGGTCCCAGAGGCCATTTTTTAAGGTTGTGGGCCCATATCACGTAATGGGAAATGCCGAGAAGCGTCAGGTTTTGCCAGAGTCGGTCACAATTTTCAATCCCTCTCACATGTTTTGTGCACAAGGTCTGAAGCCGTGATCAACTTTTCAATTCTTTCCAAAAGATTTTAGAGGGTTTATGAGGCCAGGTGGTTGCTGACAACAGGATTATTTTTGAGGATTGAGGAAGGATGCATTTTTTTTGCAGAAATGGTGGGGATTTTTTGAAGAATTTCGAATGAATTTTAGAGGATTGAAATTGAATGGTTGTATGAAAAGGTTAATTTTGGAGGAATAAGAGTGCATCCTAACAATGCTCACCACTTGTCCAATGACAGAGATAACTCCGATTCGGACAAGATGCCTGAGCCAATCAGAGAAGCCAACAGTTCCTACAACAGCCAATCAACGACCTCGTTAGATGAGATACTCAACTTGAACATGAGCGATGACACCATACATGACATCATCGAGAAGACCAGTTCGGACCCCGCCTTCGAATCGCTGTTTGCAATTTTCAGCCAGGTACCTGTACAATTTTTTTTTTTAATACTGCTGTCCCCTTTTTTTTTGTTCCAATAAAACTCACAAAGCTGAAATGTGCTTCGAGCAATATGCAATTTCAAAAAATATCTTTCAAATTTTTTGTTTCCCAACCAGAATTCAGAAGACAATGTTCAACACCCAGCGCAGACTGACGAAACTTCAAACCCTCAACAACACTGTGATGACAACACAACTAACCAATCACCACCACTAGCTACTCCCCAGTCCAACCAATCACAATATCTGTCTGATCAGGACCCTGGTCATGTGATCAGCTCAACAGCCAATGAGAATGTTCAAGACATGGTTACTCTCTCTGAACCTGTGCAGATTTCAAGCGCTGCTACTACAAATACAACAACCAATGACAGTCAAGGTATTATGTTATTTTTATTTAAAAGGAAATTGTTATAATTTTTTTTGTTTAATCCACCACTGATTTCTAGTTATGCTTGCGAAGACTCTGCCCAGACTGCGACATCCGACTCATTTTGCCAGAACAAAAATAGTGTTATTTTGCTAATTATTGCTAGTTTTATCACTTACTTACATATAAATGGTAAGATTTCCTGATATTGCATAGAAATATACAGTGGAGAATTATGTGTATACATGTTTCGGGCAATGTTGCACGGTAAATACTAATAAATCACATGGAGCCATTTTGGGGACTGTGATATTTCACTTTCTTTCAAATGAAGGGGCAATTTAGAAAGTCACATACTATGCTGTTGTTGCTACGTGGTGCACACCAATGACTAGCAACCAATAGTCTGGGTGCTTTATGCCATTCTCCCCTACCGTGAACATGGTATTGATTCCGTACTTCACATCTGCCAAATGCACCACATAGCAACAAACATTTAGTCTGGTCATCTGGATACTAAGTGTGCATGCATGTGAAAGGGAGTACATATACGTCAGTCATCAGATGCTATTCGTGTGAAACACGCAAAAGGCTAATTCCTTTTTTTGTTTGTTTAGGTCCTGCAAACAGTACTTCCAACTCACTACCCATTGTGAGCATGTCAAACAACTCCATGGTACAAGTTGGTGACAACACACAGCCTACAACAAGTGTTTCGACTGACACACCCTCAGGTCAACCCACATCTCAGGTGGTGACCGTTCCTTTACTGCTTCCACAAGGTACCACTATTTTCATGTCGCCGGATGGAAGAATTCTCGGAACTTCAGGAGGGTGGTCGCAAAACGGCCAGCTGTTGCAGACAAGCAATGTATCGCAAGTTGTAACAACTGGGCATGAGCAGAACTCGGGGACCATTTTGAGCGGTGGGTTAGGATCAACTGTCACACCGAGCAGTTCCGATATTTGCCCAGTCCATGGACGAAAGAGTGCTCAACATTCTGCTGGAAATCACACAGGTGGGGTAATTTCATCTCCAACACCATCAGCGGATGCCTCTGAGAATATTACCCAGAATTCCAATGCGAGGGGTCAAAGCGAGGTCATGCAATTATTGGGAACAATGGTCGAGTCTGGTGTGGGGTCATTATTCGATTGCTCACCAAAAAAATCAAATTCCCGAATTTCTGAACGGACTAAATCGTCAGGAAATAAGCCAGGTCAACCAACTCAAATGATATGCGAAAATAGAAATGTCTTTTCTGCAATAAGTGGGGATCACCAAGCTTCAAATCCTAGTCGGATTTCTAATCGACAAAATCTCCAAGAGCAGACAGATTTCGTTGAAAAGGAGAAAACGCAGATGCCAGGAAATGCCGTAAAACAGAGAAAACAAATTCAATTCAAAGAGCTGGTTTTGCCGCGGACTCTCGATATCGGCGGCCCTTCGGATTCACCCCTAAGATCTAGACCAACAAGAGTAAATGCTGGCCAGCGTAGCAAAACTGCAACAAAATCGAAGACGCAGAGTAGAAAAAATGCAGGAGCGTCTCTTGCGAGCAGTTCTTCAAGTCGGGAAATCTACACTCCTAATGAGGTGCTTGAGACGTCACAAGTAGCCAATCAGCAATCGGTTTCAGAGGACATGTCTACCGAAGTTAACCTTGCAGCTCAGATGCTCGTAAGTCTTTCCAACAGCCCACCGTCTAAGAATCTTTCGCCATACCGTATTCAGAGACTGAGACGCGATTCCAGTCATTCGCCAACAAAAAGCCCGCAGCGGGAACACATTTTCGAGCTCAGGAAACAAATAGGTTTAAGTCCGAGAAACTCTAGGACGAAAAATGCGAGCAATGATAACCAAAGTGTTGATGTCGGAAAAAGTGGTGGCAGCAGGCGGGATGCAACTCAAGAGTCTTCTAACAGTACTAGGAAGCGAAAGTCAAGGACTCCGCGGAAACAAACGCAAACAGAGACAGAGACTGTTATTCTTCCTGTGCCATCCGAGTCTCACAAATCAAAAACTCCTGTTACGTCTTCAATCCAAACTAGAGCCTCCTCGCAAAAGGCCAAAAGTCCTGGCAAGGTCTTAAAGGATCCTGTTACACCAAGAAAGACGTCTAGAGCTAGTAGTAAAAGCCCAGGAAAGTCAAACCAAAACAGCTCTACAAAAAGCAGTACTTCAGGGAACCTCAGTGGAATTTCAGCTGATGTAGGCGCGGGAACTAGCCGAGGCCAGAAGCGAAGCAGGGAAGACAGTTCTAAAAGTGAAGTAAGTAAATTGGATATCTAAAGCCGTAGAACAGCTGTTGCCATTATTATCGCTGCCATCAGGGAATTACCAGAACAATTTCGCTTCAACTAGGTGGCTGCTCAGCCAAGGCCTCCCTTTCAGCACTTAGATTGTGGCATTTCCCTAATATCACTTACGTTGACAAAAAATTTGCATTAAGTGTCTTGCCCACACATGTTACTCTTCACGAGTCTTAATTTAGCTCACAAGCGGTTTTCAGCTGTAAATTTAAACACATTCTTTTAGTTTTTGTTACTTGTAACAAGACTTCAGTTTTATGAGTAATAACTGAGTTGCACTATTTTGATGAATACACATTGAAATAATACATTATTTGTTTTGTCTTTTTCTTACAGAAAAGCAAGAAATCAAGGCCTACAACAAATGTGAGTATACGTTTCAAATTTATTTTGGAAGGGAGGGGTGTAAATGGTATTTAGTGAGCGATTTTCCAATTATAAAAATGCATTTCAGGGACTCTGGTGTAAAGTAGTGTTTAGTGATTGCTAACCTTTTCAAACTTTAACAGCAAAATGTGTGTGCAACTTTGTTTGATGGAAGTTTTCTTTAAATTTTCTTCTTCCACAGTCCAAAAAAGGCAAGAAGTCCCAGGGTTTTCCGTCCAATCTCGATGTCGACAAGTTTTTGTCGAGTCTTCAGTATGCAGAATGAGGGGAAATGTTAATAGAAATGCAAGTGGACTAACACCAGCTTGTTATATAAGCATTATGACATGTAATTGTAATCAAAATGTCCGTTTCTAAAAGTAAAGCTTGTGCCAAATACAACAATTTTAAAAGTGTTTTAAGAGAAATTTCTCATTTTTAATGGTTTTTAGATTTTATTAAGGTTTTAAAATTGACCAGAATTTTTCGTATGTATCTAGGTATTGTACAACATCGGTACACTTTTACCGTGTATAATTCAACATGCACATGGCAAAGACCCTATTCTCACTAGAGAAATCGCTTGATTCGACGAAGAGTTTTCCTGATGTGAACACACGCGGGCCTGTTGCATGCCGATCGCCTAGCAAGCGTTGTTTTTAACTAACAATGAATAACTAATCATCGTCGAACGAAGCGATTTTCTAGTGAGAACGGGGTCATTTATTACTTTTAAAAATAAATCTAGGGAAAACAGTCTCAATAATACTTTATACTAATTAGGAACCACCAAAACATTGCGCTACATGCATTATAGAACACACTGGATATATGGCTTTACATCCCATCTTAAGGATGTAGCAATTTGGGTCACGTACCCTGCTCAAGGGTGAAAGTACCTCAAGTAGTTTCAAACCCTCGCCTCTTTGAGTGTAGACTTGACTACAATGCTTGAAAAAGGTTCCTGTTATTATTTGTAGAACAAATTTAAAAAAATAAAACATTTTAGTACATGTATTTTAAATGCTTGAAGGCACAGGCTCGTCACGCAGCTCATTGCTGGCAAGCCTATACCTTTAATCCACCTAGGGCAAATGTTTAATTACAGGTGGCCTTAATAGTGCAGGTTTGACTGTAAATCATGCTACAAGTCACTCAGTGTGAAGATACACTTGACATTTATTTCATATCCACCATTCTAATATATTAGAATCACATGATTTTAAAAGAGACAATTCATAAAAATGTGAACCTTGTTTTAAAACATTTCCAAACCATATTATAATAATGTAGAAGAATTTGAGGAACTCTGGTGTTTTATAAAACGATGAACGTTAAAAATAAGTTCAAATAAAAATCATTCGGTGACACATTTAATGTTCTATTTTACGAGGGGGAATAGAACATAAAATCTGTCACCGAATGAAATTATTTGTACTATTGCACTCAAACATTCATTATTTGTATAATATACTGCCTCAACAACTTGACTCATGTCTCTCATTAAAAGACTGGATAAATTTCCAAATCTAATGAATAGAGTGAAGTAATTTACTTGTGACATCTTGGCAAGTGAGGGGGGGAAAAAGCACTGTTAAACGGACATATTGAGCAGTGCACTAATTTGCATATAATGCAATAATACATTACAACCGTTTGCACACCCCTACCGGCAAGTTATTTTTTTAAGAAGCGAGTTTTCCAAGTCTACATCAACTGTTCTTATTATTGCCAGACTCGCCTAATACCTGAATGTGTAAAAACAGATTCGCAGGTAAGGAGTCAATAGCATACCCTATGGTTGAAACCCTGGCTTTAGGTTTGTGCAAGTGGCCCATTCCTCGCATTCCACCTCCGTGGCCCTGGTTTAAATCCCATCCAGGTCAATGTGGCTTGGTATCTCAGTGAGTTCCTGTTATATTCCGCAGGTTTCCTCCCACCTCTAAAACTGAGCATTTCTTCGTCGTCTTCTCTTCACAGGTTTCTAGGGGCGGTCGGGTTGGCGTACGGGTTCATTCATCGCCTTTCACCTCTGGGGTCCCGGGTTCGAATCCGGGGCGTGTATGTGGATTGGGTTTGCAGTCCCTACTTGACCGCGTGGGTTTTCCCCTGGGGCATTTCTCTGGGGGTTTTCCTCCCACTTCTAAAACTGCAACTCCTTCTTCGTCATCTCAAGTTGATAATATAGTATAGTTGAAGCTAAAACCGTATAGTTGATGGCATAAAGGGCCTTAGTTGCCGAAGATGCCATAAAATATACAACAACAACACAGGTTTCTACGAGCTACAGTGCCATGGACGCTTTTGAGGAATCTAATAAGACCACTACAGCACAATACGTCACAGAGGGACTCTCCCACCCCCGAAAACCATAAAAGATATCCTCAGATGCTTGAGGAACAATGGAAGGGGGTACCCTCTGTCAAATATCATGCACCGAATTTAAAATATTATTCTGAATAGATGCATTAATATTTAAAAGCCAAAATTAACTAGCATATTGTGGCATTTTGCAAGGCACACGTCACTGCTCCGAGTTCAGTCATGAGGGGGCTGTCTTTCCACTTTGCTACGTTGTCAGATGATGTCTTTAAATCCACCTTTAAAATAAATGAGGGGAGAAAAAATCATACAATTATACATTCGAAATACAGTAAAACCGTAATAAAAGGTGCACTGTTTATAACAACATTCTGGAAAATTGGGTCTTAATTTTTTGTTTTTCCATTGTTTTTATTCCGGATAATACAAGGTTTCTGTTATAACAAGGTAAGTCCCAAGGTTCGACTATTTCTTAAAAAGACTTAATTTAGTCAACAATAAACGCACAAAATGTGCAACCATGCATGTCCTCTAGGAACAAAGAAACTGCCCGCTATTTGATACGGTCTATAGGAGGCACATGGGGGTACTATACTCGGGTTTCCCCCAAGAACCCAACTTTTCTGTTGGTGTTGCATGGATGTGCAACAAAGGCTGGATCCGAATTAGTGGCTGTGGTTGAACAATGAAAGTCCTTAGAAACAGCATAGCAACAGCCGCAGCCAAAGCCACTAATTCGGATCCAGCCAAAGTAACAAACGACATATTTGGTATGGTGCCTAATCACCATAGAATTGGGAAAAAAATAATGCTTATTATGTATACTAACAATTCATAGTACATACATTTATACCTTGCTTTTCCAGTAACAAGTTGCCTGCGTCTTGTAAACAGTCGTCTGCGCACGCAAGGATACGCAAAAAGCAGCCATAAAAACCCGACTACTTTGCGGCACTACTTATTGGACAATGCCGAATGCGCGAAGCAGTACAACAAACAACAGTTCACGGTTCTCAGCAAAGGTAATAGTGATGTGCACATGCTTGAAGCTACCTACATTCATGTTATGAAACCTGTGCTGTGTTGTTGGAATTCGTGCGCACACTCCGCGAAATCTTGCTAACTAGTATGTGCCAGTTA
The DNA here is from genome assembly GCA_037783545.1 of Henricia sp. BOLD:AAB3569. NCBI lineage: Eukaryota > Metazoa > Echinodermata > Asteroidea > Spinulosida > Echinasteridae > Henricia > Henricia sp. BOLD:AAB3569. The sequence goes on from JBBELK010000651.1 coordinate 49,023, forward strand.
GCTCCTAAAACAACTTTACCTGCTTCAGCAAGTTTTTGTCATTAATACTATTTTATTTTTTTTATATCACGAGTCCTCACAAGTCCATGAGCTTTGGTGAGGCCAAAAATGATTTTAATGAACTGCAATTTTTACGCATGTTTATCACTTGTTACTTGCGGTGGACTTGTCGTGATTTTGTCGGTAGCCACGCAATGGCCTTGACAACACCATTTATATTTTTTTTTACAAACCTGTAGTTTTTCAAAGATCTTCTTTTTGGGCTTGAGTTCGTCGTCGGGTTCGCCAGTTTTGTAGCCTTCGACAAAGACTCGCTGGCCGGGAACACTGCCCTCTGGAGGGCTCAAGGGGTCAATCCGCCTTGGGTCATCGCTATAATACACATAATTAAAGCCAAAAATTGGAACTTGTGGATGATTTAAAATTGCAGACAAAATCAAACTGGTTAAAAATTTACATAAATAAATAAATAATCACATTATAAATTTTATTCAAATTTTCAGTTGTATACTTACAGACGACCGCACATGACCATAGCTTCGGACTTGATACCTCGCATGCTCTGCGGTTTGAGGTTACATAACATGACCACCATGCGTCCCCTCATATCTTCCAGGGGCACCAGCCCCACGAGACCGCTGATGACTGTCCGTGGTTTCTCTTCTCCCACGTCGATTTGTTCAAGGTAAAGTGTGTCTGCATCTGGGTGCTTCAAATGAATTAGAAAAGGGAAAAAAATCATAATAAAAAGTTGGGCTTGAAAGCTTGTATAATGAATAAAACATTTATAGAGACGTTCAGATAGTCAAATTAATTTTAATCGACGCCAGAAAGTAGAACATGAGCAACTCGCGGCAACTGGAATTTTTCCAGTTGCCAGATTCATGACTGGAGCTGACCATTAGTCAAACGTCATCATGGCAAAATACATGTGCATTAATGCCTTTGGTTTATAGTAAAATGGTTCCGCACAAAACGCTGCATCAACTCAATGCCTGATGGGTACTACCAGTGACCAGCGCTGTGGACTGGTTCCAAATAGACACGACACGAGTATTCACTCTAGCTTATTTCAGAAAGTGGTAATGTTTCGTAACAAGTCACAAAAATTGTCCAATGAGAGCGCACAACACGTTGGAATTAACCAACAACTATTTTTTCGGGGCACTGGAAACAAGCGAATGCTCAGCTAAATTTGATACCATTTCAGCCGACACGATTTTTCCGACTCTAAGGTCCAGCCGCGATGGAATGATTTCGTCGCTGGCGGCTGCCGCCGCTTCTGGGGGCGGTTTGTTACCCTGTTGTTCTGCAGATCAAAAAGAAATGAGAAAACGGAGGACTTCAACCAGACTCGAACATCCAAACTTTGAATTGAACTTATAATTTCCATTTAAACATCATATACACCTACACACATGTACAAACCATGTAATTGTTTTTAGATTTTCTCTTGTTTACATCGCTTAGCATAGAATGAAGAGTGGCAAGCAATTTTTTGGGGAGCCAGAGCTCATCTTGTCTTCCAAAAATGGCAAAAACCACAACCATCGTTGGTTAAATGACCCATTGCCTCATCGTAGCTTTGTCATGGCGTTGTCATGGCAGATATGCATCGTTACACCCATCGCAAATTTCTTGAAATCGTTCTTAGGACGAGTTACAGAGCGGTAACCCATCGCATCTCAAGTTACGAAGGATCGTAAACGTTAGTGAAATCAACCCCAGGCTCATTAAAATACGAACACACAATGGAAATTCCTGGCAGTACTCGGACATCACCTGGATTTTTCGAGTACTAAAAAGAAGTTTCATTGTGTGTTCAAATATTTTATGAGCCCGGATCCGCCACTGATTTTTAGTTACGGTCACAAAAACCAGCCCAGGCTGTGCGAGAAGCGAATCATTTTTGCAAATAGAGCACGTCACATTTTGTTGTAAAAGTGTTAAGAAATGAAAGTGTCCTACTTTTCTTTGGGGGTGTTGGGTAGGCTTGGCTCGTTAATTTCTTGAGTTCCGGACTGTCAAATGTTTTCCTGATGGGGTTCATAAGTTGATTCAGTTCTCTCGCAACGGCCGCCTTTAAATCACCCGGGTGAACCTCCTAAAAGAAAAAACACGAATAAATCTGGCCGACAGAATACAGCACTGCATCTCATAGCTCAAATAGTATAAACACATTTGAATTTGAATAAAGCATCATGGATGGAATTGGAACCAAACAATCGCACTGAATTAAATAAAATTTATTTGAACTAATAATCAAATTTGTTAAAATCAAAATAACGAATACACAAAACTGTAGTAAAATCACACTGTAAAATTAGTGGCCTCACGTTTCAACCCTAGCAGGGTCTTTATAAAAGGCATCTTTCATGTATCCTTGTCCCTGTTTTTGTCCCTGTCCTTGTCCTTGTTTTTGTCCCTGTCCCTGTTTTTGTCCCTGTCCCTGTCCTTGTTTTTGTCCCTGTCCCTGTCCTTGTTTTTGTCCTTGTCCCTGTTTTTGTCCCCGTCCTTGTTTTTGTCCCTGTCCCTGTCCTTGTCCCTGTCCCTGTCCCTGTCCCTGTTTTTGTCATTGTCCCTGTCCCTGTCCCTGTCCCTGTTTTTGTCCCTGTCCCTGTCCCTGTCCCTGTTTTTGTCCCTGTCCCTGTTTTTGTTTCTGTCCCTGTTTTTGTTTCTGTCCCCGTTTTTTTTTGTTTTTTTTTCTTTTCCCTACACCTATATTTAGTGCAATATTTTTGTGGATGTCTTTCATTTAACTTATTTATCATATTTATTTATTTTTCCCACATTTTGCAGAGTTAGAAATGTGTTGTAACTTGGTTCTGTATCAGATTTGATTTTGAATTTGTTTTATATTTACCCTATATCCAAACTATTTATTTTATTATTTGTACTTTGCTGTGAGTGGGTCAGCAGGCCTTTTACTAGGTTACAGTGTCTTGTATACTTTTGTTGATCCTGGCCGTCATGGTAAAGTTTTATTGTCTTTTTGGCCGAATAGAGAATAAGAATAAGAATAAACTAATCAATCAAATTCTGTAAATCATGATGATAGGAAAACAAAATCTACCTCTTTCGCAAAGGCTTGCTCCAGCGAATTGTAATCAGGGTAGCTGACACTGCCACCAAACTTCTCATCTCTCTCAACAAGAAAATCTGAAGTAAAACAAAGTTTTAAAATTAAAATAGAACAGTTTGGGCAAATTTAATTGAAAATTGTCTGACTTGCACGAAAAAAAGAAAAAACACCTTACCTGTTTTTGACAAAGGCAAGAGAACGTGTTTGACGAAGGACAGAACACCGTTAGACTCAATATTCCCTGGCTCACAAAAGGCCTTCTTGAGCTTTTTCTTGATTGCATCCGCTGTGTCTAAGAGGTCAATTTTGGACTCCTACAAAAGAAAGAAATGGTAATTTGTGTTCACACAGGCATAACTATCATAACTGTCAAATTCACCTTGGTGAGATTGATAATCCCTTTATGTTCACAAGGACATAAATATTACTGACAACCTCTGACAAATTTACTTTGGTAGCTGTGAGATTGAACACTCCCCATGTTCACACAGACATAACACACACGGACAATCTCTGTCAAATTCACCTTGGTAGCTGAGAGATTAATGTTTACACTGACAGAACTATCAACTACCTCCTCAAATTCACCCTGTGACAAATTCACCCTGGAAGCCAAAAGATCAGCTAAACCTGCGTTCACACGAACATTATTTCACTGACCTCTTCCGACGAGCTCATCTTGGTACCCGTCAGCCCGGGAACCATTGGATTCATTAGGTGAATCCTCTTTGCGTATCCGAGCGCCGGTAAGCACTTTTCGGCAAACGTGAAGATCTTTCGCTGGTCCACTCCTCCGAATTGACAATCAACTTTCAGATATTCTTCGTCCAGGGCCTGCAGGCCTGGGTACAGCAACCCGCTGAGGAGAGGGTGTTCCACTTGCTTTACTACTTCTGCTCCGGCTTTTCTCGCATCGTGCTGCAAATCAGATTGATAATGATGTTATCAAGAGTGTGAGTGGGCCATTAACCACTTGACGTCGGAGGACGTATAAACATGTTCTGGCAATGCATAGTCACAGGGGCGGTTGACAAGTCAGCTTTTTTCGCCGTCTTCCACGGTTGACGTGTAAACATGTCCATTGTCTTACACACTGTGACTTGAACTTGACGGCTGTGGACAGTCTGTCAATGTAGCAAATCTCGCTCTCCGTGGCGGCCGCCTCGGAGTGTTGCGAAGATTCATACAATGAATGTAGAAATGACTCAAGCGTCAGTATTTGTGGTGCTTGACCTGGTCTTAGCTTTTGGTAAACAAATTATCTCAATAATATATCAAGGTCCGATGGTTTATACCTTGGAAACACCTGGCAAATGTACCTAAAAATACCATATACATACCTGTGTAACAACAGAAGACATTCTGTACACATCAAGCGTGTACTCTCTGTAACAAAATTTTAAAAAAATATATAAATACTTTTTTTACAGACAAAGTTAGTATTTTGTGTAATTGAACTTACTGTTTGAAGATAGCGTAAATCTTTAGTGTGTTGACTTATTTCCTTTTTTCCCCAAAACATATTTTTCAATATTACAAGGAAAAGTTAAGTGTAACAAACTGTTTTATCGAATTCCGACTAGCTATAAAAAGTGCCCTCATGTGTCATTTTTAACAAATAATTGGGGCAAGCTGGGCAGGGGATTGGGTCGTATCTCAAGTGATCACTGGGAGGGGTGGTTATATCAATCTGTTTTATCACTCTGTAGGGCTTGCTAAGCTCACCTGATAGCCAATCCCAATCAGTGAGAAACAACTGCAATACCGTGTTTCGAGACATTGGCTTCATGGCTCAATTGGTAGGGCGTCTGCACGTTAAGCAGAATGTCCGCGGTTCGAATCCCGGTGGAGCCAAGTTGTTTTTCACTGCATCCAGATTTCCCAAACTCATGGATATTTGTCCATATTTGCATCAATTTGTTATTAAAGGGGTAAATGACAATTTTGAGTTTGCCATTTTCTTTGTAGTAGTAAATTTCTTTGATTTTTGCACAAAACTATTTTAGTGTTAATTTTCATTTAAGCAAATTATCAATATCGTTTTTACCTGCTCAGCTGATAGTCCGTCCCTCGTACAAAATTCAGTTTTTCTAGCGGCACACCAATGGATTTCAGCATTGCCTTGATGATGTGTTCGTAATATTGGGTGCGTAGGCTGAGCAGTTCCCAGGGGGCTTTCATATTGTCCAGGTATGCATGTAAATCAGCTACCAGAATTGTTACCTGATGGAAAGAGAACAGCCTAAATTTGATGGAGGGAAACTTGACAAATTATTTTTTTTGTATTAATGTCATCACAAAACCTAATATTTTTTCACCAAGTAAACAAAAAAATTGACTTCCCTCTAATTTTGTGTTTTTATCATTGAACTAGCACGTGTAGTCTAGTGGGTACGCAGCTGTGCTCATGACCAAGCGGTTATGGGTTCGAGTCTTACTAGTGCCAATGTTTGTGTTCATAATCTTAGCTTGTCAACCTAAGACACATATGGGGAGCTGCATGTTAGGGGGAATGCCACAATCTAACTGCTAATAGAGTTGTGCGCCTTGGCCAGGCAGCTAGTGCACCTAGTTGAAGCGAAATGGTTTCCTGATGGCAGCGATAATAATGGCAACAGTTCCAGGAGGTCTTCAGCGAACTTCAATGAAAACACAATATCAATACCTTGCAACCAGCCCTCAGGAAATCGGCAATCTTGCTCATTGGCACGAAATACGCAACATGTGGCCTGCCGGTGGCTGCTGTGCCCCAGTAAATGGACACATCTTTGCCTTCAGATAAGAGTTGTTTCAATTTATCTTCACCAAGGACCTCCTGTTTAAGAATCAGACGGGAAAAACATTCTGAAACATTAAACAAAACAGTTTCAATTCATTGAAGATTTAAAGAAAGATCCATTTAATCTTCCCCGCAAAATTTAATAAAAACTCAAATTTTCCTTTTTAATGACAAAATGTAAAATAAATCTTGCAATGGAAGTCAAAAAGAAATTCTTCCAATCTCCCTTCGGCGTTTTAATTTGGTGTTCAGTCATACCTGAAGATTCCGAGTAATCAGCTGGAACCTCTCATCAGCACTCACTGTTTCCGTTGCCATGGTGATATTTTTCTAAAAATAGTAAAAAAGTAAATTTGACCAACAGCTGTAAATGCAAATTGTTTAAGTTAGCCGAATTTTAGCAGTGGAAAATGAAGTAATTTCGATTTCGGCACAGCGACAGTTAACATTAAATTCCAGTTAAAGGCCCCATGTATCATTTGCAAGATAAAACTGTTTACAGATTCGTGGAATATTAAGAGTTAAACATATCTGAGGAAGAATGTTGATAAACTAGCCTGAAGAAATTTTAGCTACATATAGATGCATCAATGCTTCAGAAAACCTTGAAAATCTATATATGGATTTTGTGTACAAGTGAATAGTAAAAAAAGTCCAGTGCACGGGACATTTTTTAGAAAACCACCTTCGCTTCGGTTGTCAATTTCCAACATGAAATACCATTTTGGACGGAAATTAATTAAAGTAGTGTTTGTTACCATTGCTATAAACACTTTGAGTAGGGTTTTGAGTAGGCCTAATAAAGCCTAAGGTTTTTCTTGTCAACTCATGAAAAACAAAATTGGGTCATAGCAAATGATTTTTGTATCGCTAAAATCATTCCGTACCGGTCAGCAGTCTCGGTGGCAAGGTCCCACGGCCTACGACAAAATAATAACAACTTTCCACTCTCTAAAACGCATTAAAAAACAACAAAACGTGGCACAGTTCTCACGACAGACGGCAAGCACACATGCACAACGTTGCATCATAAATTGTAAGGCCGTTTTATGTGTGAATATTCTACATTTTCAAGTGCACAGCAATATGCAGTATATGCACGTGTTAAAATCACATCAACGGATCGATTAGTCACAAAACAGCCGTCTGGAAAGAGCACGTTTGTAACGTATGGAGCGCGAATCGTCAAAACTTCTAAGTTGTTTTAAGCAAAACACATCATCACACTACATGTATTACCCCTGGTCATTGGGCTCAGTAATATCCTTTAATCCCCAACTCCCTGGAAAGCATGCAGCTGACACGCACAGGGGCTAATCAAACTAGTTTCATTACCCTCCAAAATAAGATTTAAAGTTTGAAAAACAGGCGCTCCAGTTTGCGAATTTGTTTATTTCTAAATGACATATATAGCATAGGCAGAGGATTCTGTCCCTTCTGATTGGTGCATTGTAAATGAATATTCATACTCTCTTTATAGCGCCCTCAGGGAGTTGTTTAAATAAAGGAACGAAAGTGAGAGGCTTTGGCGTTCTAGTGGTAAAGCATATAGGACTATCAGCAGAAAGACCCGGGTTCAGTTCTCGCTGTGGTATTACCATTATCTTTTTCAGTAAGTGAGGAAAAACATTGAAACATTTCCAAACTGCAGTTGGGTTTGAAGAACGTGCATTATAGTATGCATGTGATCCACCAATCAGAAACAAGAGGCGCCATGCTGTTTGGGTCTCCAATTGGTCAAATCTTATTACACGGACACCAGTACTAACAATCATACTGTAAACACATGCACAACAGAAATATTTCCACAAGTTTATTAAAATGTTTTCTCTCTTGCATTTTCTTTATACATATTTTGAACAGCTATAAATTAAGTCTTAATTGTAATCACCAGCTCTAGCTGATATAGTCACTCTCCCATAATAGACACTGCATTGATATAGGATAGTAGACACGTGCAAAATAAGCAAAAACCATGCACTTTTGTGCAAGAAATTCTAGTTGCCACAATTAGGGCAAAACAATTTTATTTCTTTGAGAAGAATTTTTTTTTTAAATTTTGTTAATATAATTTTGGCCTTCTATAATTTATACCAACTTTAGGTCTAGACTGGATACCTGTCCTGTTCATTAGCAAAAGTGGATAGCTCACTTAGTTTAATACCCAGGCAATGACTCAACTAAAAAATCAAAGCATAATGACCCGAAATTTTTTTGCCATTACCATTTAGCACTCATTTCAAAAAGATTTATATATTTTTAACATCAAAATACATGTAATCAGTAAGCAGTTTACAGCAATTCACCATATGCGTCCTTGATAGTTTTGTTTAAAAAGTTTTTAAATTTTTACTTTGATAAAAAATATTACAAGATTGTAACAGATATGCATGTTGTGCATTGAATAAAAAGATTATGTACTTCAAAATCATTCAGCAAAGAAAGTTACTTTGCACTTGCTCTTTAGGACTTGACACTTGAATCAAGACGCTCTTGCTCCTACAAACTTAGGACTTGACTTAGGACTTACTCTTGAAGACTGTGTGCATACTATGGCATGCCAAAGCGCAAACAGAATTTCAAAAAATGTTGACGCATATTTCCGCAAATGTTGCGAAAAAAAAGAAAAAAAAGGTTGGCATGACTTTTAAATGTTGATAGACTGTTTGAAACTGGCATACCGTGCTTTTGTTGGCAAGTTTCTAAAAACGTTGAGACCCGTTTTTCAGGCTTGATGGTAGAATTATTAGTGTTGAATTATTTCCGCTTTGGCGTGCCATACGTGTGACATCCACAAATATCATATCCGCCATTACTGTGTCCATACTATGGCACACAGTAATGTGCCACAGTATGGACACAGTAATGGCGGATAGCAACCGGATGTCAAGAAAGTGAAACCCAAGAATTGAGACTCGGTTTTGGAGACTTGAATCGAGACTTGTTCCCAGACTTGAGACCTAAATCAAAACTTGCTCCTAAGGAGTTGAGATTTGGCTTGAGACATTCTCTCAAGAAGTTGAGATTTGAATTGAGACTTGCTCTTTTAAATACAAAATTTAGATTTGTTTGAAGATCTGAATTGAATTTAGCCTTGTTCTTACAGATTTGGGACTTGAATCAAGCTTTGACAAAAGGGAACCAGGTTTTTCCAACTTTATTTTCTCCAAAGCAGCCCTCTAATCTTAAGAGGCGGTGGGTTTTTGCTTGTTCGATCCTCCTCTGTCGGGGGCAAATCCTCCAGCCCTAGATAATCCATAATAAGGCGTATTAATTCCTTGGCCTGTTCTCGCGTGATGCGTTCTTTCCATTCCTTCAAGAGGAACGCGGCCAGCGAACCCGGTAGGAAGGCTAAAACCTGTTGGAAGGATTCGTAGTGTCGGTTTTGCTCGACGATGTTCAGAAGCCAATGGGAGAAGGCCGTCCACTTGTTAAGGTTCTGTAATGTAGAAAGGATAAAATGTTTTAAGGAGATTTTAGTAATGATTAGTTAAAGGAGTTTGTTCAGATTTTTCCAGAAAATGGATTTCGTTTTAACCTAACAATCATATAAATACCTCTCCAAAATAATATCCATGGGGAAAAAACAGGAAATTTACAATTTGGATGTGGAAGCAAAAAGGTACGTGTGATCACTGCACTGCTTAATGTAACCAGATAAATAAGTTTAATAAACTTTGGTGGTTTTTTGACAATATCCCTGGAAATATATGTATTGAGGGCGAACAATTTCAGAATGGTAACGATAAAAATATGACTGGGATAATTTGGTCACTGTGCCCCATGGGGCTGTGAGTAACCACGAGAGGGAGTCCTATTTCCCTCGGCCTTTGGCCTCAGGACAATAGGACCCCCTTGTGGTCACTCACAGCCCCTCGGGGCACATAGATGTGCACTAGTGACCTCATTGACAGTCCATATGTGTATAATAGGTACTATATATTGCCCTCTTAGCCGGTCAATAGTTGTCTACTATTGAATATAGAAGAATTGCTTCTCTTACCATGGCTTTAGTGATGAAATTGTTCTCGCCTGCGTCTCCAAAGAAGAAGTTGACAGAGATTGAGGTCTCGGTGGATGTGACTTGGTGCCACCAGAAGGAAGGGATGTACAACCTGAAAGAAAACAGGAACAAAATGTTGAAAAAACTTTAATAAGTTGTTACAAAAAATCTCACAAAAAAACTTTGAAAGTGCATGGGAGCATTGCAAATATGATTTCCAACAACCATGAATGAACATCAGGAAATTAAAGTTACTTCAAAGAGTATTTTAGTTGCTTCAAAGATCAATGTTAGTTTATGAAGTATTCGTTCACATCTCACTTAACGAAGATCAAAATAAGCTGAACGACACCATCATCTATGTACGTGTCAAATCGTTTCATCAAACAAAGGGAGCATTCCCATTATAGTTTTGCTTTGTCGAATGAAGCGTTCTTTTTGTCAAATGAAAGTATTTTCTTCATCAAATAGATGAATCCCAAATTAACCAAGACCGGTCTGTGCACTTCCAGGTTTGATAATGAGGCTCTTCATGTTAATATAAAGAAGTGAACTAATCACTCCTAAATGCCACGCAGAACAGCACACGTACACACTCAGTCACTGTACAATACTGTACTTGAAGCGCACGCGCGCTGCCGACTCGACACAAAGAACATCGATTTCAATACGGAAATACGCAAAACAGGCTAATGTGAAATTCGTCTATAAAGCCATTTGCTTCATCAAACGAAGTGATTATAATCATCGTTGAATAAAGAGTTGTGCGTTTATGTCAAGGAATCTCTTCGTCGAATCTTCGTCAAAGGAAGCAATTTCTCTAATCTTAACAGGATCAAAAGAATCCACTTACATTTCCCCCGGGCCGAGTTCACCCTGGAAACACGTTGCTAGGGGAAACATAGGGTGTTTATCGAGATCAGGCTCGTCGCAGTTGACTTGGGCTTGTATGGTGCGACCTTTTGACCCAAGAGGGTTTGGGTACAGAAGCTCCGGGCTGCACCCATACAGTCGGACCTTTTTGCGGCCGGTTAAGAGGACAAGGAGGCCGTCGTCGGGGTCAAAATGGCAGTATTCTGTCAAATAAAACAGAAAAATGGAGCAAATACAAGACAATCACCTGTACAAATATTCACTGTTTCCCATGTTAGAGGACATTCACATTGAGCGGACCCTAAGGGCCGTCCAAAATTGTCAAAATGTTTACGGTTCTAGAGCGTAGTATTTTTTAAGACCTCCCCCCTCCTTCCCCCCGAAATCAATTTTGTTTTTGTCACTACAACATTTTGTCAACATTTTACAGTGCATGTAAAGGTTCTACGCGGGCCTCGACCCCCCTCTCCCTTCCTACGCTTTGTAGAACTGTGAAAAATGTTGACAACTTTGAACGGCCTCTGAGGACCCTATAGACCTGTGCATTGTTGAAACTGCCACAGAAACATTTACCCCAACCATTTCTCACCATAATGTCCCTCGACTGCAATCCACAGGTATGGTCCCATGTGAATTTTTCCAACATAACCGGGCATCGGAACATCCGCCTGTTCATTATTAAAAACAAAAAGTCAGAAAAGTATTACATTGGCCAAGAAATACAATTTTCTATATTGAGAATAAACTGGAATATTTAATATAAAAAATGAGGGGTGGATATTAGAATTTTATGATACCATATATATTATCAATTTTCCGAACATGGAATGAGAGAGAAATCATGTGGGCCTTATTGGGATTTGTACTGATGTGATTCTGTGGACCTCTGGTGGTTTAGGGAGGTGCATGTGCACCCCTCCCCCCTATGGGTATGAGTGTACTGTTGAGACGTCTGAACAATTATTGGGACAGATTCCTCAATTGGGGTGAAACACGTACCTCTAATTCCGGGAATGTGCTCTTGATGTTCTGCACAGCGAGGTACGAGTTTTTGGCTCGTTTGTTGTCTTCATCTAAATCGTTGATGTATTCCCCTAAAGTGCTCTCACGGATGTTGTAGGCCTTGCCAATCTGTAGAATGCAGTAACCATGACAACAGAACAGAAGAATAATGAGGATATTGATAATAATGTCAAACATATGCAAGGTGTTCAAAAGGACACTAATAACATTTATTATCATCACTGGGGTCGATTTTAAAAAGCGCAAGCGGGACGCATGTTATGGTGGTTTACCCATCGTAGTGCCATCATATAGCCCATCATGTACATCATATTCATTCCACTGGTCCCAATTCACTACCCTCGCAGCTACCAATTTAGTCCTGGGTAGAGAGAGGCAATTCATGGCAAAGTGCCTTGCTTAAGGACACACACAGTGGCCACAGTTGAAACTCAAACCCACAACCATCAGAAAGTGCAGATTTGATGGGGAAACCCATTGGATTCAGCCACTCTCATGGAGTTTTGCAGACGTGGCTTTACGTGATCATGATCAGTACTAAATTTTGTTTCTTTTTTTAACGTAAGTAACCTTTGCCAAACAACAGAAGTGCCCCTCCAGGCTCACAACACACAAATGTGACCCGACCGTGCAATATTAGTCAGATGTCGCACAGTATGGGCCAAGTTTCTTGCAACCAGTCAGTTCTAAAACTCACTTCGCACAGTCAGGTCACAAATGACAATACCTTATAATCCTCTTTGCTGGTGTTCTGTCTGATAAAGGCTTTGTTGTGCCCGGCCCTCTCCTTGATGGATTCTAGAGTCCAGTTAGCTGCTGGCCAATGATTGGCCACGTCAGTAATGATCACTGGAACATCTGATCAAGTAGTAGAAAAATGCAGTTTTCAGAAATTTAGTAGGTGACGGCAACACGTACGATCGTAAGTGATATTTATTGATGTCTTTTCCAATTGTCAGTATCGATGGCAAGGGTTCTTATAGCCCCGCGAGCAGTGCTTCGGTTTTCAAAACCTTAGCCCTGTCTTCTGCTATACACAAAATCTGTGGCAAACTCACGCAAATGAAATTTGGCCCACGGCTCTGATATTTGCTCAATAGGTGCACTCACCCCAGTTTATCAATATTCCGAAGAGTACGCATCGATCCGATGTCTAGTTTCGGTGAAATCGTGGGGACAGTTTGAGACATTACTTACAATGAAATTCACACTCTTTGACCAAAAATCAAATATGCGCATGCGCGAGGGCGGAGAGGTCAACATAATAGCGCCATCTCGCGACGGCGTCGTCACGTACCAGCTGCACAACGGCTGTTTCATGAGAGAGCACATCGACTCTATCGCGCGGTACGTTCTATAGATCTACACGTACAGCGCGCGCTGCACGCGATGCCATGCCGCCAAGCCAGACGTTTGATAATTTTCAGGTAGAAATCGAAGTTGTTCGACATCATATTGCAAAGATAACTTTGATTTGCGACGTCTCTTGTACGCCACCATAGAGTCGATGTGCTCTCTCATGAAACAGCCGTTGTGCAGCTGGTACGTGACGACGCCGTCGCGAGATGGCGCTATTATGTTGACCTCTCCGCCCTCGCGCATGCGCATATTTGATTTTTGGTCAAAGAGTGTGAATTTCATTGTAAGTAATGTCTCAAACTGTCCCCACGATTTCACCGAAACTAGACATCGGATCGATGCGTACTCTTCGGAATATTGATAAACTGGGGTGAGTGCACCTATTGAGCAAATATCAGAGCCGTGGGCCAAATTTCATTTGCGTGAGTTTGCCACAGATTTTGTGTATAGCAGAAGACAGGGCTAAGGTTTTGAAAACCGAAGCACTGCTCGCGGGGCTAGGGTTCTTAGTGCCGAGAAAAAGATCACCATGCACGGACATAGTAAGACTAAAAATCAAGAAGTTGATCTCAATCATTTTTCTTTAAATTAAAATGACTTATCAAGCATCACAGTATGTGCAGATTCCATTGAGAAAAACCTAAAATTTTATTGGGAAAATTAAATTAAAGATTTTCTCAGAAAACTCTGCCGGTTTTCTTTCGGTATGAATTGAGAAGTTCATTATTATTTGTTTTCTGTAAAATGACTTATCAAGTGCAGATTTTATAGAAAAACCAAATGTACCAGTGGGAAAAATCAAAGATTTTCTTAAAAAAAACAAATTTTTCAGCCACTCTCATATGTTTTGTACACAGGACAAGTCTGATTTGTCAAGTCAAGTCACTCAAAGTTGTCAACTTCATTTAAATCCTACCTTTCTCAAAGTAGTCTGTGAGGAATTGGTCGACACTTAAGGCACACACTCTGTCAATGTTGACAACTTGCTGCTTCTTAACTAGACCGTTGGGCATTTTGAATTTTCCCCGTTTTTCCCTGATTAAAAACTCCCAAAATTTTCTGTTTTCTTGCTGAGCATGTTGAGTGATGATAATGTTTTGTGATGCACATTTCGTTATGGGGCGCCCTCAATAGTTATGTAGGCGCGTTCGCCTAGCTTCCACGAGTTAACATGACATGTCTTAATATCTTCGTTCCCCGACTGCCTTTCACGATATACCACCCTCCAGTTCAAGGCCGATTCAATAAAGCTAATCGAACGAACGCACCTGGCAAGAGACAGGACGGACGTTTGCCCTCAACGTTGCGGCACGTGGCCAAAGTCATTCAACAACAAGTCAACTTGGAGGTGGGACGTGCGAGTTTCGGGAGTGTGTGGAATTTTTAAACCAGGACGGCAGTTTGATCGTGGGGCTTTCTTCAGTTGTTGTGACCCCACTTTATATTGCCATCGTTTCAAAGTTACCAGGACTCCAACCAGGTTTGTATATTTTGTGTGTCTCTATCTCGCGATTTTCAGGTGTTGAAGTGAGGGTTTGCACTAGCTGAGGTTACCTCATCAGCTCTAAACTTTATCATTTTATTTGGATGTGGTTTTTCGGATGTAGAGCTGAGGATGAGGTTACTTATCAACCATCATGACCATGTCAACATGAACACGATATCACAAATTCAGTCTGTGCACTGGTAGTCTGGTAATCGACCGCGCACCACGAATTTCCAGCGATTAGGTATGATTTGGTACGATTGTGTATTGACCCCTTTCGAACACGTGCGAATATGCCATTTTGGGAGTCAAATAATGCTGAGTCATTGTGGAAGCGATGTGCGTGCGCGTTGTGTGTCTCTCTGGTGGGCGCAACGCAGTTTAGTTCACCAATGGGAGCCTCAGCATAGCGCGTTACGCGCGCTATGGACACACACAACGCGCACGCACATTGCTTCCAGAACGACGCGGCATTGTTTTACTCCCAAAATGACGTCATTGGCACGAGCTCAATAGAGTCTATAGACAGTCTCTGGTAATCTCACCAAATCGTACCTAATCGTTAGAAATATGTGGCAAAAAGCGTAGAGTGGGAGGCCCGCTTAACTTCACACCCAGTCACTGACTGCTTTTTCTTTTCTCGCTACGTACCTGCACTTTGAAAGCATTCCTATCGGTCAAGTTACCCAATGAATAATTTTCCTGGTCGCTAACTCACAGAGGGTGAAATTTTACACTTGTGTGTGGTTTGGCAAACATTAAGCTGTAGTGAATTCTCATTAACAGACATCTCAACGGAGGTTGAGTTGAACAGGGTTTGTGAGGTAGGGACTTGGAAATCTGTGACGTCATCGCGGGCGCACTGGGTACACTAGTAATACTGGTCAGTTTCACAATGGATTTCTGCCGTATGCGAAGTGGCGCATCGTGGGAAATGCGCTGTAAAACATCACATCATTGTTCAATTTCAACTTTTTTTTAATAGATACTGAAAATAAAGAATACTTTCTGACGATATTTATTTTTAAAACGTGCAGGTATTAAAGTAAAAATTTTCCGAAATGGAAAAAAAAGTTTGGTTTTTCCTCATGTTGTTTTTAATTTTACAAATTGATTCCAAGATAAAAATTGCTTCGAAATACTGATTTCAAAAATTATATAAAGTGGAAATTGAAGGACCTCCCTTCTCCCCCAGTTACCGTACCATTGAATTTTCGGTATAGAATAATATGTCACACAGTGTAGGATCCATTATGGCAGATAAACGCAGACAAGTTTGACAAGTGGCCTTCAAAATTAAAATGACTTTTCTGCCAATTTGTCTAAATCCTATTGCACACATTTCCTACCAGGACCTTTTTCAACGAATTCATTTTCAAAAAGATTAAATTTGAGCATTTACAATGGTTACAATGCGTGGGGTAGCACCTGTAACAATTGATGGTGTCACTGTGTTTACATGGATTTACAAACCACATAATGTACAATCATTTTATTGAGTTTTTTTTAATGAGTTTTTTTTTAGCAAGACTACATACATGTATACACATGTAGATACTACATGGGGTATTTTTTTCGTATACATTGAACAAAGATTTTAAGGAAATTACCTCCTGGAATCAACACATTTGCACTTGCACTTTTGTCGCAAATGTTGCTTTTCTGTAGAAAAATCACGTTTTCTTCCTCAAAAATTGCCTTCAGTTAGTGCACAAGATAACCATTCACGCGCGCGCGCAGCGCCCTCTGTTTACGCACAGACCGCTCGCCACGTCATTTTGTGCATTACTTTATGCAGTAATTTTATCATTTATTTATCTCAGAAATGCAACATTTGCGACGGAAGTGTCAGTGGGAAGTATATCTTAGAATTGAATAAGCTATCGATTCCAACATATAAATTTACCCAAATCCGTGTTCAATGTATATGAAAAAAATACCCTACATGGGGGCGGGGGTGCATCCGTCCGTCGTCCCCCCCCCTCCCAATCCCCCCCAGCATTATGTCAAACACGAAGGCCTGACACATATGGGTCATTCTATAAATTTAGGGTCCAACGTGTGACATTTTTCTGTCCCCGTTACACCCGACACACTGCTATTTAAAAATGCCTTCAAAACATGTTTTTATGAATTGTACTTTAAGTAATCACTCTTTGAAATAGAGAGCATTTAAAGAATGTGTCCTGAATTTACAAACTACAACATTTTACAAGATGTCAGATGTAACGGGGACAGAAAAATTTGACCCCAATTTTATAGAATGACCCATATGCAAAATTTAATAAAAAAATTGAGGTGGGGTGAAAAAGGGCATCCAGCCCCCTTCTCAACTCCCTGGTAAAAAAAAATCGGTGAGAAAACTCTGAAATCTGTGAGAAAACAATGAAATCTGTGAAAAAAATGTGTAAGAAAACTTTTTCATGTAAAACAAAATTAGGAAAATTCGGCTAAAACTGGGGGAAGAACATTCACCACATTTTCACAATTTGTGAAACTTGGTACATGTGCACGTATTTGCATTTCACACGCAATGCTCGCACTTTTGTTTTTTTCACTAGCAAATTTGAAGAATGGCCAGTCTGTTCAACCTTGCATAAAAATTGCATTGACCAGGGACAAAGATTTTCTCTATGTGCATGTAAACTAAAAGAAGGCCTTCACAAAACCACATGTATAGTAAAAAAAAATCAATGAGCTTCGCTTCAATGATTCACAATAAATATTATACAAATATTGACTGCAATGAGGGGCATGGTTAAGATTATAGGCCCAAGTACTTCCAAATACTGAAAGCCGTCCAGGTCAAACTGTACGGCTTTCAATAACAGCATTTTCCCCCCCATCAAAACCGTTGGCAAAATGGAATCTTTAGTTTACTCATTTTACAGGAAATTGCTATTTTTGGTAAAATCTGAATCTCCACACGTTCTACATACCTCCCTGGCCGAAATACTCTCAAGACTGACGTACACGGCTTCGTTTTTATCAATTTCACCATCAAATTTACATTCTGAAGTAGAACTTCAACTAATGCACGTTTTACTTCTCCACATTTCCACTCTCGGTGGCTGAAATCTGAAGTCCTGCCTGCGCTATGGGGCTCGCGTATAACGTGTCAAGCACCAGACCAGATCCAGCACGTACCATTTTTGGACGAGGGGGGATTTGTTTTAGCGTGCCACTCTGCGGTCAGTAAATGGAGGATTTACGTCAAATGACTTTACACTCGTAAAGTTGCTACGCGGGTCGCTTTGAAAAAAAGCCGTTTAGTGGTAATTTGACGTAAATCCTCCATTTACTGACCGCAGAGTGGCACGCTAAAACAAATCCCCCCTCGTCCAAAAATGGTACGTGCTGGATCTGGTCTGGTGCTTGACACGTTATACGCGAGCGCCATAGCGCAGGCAGGACTTCAGATTTCAGCCACCGAGAGTGGAAATGTGGAGAAGTAAAACGTGCATTAGTTGAAGTTCTACTTCAGAATGTAAATTTGATGGTGAAATTGATAAAAACGAAGCCGTGTACGTCAGTCTTGAGAGTATTTCGGCCAGGGAGGTATGTAGAACGTGTGGAGATTCAGATTTTACCAAAAATAGCAATTTCCTGTAAAATGAGTAAACTAAAGATTCCATTTTGCCAACGGTTTTGATGGGGGGGAAAATGCTGTTATTGAAAGCCGTACAGTTTGACCTGGACGGCTTTCAGTATTTGGAAGTAAGGCCCAAGGTGATCTCAAAGCCATGACTATGCCCCGAGGCGGAAGCCGAGGGGCATAGTCATGGCTTCGAGATCACCGAGGGCTATAATCATAACCATGACCCGAATAAACAGCAGTCAATATTTGTTTTATATACCGAAAGTGTAGATTTTTGTCATCTGGTTGTTTAAATGTAACGATACATCATACAGTCATGACAGTGGTCCTTCGAGTTTCGATTTCGGAAGCCGGTCTACGGCAGAAAAGTTGTATATTTACAGCAAACATTTGTAGCATAATCACCTGGCACTTTAGTAGCACATTTCACCTGACACAGTTTTCATTGCAATGTAGGCCACTTCTCTTACTTTCATCATCTACGACAGACGACAAAATGACTTCGTCGAGATTCCGCCATTACCGTCCTGATGAATGTTTACGTGAAGTGCCCAGCTGCATAGTTGGTGCACAGCTATGCTAACACATGTAATGCGCGCGTCCGGAACCCGCTAAATGACTATGCCCGGGGCATGGCAAAGACTATTGCCCGGTGGGCATATACGCGCCGGGTCTAGCCGATTCAATGCCCCCACTTTTAACCAATCAGATGACAGGAATCTACGCATGAGGTATATAAAGTCAGTTATTACCAATAGGAATACAAGAAAGGCTCAATTTGGGTCAAATTCTGTTACTTGTAAGGCTACATGTACAATGTATTTCATTGGAACAAAAATCTCTCCCTCTCCCCCCTCCCCACTTCACCATACCACGCCCCAAACCACCCCCTCCCATTCCCCGAAAAAGGCCACACGCGGAGATAAATCAATGTACTGGTAGCTAGGCCTACTGGAATCCGAAGCAGAATAGTGTTTAGTGAAGTCTGTTAAAACTAGCTTTATCTTACGCAGATATAATCTGAAAATTTGGCTAGTTTCAGAGAGAAAGATACTTTTATAACATCAATATTTTTGTTTCAAATCGGTCCAAATTGTACAGTAGTTTTGTTGTATACCAGTATCATGATTGCAGCTTATCTGAATTATTTATGGACTCCCAGAATATAACCAATCTTCAACTAAATAGAGTAAAAAATAAATGTTGTACGTTACCGTACATGTACACAATGTACCTAGTACATTTGTATGTTATGTACAGTCTGTGCGTGTACATGTGCACTACAGGTATACATGCATTTTATGATGCCAAGAGTTTTGCATGCATTCGTGTAATATTCTTTCCATATTTTGCAATACATACATTACAGTTTCTGCATTTATGACATGATACATGTAGGAGGAAGCCTTGAACTTTACACATACCTGTACAGTCAGTACAATTGTATGCTTTCATACAGCTACATTTAAGAGCTGATCTGTATTGGCAATGAACGAACAAGCAATTTAACACATTAGTGTGCAGTAGTTTGTTGAAGTGGTGGTGCATAAAACCAGATTTGAGAGATACAAAGAAACACAAATTTGTGGGAATGAATAATTTCGGCTTAAATTGTTGCAATCAAGAAAAGAACTACCCCGGTATCTAAACAAATCTCACTACTTGAGCATTAATAGTCTTCACTACAGTACGAGTACATGTACACATATGTACATGTAGGAGACTAGCCTACATTTTCAACTAAAAAAGAAATTAAAGGTGCTCAAAAATTCATAACTTTTGGTTTCATTTTGCAAAAGAAATAAAAAAGATTCAATTTCTTTTAATTTTTCCTAAATTGCACCCAAAGATACCGGTACTGTGGCAAGCCTGGGTTGTGTAAACAAGTTCTTTAACCAGTAGTTAGAAAATAAAGTGCAGATTTTATAAAAAGGCAAGTCTGCTTTGGAAAAATTGAATGACTTCAAACGGAGAAAAAATTGATATGCCTTTGTATACTGTAAAGCTCAATTCTGCTGCACTCTTTATGGAACACATACCTACACACTCCAGCAGTGAAAGAATGTTGATTTTATGTTCATTGTTAGCGTAGCTACGTGTAGGAGTGGCCGTTTATTTGCATGGATGTCAGTCGGTCCCTCTGGCATTCCAATTCTATAGCCGTGAACGATTCACCCAGTCTATATTGCAGGATAATCTCGTATGTGGGCGGATTTGACGATTTGGAAACTTGAAAGTGCTGAAATTATATTGTACTAGTTTGTCCATTTTTAGTTGAAGACAAATTACGGTACTTGATTGGAAAACGTTTAAAAACAGCATTACATAACTAAAGAATAATGTTGATAAACTGCCTTGTATAAATTTAAGCCACATAGATGCAGTAATACTCCAGAAAACCTGAAAAATCAATGCATGGTTTTTGTGTATGGATGAATGGTAAAAAAGTTGTCTGCAGACAACTTTTTTAAAAACCACCTTAAGTTGGTAATTTCTCCCACAAAGGTACCATTTTACACGGACAAAAAATCATGTGGTGTTTGTTATCATTGCTGTCAACACTTTTAGTCATTTTTTTCTTGTCAACTCGTGAAGTAAATCTTTTGTTAACTGCAAATGATGTTATTGAGGCTTTAAACTCTCGGTTTAAATTTCATCAGTGCTACTGTTTTTCGCCCTTTCTACCATACCACAGATGCAGAATGTTGGTTGTCACTTGGCATTTTCACTTTCCGGTTCACTGAAAGCCCATCCAAAATATACCTGATATAGCCAAACATACATCATCATCGACAGCTAAAATCGCACTTCTGCGCTTCCCCACCGCAACCCCTACGGTTTCACACCCATCAATCAACATGTCTTCCACCGAGAAACTCTCCCATCACAGTTCCGCGGGGAGCATGGGGGTTGGATCGGCGCCTCGCGACATCCCGCAACGCACCGTCCCCTCGCTGATTGATCTGGAGTATTTGTCACCAGAAGAGCGCGACATCATTCTAGGGGTGTTGGAGCGGGATGAACAGCTGAGACAAAACGACCACAAACGTGTCAAGTGAGTTTTCCTCTTTATCCAGTTGCACTTACTAGTAACAAGTACATAGTGTCCTATTACCCCTTTGGTAATGTTAAGTAACACCCCGTTTACACTCGATTCGCCTTTGCCGAATCGAACTCCGCAATTTCCAAAAAGGGGAGTTGAAGCCGGGTAGGCACTAAGTGTAAACGCAAAAGGTGAATCAGACCCGGGTCTGATTCGCCTTTTTCAAGTCACCTTTAGGGTAGGGTTGAACCCCGCAATTGCGGGGTTGAACCCTGCAATCGTCAAGGTCGCTTGTAGTGTAAACGCTACCCGAATACAGATTCGGCAATTTGAGTGTCCTTGGGGCGGTGCCCGCAGTGTAGTAGATTTAATTGACCAATCTGGCACTAGTGCAGCAACACCTAACAGCTCACGCATGCGCTGCAGTTACATTTAGTGGTGACTTTTGCGGTTTCTGAAGCGAGTTTAAGCGATTTGGGGTGTAGTGTAAACGCGGCAAATGTTCAGTTTTGTGGTCGCAATAAAAATGCTGGATCTGTATCCACCTTTGCCGATTCGAGTGTAAACGCGGTGTAATTTTCCTTGTCAAGGTCAACAACCAATTTGTATCTTACACTCGAACCGCAAAGGTGGATACAGACCCAGCATTTTTATTGCGACTGCAAAACTGAACATTTGCTGCGTTGTTGTTGTTGTTGGTGTGGTTTTAATGGCACATTCGGCACATTTGCTGCGTGCCAGATTGGTCAATTAAATCTACTACACGGTGGGCACCGCCCCAAGGACACTCAAATTACCGAATCTGTATTTGGGTAGCGTTTATACTACATTTGTACAAGCGACCTTGACAATTGCAGGGTTCAACCCTACCGCAATAGTGACTTGAAAAAGGCGAATCAGACCCAGGTCTGATCCGCCTTTTACAATTCACCTTTTGCGTTTACACTTACCGCCTACCCGGCTTCAACTCCCCTTTTTGGAAATTGCAGAGTTCGATTCGGCAAAGACGAATCGAGTGTAAACGGGCTTTAATAGCAGTCATTTTTCTTGAAAACAGGATTTGAAAGTTATGAGAACATGCCTATCAATTGAGGGTGTGTTTGCAGAAATTTGAATTTCACCGAGTTAAATATGAACCTTTTCATAAAGGATAAAGATCGAACAACCTTCCCACAATTCAGTCCTTTGTCCAAGTTCACTCAATCAGTATTTGAGAAGAGGTCTGTGGAAGCATAGCTCCATGGTGGAAGAAACATAAGGCAGATTGGGGGACTGCAAGAGAAAGCTGCAGGGCATTTGAAGGCACTTTCCTGACTAATTGGTTAATTCTATGTTCACACAGCCGAGAACAAAAGATTTGTATAAAACATGCAAGAGTTCCACAACTGTATTGCTGTTCTTTCCATTACCAAAGCAGATGGATTCTCAATTTAATTTAAAACACAGAATTGAATTCATACATACGGTAGCCAATATTTTTTTATTTCAATGAAAAAGACAAATTTGCCATTTTACAAATTCTGCATCCTGTTTTAAACTACGTTCTTGATGCACTGCCATATACCATGAGTATCTGTGTGTAGAATGAATATAAATTGCAAACATTTTCAAAGGATTGGAAATGATAAGAAACATCTTTTTGTGAATCTGTGAAAGACACTCAATAATTGGGGAGCTATTAGCCTAGTACTGATTGTGCACCTTGGCCGGGCAGCACGCCTGGACGAAGCGAGATGATTTCGATGATTCCCTGATGGCAGCGGTAATAGTATACAATGGCAACAGCGCTTTGATCCGCTGATTAAAAAGCGCTAAAAAAGAACAGCTACCGGTGTTATAAATAATTTTTGACAAAGCACAAAATCTGGCTCTGCATGTACAAGATGGAAAAGATGCTGAGAATTCATCATGGGGGATTTGGAGTCTCCAGCCCCATGCGCCGCCGTAATAGGGACCATTAGAAATGGTACGCGTACGGGAAACGTATGTGGCTGGGAAAAACTGGATGGTTGTACCAACAGTTTGCGCGGTTATTTTGTCTGCACGGCATAGGTAATGTGACTTTTTACATCAATATAACCATGTACACATCCGTACATTTCTTGAACAGCCACGCAAAATTGTGATATAACAACCCGGATTTTGCAAGCCGCATACGTTTCCCGTACGCGTACCATTTCTAATGGTCTCTAATGTCTTCTCCCTTGGTACTTGTGAACCTCATTTCAGCCCACACTACAACAACTCTGTCGTTTATCTGCCAGCATTCAATTCAATCCAATCTAATCTACACAGTCCAGAACCTTTTGTGTTATTTCAAAAAACAACCCAATGTAACCTCATCTACGTACTATGTAATTGACCTTGGAAGCCAAACACAGGAGAGGTTTTCAATAGCAAACATATAAAATTAATTTTTCCCAAGAGTATTGGATTGCTGTGAAGTGTTTCTTGAGAATTGTACTCGACAGTACTATGGTACTAGGCCCTTAAAATAAGCTCAGAATTAATCAAATTGGTTTTAAACAATTGTGCATTGATAATGATAAAGTACATGAACATTGTATGTGTACCCTCCTCTAATTATGTACTCCACATTACAATTTTGCTTTTGGAAAGCACTTAATGAAGGGGTTTCTTTTCGTCACAAACAAAAATGTAGTTACTGGTCTGGCATCATGACCATAGGGTGTCTACCACTGACCCCTAATCAATGGACGGGAGGTACCAGTTCAACAGCAGATGGATATGCATCCATGTTACTCCAGCCTTCGCTCGTACCCACCGCCCTTACAGGGCACTGGGACAATCTGATGTGCCTTCACAGATTTCAGAAACATGTGACGCAAAGGTCACATACGTAAGTCTGTTTTGAATACTGGAAAGACTTTTTCACCAAGATCATAACTCTGTGCAATGCCATCTATCTTCTCTCAAAACAAAAGAAATTTCTTAAGACAGATCTAAGAAGATAACTTAAACAACAAATAGTGCAACAACATACCTTTCTGAAAACTCTGTGTACAAATTTCCTATTTAACGTATGTACCATAACATAGGACACATACTTTGTGACATTTTTTGGTGTCCTTGTTACATACGGTATATTGGATATTTGCACACAGGGCTTTCAGGAAGGTATGTTGTGGCACTATTCGTTGCAGTTCTTTAGCTGTAGTTATCTCCTTAGATCCATCTTAAGACATTTCTTCTGTTTTGAGAGAGGATAAATGACATTGTACAGAGATATAATCCTGGAGAAAAAGGTCTCTCCAGTATTGAAAACAGACACATACATGTATACCAGTGTTCTCCAACATGTAGAACAAGCTTGGTGGCCCGCCATCCTTTCCGCGGCGCCCGCCATGCTTTAGAAGTCGCCGCCAAGCTTTAAAACCATGCCGCCAAGCTTTAAAACCATGCCGCCAAGCTTTAAAATTGTTGACTTTACAAGACTTTACCCAAAGCAGACATAACTCAGAAACAATGAGTGCTTGATTTTCAAAGCTCATTATAAAATTAACCTTTTGCCTACCTTACCTACGCGATACGGTGTACTTATGTAACCATGGAGGTAGTAACGTATGTAAGGCCGGCGCAGCAGCGCTAGCCATCTATATCTAGCTACATAAAGCTAGCAGAATCTAGAATGGAAGGGCGCCCTCTTTAGGCCGAGGTTCAACAATTTAGTTTTTAACCGGGGTTTTTACGAAATAGAAAGCTGAATAAGTAAAATCCACCGCACTGCTATTTTTATTCAAATGTATAGGTAACATAAAAATATAAAAAAATAACTTATAAAAATGTTAAATAAAACTAAAAGAATCGCGCATTTAAAATAGCCAGTCGCAAAGCGCAGCATGGACTCGTGCAAGTCTAGTCGCCCAGCCATGTGACATGCAGCCATGCACAATCTAGCTTACCTGCTTACCGTGTCATGTCTTGTGCGTGACGGCCGGTCCGGCGATCGCAAAGCTCCGTTGATCGTGAAGCCGTGGAAAACATGTTATTTGTTGGCTCGTCTTCGTTTCCGATGAGCATGTTTGATATTCTTTTAATTATCCACGTTCATAATAAGGTACATACAGTGTAGGCCTACTTACCAGGTATTAAAAATTAAACTGTATTTTAGTCAAAACTAAATTTGACCGCCGGCAGTTTGCCGAGATAAAAAAAAAAGTTTTTCCTACCCCATTTTTGGGATACTTTTCCTTCCACATGCACGTGCATACACGTTTTCATGTATGTATGAACATGTATATACATGTATTTTCATATATATTTACATGTGTATATACATGTGTATATACATGTGCATACATGTACAATCATGTTCGGTACCCTGCCGCCATGCTTTAAATTTTAGAGTTGGAGAACACTGATGTATACCGACGCGCGGAGCATTGTGGGTTGCTTACTGTCAGACGAAAAATTAATAATAGTATGTCAAATTTACAAATGAAATGAATGTACTGTGTGCGAGACCTACATGTACCTTGTCTGCTGACAAAATTTGTCAAATAATTGTTCAAATAATTGCACCCCCTAAGAAGTAAGATGACCTCTGTGAAAAGCATCTAAAGTCCAGTTGACAATTCCACATAGATCTTGGATAAAATTATGCTTCCAGTTTTTGTGCATTTTTCCAAATACACTGTACGGATTTGCTTGTACGAGCATAGTATGTTTGTACACTAGTGAGTGATACATTATTAGACAATTTTAATTTTTCATTTCGGCCAGTGACGTAGTTTTGTCGCTACGTTCGGACTGTCCCGACACGCTTCATTTACTTGCTGCATAATAAAGGCCCGGCCGGACACGTTTTCCAAAGCAGCGCATTCAAATTATCTCGCTTGTCATTCAGCTGTGAATGATAAATGGATTTTGTGTAGCATCGGACATTTATTACGGCAGTTTGTTAAAGTATACCGTGACAAATCCTTCCGGATTTTCACTCCTGGCTGCCAATTTTAGCTTGGCAGGGGCAAGGGGTTTTAACCCATTAGTCCTATTAAGGTCCTCAACTGAGGCTTCAGTGGGTTAATGGCGTTTACTACACTTAAACCGTGTTTACACTCGAAATAAAAGGTGGATACAGACAAGTCATTTTTTATTGTGACCACAAAACTGAACATTTACCGCGTTTACACTACACCTCGATTCTGCTTCAATTCGTCTTTACCAGTGTTTACAAACTGCAATTGTGATCAGCAGGGTTGAACTCGCCCCAGGGAATGAGCAATCTCGGGGGGTGGCTCGGGGGTGAGACTTGCAAGTGGGAATCGGGGCTTTTTTCATCCCAGTGTCACCCCGGGTCCACCCCCAAGATTTTGTCTACATGTACATGTACATGTAGTGGGAAAAGGCCTTTAGGCTAGATTCACACTGGTTGTTTTTCATATACTACGTGTAATTTTGATGCAGGTCACCTTGAGAAAAAGTGGCACTCGGGGAATTGGGAGTGAAACGATGCACTAAAAACCACAGAATCACCTTGGGCGACAAGCGTTTTCGTAATTCTGTGATTTTCAGTGCGTTTTTTTACACCAAATTCCCCTCATGTCGCATTTTCTTGAGGCAATGTTAACACGTGAAAATCCATCCTTAGCGATCACCCGCACAGAAAAGGCCTGTCCGCATTGGACTATTTTGGGGAAAACTTAACGAGACGATGGATACTTTTCCCATTTTAAGTCCAATTCAATCTTTACTTTCAGAACTTTTCCCCTGTAAACTTGTCGATTACTTTTTGAGGTCATTGCAAATGATACACTGGGCCTTTAACGCAACCGGTGATCACTCATACTGACTTCAGTGGCTCATCTCACTCTGTGAATAATGGTGTTCATGAGTTTTCAAACACCACATCAGTCTCAAAAAGGCCACACAGATTAACCAGGGCCAAATCCTCATTAAACATGAAACACACACGCACGCAGCCAAAACGTTGTCAAGATAAATTAGCACTGTGAAATAAATCGCCTCACGTTTGGACCCTAGCACTAGAGTCTTCTTCAAGGTGAAATGACTACGTAAGACATGCAATTTTAAAACGTGATGCCAGGAGGATCGCATAGAGAAGCAGTCAGGCAGAAAATGAGCTGGAGTGGAAAGCTAAGGGAAAAAGCTAAATTAGCTTTAAACATCGTTGATATCGTGTATATCAAATTAAAAATTCAACTTACACATACATTAGGTTCAACAGGGCAAAAGTACATGTAAGTTGTCTGAAATGGGCCTGATAAATATACAATTCAGCAAATGTTTCATGCTTTTTTTCCACTTTTGAGATTGTCACCTTTCAGTAAATACATTTGTATTTGTTCAGTTGTCACTCGGTAACAAGAAAAAAATGATCAGTTATTCATTTAGGCTCATTGTTTGCATCAGTAGAAAGATTATTAGTAAAAGAGAGTATTACAAATGTAGCTATAGACCGTATCGAATAGCCGCCATTTCGTGGAGCACCTTTTGTTACTTAAACCGTTCAACAATGGAAGCACAATATGTGCAACCATGCATGTCCTCAAGGAACAAAGAAACTGCCCAATGAAATGACGGCTATTCGATATGGTCTATAGACCAATCTGGTAACTAAGGTCTCCTTCCTTGTACCGTATATCCGCCAATAACTGGGGGGCTTCCAATGCACGGACTATGCGTTTTGTGTTGCTGTTAGAACAAAAATTCGCGCATCCATTACATACATGCGACGCGCCCCTTTCACGTACACATTCCTCCAAAGACGCGCTTCGAACAAGTTACGCGCCTTTGTAAGATTGTGTACGCGAAGGGGGCGTGTCTCATGCATAAACATGTAATGCCAATAGATGCGCGCCTTTCGTTCTAACGGCAACACAAAACACACAGTCCATGCAATGGATGCCCCCAGCTATGGCGGATATGTACAGGGAAGGAGACCTTAGTTACCGGATTGGTTTATAGGCCCTATATTCTGTATTTAACAGAATCTGCATTATATTGAACCATTGTAGGCATTCTAACACATATTTTACATTTTCCTCCCCATTTTCATTCATCGCTTGTTTCATCTGGCCATTTCCACAGCGAGTAAGCATGTTCCATTTTGCATTGTTTTGATGCTTTTAGCTCTCGACTTGGTAAAAGGGTTTTCCTAAGGTGTTGGGTTCTTATATTGTAGTGCGGCTAATATTCTACTGGTTACACAGTGCATGTAATATTCTACAACGGGCAATTTTAGACATTTACATATACGCTTTGAATCAGAGACTTTGAGGGCCTGTAATGCTTCATATTCAAGTTATTTGATTTTAAACACATGTTCTTCAAGCATCCTTGATGGAAGTGTAATTCCTGAATAACTTATTGTAATGCCATTCTTAATAAGCATACGTTGTCAAGAAAACTCTTGATTCGAACATACAGTACTTAAAAAGTCCGTCCTAAACCAAGAGATTCCGTTTAACATGCTCATTGAGAATGGCATACACAATCAGTTTTTCACTTGAAAAACATGTTTAATGTCAAACAACTTGAATATGTGAAGTAATATAGGCCTCGTCTGAATTTTCTTGAATTGTGGGTATACTAGGGAAAAGATCTTAGTACATGTATGCATGCCGACCAGTTTCATCATTTCCATTGCAGATATGTAACGTTCCTGAATTTGCGCATTTTTTCATGTTTTAACTAAGATGGTAGAACATCTGCCTGGTGTGTCAGTGGTCTGGGTTTCGAATCCTGATAAGGATCATTTTGACTGCTCTCCCATGGTATGTCAATTCCGTGGTAATTAGGCAAGCACACCATACCATGTTTGACATACATTGTACAAAGTACAGTTGATACCGAAAAGTACAAATGACACTTTGGCATTTTCTCATTAGCTAAAATTCCCCTGTGTCATCAATCAACAAAAAAAAAGCAGCTGGTTCTTAATTGTCCACATTTTTCATGTTACGCAGATTAAACTTTAATTAACGGCACTATTAATGATTGCACAACTAGGGCATGTACAGTCAACGGACAAGTCGGAAATTATGTTCTGTGGCATGTAATACGCCCATGGGCAGGATTTTTAATTGGAGGTGTGAACCCATGAAAATAAGGACCATTTCTGCTGCAGGGATAAGCCCTGTCTGGTTAAGCTTACCGAGACGAGGATAACTTTTTCCATTTTATGTCCAATATGGACAGCTTGGAATGTTTTTCTCTCAGTAACTTTTCCTGAGTCAAGCGGTTTCTTTTCCTGCACAGGAAAATTGACCAGGTAACTTTTCCCGAGACGATAAGTCCAGTGCGGACAAGGCGAGTCGGTAAAAGCGGCTCTGGAAAGTGTACATGTACCGTACTGTATGTATCCGTTCAAGTGCGTGGTCATGCTGCAAAGGGACACCACGCATGCATGCCAGCATTTTAACATTTTAACAATTTTTTTATAACGACACTCAGAGTTTAAGATAGAATATAAAAACAAAACCTTTTTGTTGTCGCAATGCATGAGACTCGGTTTCCTTAAAGATGATTGATCGTATAAACCTAAAAGATGTCCTCTTATTGGAAATAAATATTTGTCCTCTCTCGAGTATGACAGATGTTCCCGCTGATATTTTAGGTCAAAGGATTTGGAGGACTCTTTTAAATCCACATGATTGATATGTACATTTTTTCATTGTCAGTTTTTTTTCCCCTTTTTCAATCCGATTTTATTTTAGCTGTATTTAGTACGGCCCGTGACAGCTGACCATTTCTTTAAAATTGAATTTGTACAGTACTGTAATACTCTCAAGCTTGAATGTATCCGAGTCATTTGTCAGCCCACATCAGAATTGGGATATTTTTTTTAGAGTTTTATGAAGCGCTAACACTTAGTTTTCATTCTTTGAAAACTGGACCTTTCATCCAAAACTTAGTTGCAGGTCTTTTCCTACGATACCTGCACGGTCTAAAAAGCATTATCTTGATGGGTTAACTTTTAATTGTCTAGACTTGGGAAGCACTTTTGATACGGTACTTTCAAGTGCTGATAAATGAGTCGTGTGCAATAATCTGGGTTTATGGTCAAATGGTGTCCATGTTTGTTTTGTATCGCATTATGTCCAGTTGAAGTGAAGATAAACCTGGCATAAAGTTTTTCAGTGTGCTGTTTAAATATAAAAAGCTAGTAAATTGAACTTGCACATAAGTATGCTTTCCCTCCATTACACCCCACCCCAACCATTGCCCCTTCCCCGACTATTTCATCTTCCCCCCACTATTTCCCCTTCCCCCACTTGCACCTCCATCCCTGACTACCGGGTACACATATCGGTACCTCAGGCATTCTTTACAAAATCTCTGAGCAAATTAAGACCTTGGATATTATCTGGCTCAGAATTCATCCCAACTGTGGAAAAATATATGCATCATTGATTTTTTTCCTTTTGAATATTTTAGGCATACAGTTTTGTCTGGGATGGCCCAATTTCACCTGCTATGTGAGTGCACACAAGCAGAAATCATCATTACATGTACCGGTACAGTGCGGCTACATGCATTCATGCATTGACTATCCCATGCAAATCTATGCAATACATTTTACATGTGGCCAAAGGCAGTTTTTACAAATCGATGCAGAAACATAAAGGATTGGATTCCTTGCAATTTTTATTCCTAGGCAATTTCATACATGACTAATGAATGTTGAAGCTTGCATGATCTACTGTTATTTTGGTATCGTCCTTTGTAAGTTTAATTGGAAAAGGGAGTGCAGGAAAGGCTGATGGTGCAATACAAAATTAAAACGTTGTAGCCTTTTATACTAATAATGCCGATTTACAACATCGTTGGGTCATTGCATGGGCATAACTTTCTGCGGGGAAATGCAGCCCTGTAAACCTGACACAAGCACTCAAAGACTGCAACCCTTGCAGGTACCCATTTACTCCTGTGTGGTGACACAACTTACGTAAATTGCCGTGCCCAACATTGCCCAAAGGCACACGCACCATGGATGTGTACATGTAGGTATTCGAACCTACATTCATTAGAATTAATCAAGAAATGAAATAAAATAGAATTACACCTTGAAGGCAGAAAATTTGAAATATTTCAAGCTAAACCCAGCGACTGTCTTTCAGAGTCGCATTTTTATCAGAAATGAGAATTTGGTCCGTTGAATTACAGCCAAATGGTAGGTTTTAAAGGAATTCTATTCTACATATTTTGGACCATCTTTTTAAATGTTGCATCTGGGTCATTCTATAAATTTGGGGTCCACTTTTTCTGTCCCCGTTACATCTGACATCTTGTAAAATGTTGTATTTTGTAAATTCAGGACATATTCTTTAAATATTACATAAAATACAATTCATAACAATATGGTTTGAAGGCATTTTTAATGATACGTGTATGGCAAATAGCAGTATGTCAGGTGTAACGGGGACAGAAAAATGTCATATGTTGGACCCCAAATTTATAGAATGACCCATCTGTGAGCATTTTTAATCGCCCAAAATCACCCCCTTCTCAGGCATAATATATCTTTAAGTTCCAAAAT
This sequence comes from Henricia sp. BOLD:AAB3569, assembly GCA_037783545.1. Lineage (NCBI taxonomy): Eukaryota > Metazoa > Echinodermata > Asteroidea > Spinulosida > Echinasteridae > Henricia > Henricia sp. BOLD:AAB3569. Next base: position 80,791 of record JBBELK010000651.1, read on the forward strand.
AATCCCTCACTAGGCGTCAGCAAAGCTGCATATTACCCAATATATTACTACTTAATTATTAGCATGATTAATAATGGATGATTTATCTATGATTTACATGCAAGTTGGAAACAAAATTGGCAGCTTCTTAAGTAACAGCGTTTTGCATAACTGCACCCCTCAACGTGACATATTTCGCAGTTTATTATCGAGGCGCTGGAGAAGTGGAATTGACCCGTAACGTTCAATGAAGCGGGAGCCAGCATTTGTGTAATTTGTTTGTGCAAAGCCAGTTACACGTCCATGATATACCGTAGAATGGATATAGTCAAATCAGTCAAGTGAAAGGTGAGGGGTATTGGGTTGGAGAAAGTAATACAACTGCAAAGTAGAGGTTGGTTTAATACCCATAAAATTTGCAAAATAATTTTAATTCCTTACCAAAAATTTGTCCCATGAGTTGACCCATTTTGCTTGGCCACCAAATTTCTAAAAACGTTCCAAGCTGGCACATAAATTCCACTTTTCTTGAAAATTACAACACCTTTATGTTTTTGCTTTTTCATTTTTGCAAATCCCGTATCCTTGTTTAATTTTTGCATGATTAATGAATAAACTGAACAACACCAGCAAAAATTGTTAATTCTGATTGGACGATACCAAGTTTATGCTAATTTAAAGGGCCCATGATTAGGGATTTTTATCAATGAAATCTGTGCTATAAAACTACTTTACTAAGTTACAGTCATAAAAATACAATTTGGAGCTTGTTTTGGGGGGTTAAAACAAAGGTTTTTAGCTTTTATGCTAATATGAATATAGTATGCATATTCATGAGCAAGGCTGTGATGTCACAAGAGGCAAACACAGGAAAATCACATTCACCTGTACACAAAAGATTCCACTTTTTTTCTCAAACTTGCTGAAACGTTCGTGTTCCATGGCTGTTTGAGTGATGCACTTCAAACATCGCCCTCTTTCTGTGATTTACTGCAATAAAATCTACAAAGTTGAAAAAGGCTACCTTTTATTTATTTCACATCAAAGCGAACAGTAATGTCTTGCTGAACAAGTAATCCATCATATGCAGCAAAGACTAGGCATAAAGTTATTTAGCATGTCATGGCCCTAAATTGTTAAATACATGCGCACTTTTGTATTTCCTGATTACCATGACAACCATGAAACCAAAAATAATTTAAACAAATTGTCATATCTTTGCTTTCAGATTATACATCTATGGAAACTTTGCATTAAAATAATAAGTTTCAGTCAAATAACATATCTTTTTACGTTTCCTACCCGCACAAGCGCCATTTGCCGGCAATGAATATTGGTTAACGGGTGGAGTAGAAGGGAAGAATAAACATTGTAGTTTGTTTATATTGGCAGCAATATTTGCTTACCGACAAGTAACGCTTTGAATTTTAATTTTTGCTGGTATTAAAATGGCTCAGATTACAGTTCAGTTAAAGGAGCGTGACCAGAGTTTCTGGAAAATAGTTTTCGATGTAACTTACCAATATTATCAAGTAACTCCCATACACACCTCCCATGTCCTAAAAACCCGAAAACATTCGCAATTTCCAGTAAAAAATTGAACAAAACTATCGAGTATGCTTTCAGCGGATAAACGTTGATACTGGAAAATTAGTTTACAAATAATCGGTGGATTTTCGTCGATATCCTCGAAAATATGCGGCCTAGAAGCGGGGGAGTTTCAGTTTCGTAATCAGAAAAATAAAACGGATGTTATGATATAAAAAAAGTGATCTGGTCACACTCCTTTAAAGTCAATTTTTGCAGTATATTGTACATTTGTGACACCGTAATGAGAAATATATCACTGATGCCGTTTCAAGTAAATTGGGTATGTGGGTGAAAATCTTAAGTTGATTTTAAGGTTTTAGTTTTATGAAATGTAGTTAATATCACAGATTATCGTCAATAATGTATTTAATGTAAAAACGATCGTTAAAGATCTTTAAATTATCGTTTTTAATAACAATAATTTATGACGATAGCGATAATAATCTGTGATAACTACACTTCCTAAAACTACAAAATCTAAAAATATCTGTACTCGGTCAAGATAATCAATTGACTGTGCCGTTACTTAAAACAATATCAGCGACTTTTTCCTGATTACGATGTACCGAGTCCATTTGCAAAAAATAAAAAATACATTGAATATAATTCATCACAATTATAAGGCCTGAAAGACATAACATCCTGAAATAAATTGCACTGAATTTTAGGCAATCAGGTTTGCACACACATGTGAACCAATTTTTGAAAAGCTTTTAGTGTACTAAATTGAATTAATAAGACCAATTTCCCCAGTGTACTTTGTTTGAAGGACGGCAGGCTTTCTGCAATGACAAATTATTGTGGAGTGGCCAGATTCATGTACTAGAGATACATATCTTGGAACATGTGTCCTACATTACAAACTCTATGCAGCTTCATATTCACAACATTGTCTTTTGTGCTTAACTTGAATTTTCTTTTTATTAAATTAATTTATTAAATGAATTTGAATTGTTATTTTATTATCATTTATTAGGAGGAGAGCAAGGTAGGACGTCACTCCATTTTCTCCATTTCCACTCTCCCCCTTCTTGTTTTTTTTCTTGGTTATTTGTGCTCTTAATTTAACAGCACTTTAAGTTGAATATTTGTTTTAAAATGTTGCCAACATTTGCATGCATATCTGTTATTTGAACTTATTGGCGTAGTTCTTTTTTTTTCTTCATTTGAAACTAGAAATACAAATCGGTGTTTTAAACTTTTATGATTTCAGTTTACACAATGTACACCAGTAAGACATTTGTAGATATTTATTATGAAATTGGATTTAATGTAGGAAAAAAATATATATCAAATTTTAGCTAAACATATCCCTCAAAGGAATAGAGCTCAAGAGAGATCATGATGGCAAGCTTCACTGAACAGGAATGCAACAAAAGAGTGTGGGGTCAGGATGAAAAACACAAAGAACAATGCAACTTGTGATTTGGACAATTTGTGTGTAGACAATTAGGAAATTTTTAAGTGAGTTTGGATTTATCAATGTCTTGTCAAAAACATCCAAATCAAAATGGTTAAATTGTCCAATCTGAATCGTGCCATTGCATTAGGTATGGTGGAAGCAAAATACTGAACTGTAACTCCCCTTGAGTGCAATAAAGTTGACATCGTTGTTTTTTGGTCTTTTTCATTCTGACCCCACACTCCTTTGTTGCATTCCTGTTCAGTGAAGCTTGCCATCATGATCTCCCTTGAGCTCTATTCCTTTGAGGGATATGTTCAGCTAAAATTTGATATATTATTTTCCTATATTAAATCCAATTTAATAATAAATATCTATAAATGTCTTACTAGTGACAGAACTTTTTTGGTCGAGTGTACATACTAACTAGGGGTCATTCAAAACAATGTTTAAAAAAACTAATTTTGACAAATACCCACCCACCCACCCACCCCAATTTTCGATTTTTAAATCTTGAACAACATTTCGTAGTTCATGTACCTTATTAGCACGACCCACAAAGGTATACACTATATACTGTACATCCGTTGCACAGCCCACTGGCTTTCCAATGAACAGCGAACGTTCTATTACGTTAAATGGTACATGAAAGTGTCGCCACTACGGTAACCACTGGTTACACATTATCCTGGCATCACACAACATCGAAGTGCGAACACTTACAGTAAGGCAACTGGTTCCTTGCAAAACGCTGCATCAACTTAATACCTGATGGGTACCAGTGACCAGTGCGATTGTGCCCATAAACGACTAACCATTGTACCAGTGCGTTCGGTTGTCCCCATGTTCGACAATTTGTTAACGTGATCTCACGGCACGCAGAGGAGCTGATGTACCATACGGTATCCACATGCAGCACGATATGTGGCAGAGAGTAACCCCCTTCTATTGTTCAGGGCACGCCCATTGTGTCTCAAACATCCAAGGAATTTCGAGGAAATTCCTTTCAGTTCCTTTGTCCCATATCGTGCTCGGTATAACGGTATCAAAACAAGGTTCACTGAGGTTAAAGGAAGCACGAATTGATTTTCAGTTATTTCTTTTGACACACCCACAGTTCCGAAAAAAGATCAACATTTTTTAACATTGATTATTCTGAATGGCCCTTTACCAAATAAACTATCCACAGCCATACCCCTTTCACTCCCCTCTCCTCCCACCCACCTACAGTGAGCTCTTTGTGATATATTTGTAAAGCCAAGTCCCAGCCGTTACTCTTTTCATTGTGTTATTGTGCTCCTTGGATTTATGGCTCATATTAGCTCGGTTCCTAAATGAGCATTTATAATATTGACAATTTTCAAATCATCACTGGCAGCCTCGTTTCAGATGCTGAGCCATTGTATTACATGTACGTCACGCGTCTTTTTATTTGCAAATTTTATCACACAAGAAAGCACTGAGACTCATTTTCGATGAAATTCCTCAATAAAGACAGTTTACTGTGTTGCGTTCGCTCCGTAATTGTGAGACATTGTCGCTCAGACTATTGTTAACCATCCTTATTTCCTCGTCATCTCAGTTGAAAACCTCGCGCTACCGCAGTGGCAAACACGCGTCGTCTGTGAATATGTAACCATAGAAACAGATTATCAATGAACCAGGTAATCGAAGCGTGAACGTTCGCTTGCCACAACGCTGTGCAAACCGTTTATGCAGCAATTTAGTTTGATTGTTTTCCGTCGCACCATTTGCATAACAGACACAATAGGCTCATTTATTATTCATCTATAATATTTTCTTTATTTTCACTTAATGTACCCTACGGGTACATGTAGGTTAAATTTTTTGTTTATATTTTCTTGCACATTTACACTGTGACATGTTACTGTAACTTAAAACGTATGTACGCACTACTATGTTTTGGTTGATATTAACAATTTTGAATATAAACAGTTTTTATTTCTGTATTTTTGTGTAACTCTTTAAAGCTCTGTGTTGTCACGCTTTATTTGTTTGTGTATGCAACCCCACCCTACTGCAAATTATCTGTGTGTTTTTTAAGTTGTAAAACTGTTAAAGTGCATGCAAGTGTTTTTAATCTTCTACATGTAATATTTTCCATATGGACCCATGAAGCGGAACAGTAATTGTTTTATTATATTGCTGGTTTTGTGTTACATTTCACTTGTACCAGTTGAACTATTAAGATCGTATAGACCATATCGAATAGCTGCCATCTTGTCAGGCAACTCAAATCATTTGACGTTCGAGTCTCAAGTCAAGTCAAGTCATTTGAGGTTTGAGTCTTAAGTCAAGTCAAGTCATTTGAGGTTCGAGTCTCAAGTCAGTGAAGATCAGGACTCGAGTCCATGTCATTACAAACCTCAAATGACTTGACTTGACTTGAGACTCGAACGTCAAATTATTTGACTTGACTTGAGACTCGAACCTTAAATGACTTGACTTGACTTGAGACTCGAACCTCAAATGACTTGACTTGACTTGAGACTCGAACCTCAAATGACTTGACTTGACTTGAGACTCGAACCTCAAATGACTTGACTTGAGTTGGACTTGTACATTTTTTTACTTGGGTCTGCCAAAAATGAAATTAAACTTTTATGCATTTTGTCATTTTGAGGACCGAATTGTTTTTCAAAACTAAAGCTTTCTTTTAACATTGGAGCACTGTTGGCCAAAAATAAAAAGCTTCATTAAAATGATAATGAACCATGCATAACTTTCTCAAACAATCTGCAGATTTCTCAAAAATGAACTCCACGTACTACGCAAGAAGAGCGCGGTCAACGCCGCGGACGAGAACGACAACAGCCGCGTTTGCGTGCGTTGTCGGGAACCGCTGGGCCTGCTGTTTAACGCCGGGGACAGCTGCCCAAAGTGCCAACACAAAGTCTGCAAAGGGTGCCAAGTTACACTGCCTAGCGGAACGCGGTGGTTGTGCTCTGTCTGCCACAAAAATATGTAAGTATATCGGGGATATCAGTTTCCGACAATTGATCAGTGGGTCTTTCCACGGTAAAGGGGGCATTTTGGCAACACAGACCATATTTTCCAGAAAATACCTTTGTCTGATCTCAAGATAAAAGAAATAAGTTTCAGTTGTTCTGAAGAGATATCTTAGGCCCAAAAAGGGTTACAAATAGTGTGACAACATGCCTTTCTAAAAACCATGTGTACAAATTTCCAATATACGCTCGTAACCGGGACGGCCTAAAATGTAACACAAGTGGTCCGTCCCGGTTACGAGCGTATATTGGAAATTTGTACACAAGGTTTTTTGGAAAGGCATGTTGTCGCACTATTTGTAACCCTTTTTTGGGGCCTAAGTTATCTCTTCAGAACAACTGAAACTTATTTCTTTTATTTTGAGACCAGACTCGAAAATATACGTCACTTTCTACAGATAGCCATAAGGATCTTGAGCGTAAATTGTTGTGACGCGCATACCGGTTGCGCTGTATTTTAAACAAATTTCGAGCTACACGCGCGCGTGTTTGCATCATTTTACAAGATGTGCGTACGCGTACTTGATGGCGTTTAATACGCAGTAGCACTTTTCCTACAAAGACGGCGTCTGTGAGAGAGTAGTCAATTGCCAAAATAGAGCCTTTGCACTGACAGACATGTTAGTGGGCAAGTTTCTTATATTAGAATGTTGTTACAGTAGATCCACAGTGGATTGACTCATGCATAATCCACGGTGACAATGTAATTGCCTCCTGAAGGGCCTATTCCGGACTAACATTTCGGGCTAAAAGTCTACCGGACCACAGGTCTGTAGTCATATCTTTCAATATATGTACACTACTCACAATAAGTTAGGGATATTACAATGTATCCACATTGGGTCTGGTGTGGGGGCGTTGCCGTTTTACTAACGTCACATTGTGAAGATGCTGGTGGGTATTAACTATTGATATTGCACACGTACTACAATCCTAACTTTATAAGAATTCATGATTGGTAAACTGATACAAAGGGTATTATTTCCACTCGTGATAAACAGTCCATATGTTAATAAAACTGCCCTGTAGAAATTTCAGCCAAGTAGAGACAGTAATACTTCAGAAACTGGAAAAATCCATTCATGGTTTTTGTGTCAAGTTGAAGGCTTTTTTAGAAAACCATCCTCGGTTGTTAATTTCTCACACAAAATACCATTTTGGACTGAAATAAATTCATGTGGTGTTCGGTACCATTGTTATCAACCTAATAAGAAAAAAATTCAAATTTTGATTAAACTTGATTTACTTTTAACCAATCACTGAATGATTATGAACGTACAAGGTATACACTACTCACAATAAATGCCTGTCCGCATTGGACTTTTTTTGGGAAGACTTACCGAGACGATGGGTACTTTTCCCATTTTAAGTCCAATGCGGACAGCCTAGGACGTTTTCCTCTCAGTAACTTTTCCTGAGTCCAGCGGTTACTTTTCCTGGCCAATTGCTGCCCAGGAAAATTTACCAGGGAACTTTTCCAGAAAACTTTTCCTGAGCAATAAGTCCAGTGCGGACACAGCGAGTCAGTAAAAGCGCTCTGGAAGCGTACGTCCAGGCCGTGAAGGTCATAGTGTTAAAGGGACACTGCGCAGCATGCTCTACCACAGTTTCGGTAAAATTTCCCGTGTCAAAAAGTCAAAATGCGGACAGCAGTAAAATTTAGCCGTTTTTTATTTTACCATCGTCTCGGTAAAACTTCCAAAAGAACAAGTCCAATTTTTTCAAATGACTTTTCACCCATTTCTATGACAAGGTATGTCCTGTCATGCAGATACAATTGTCTAATCATATGGCCTACAAACAAATTTTCAAGCGGAATGCATACCCTCAATAAAATGTCCCCATCCACAGTATATAGTGCATTCAGGGCCAAAGGTCAAGGGTATTAAAATAAGCTGCAAGGATGGTTTCATCATGGAGCTATACAAACTCAAAACCTTCACTTTTTCCCCCTTTGTACAATTCACACTGAGACGACCTTTATCAGAATGTAACAAGCCAAGTGTAAAAAAGATACAAAATCCTTGAAAACTGCTGCATACCTTTTTCCTTTAACTCTTTAAAAATCGTTCAGTTCTTTGAAAGTATCAGTGAAATAGACAGTAGTGCACTTTCAACAACCGTACCGCCATTTTTAAGTATGAGTACATGTAGGTCACCGCTGGGGTCCTTTACTTTACAGCTTTTTATAACAGACCAAAGGAGACAATTGTGCATTTTCTACAACCGTATCGCCATATTCAAGTCTACATGTGGGTCACCTCTGGCAAAGCTGATATAAGGGTTCTATTCATTGACACAGTAGGTCTGTTTTCGGTTGTCGGCCAAACCGAAGGATATGTTTTGAATTGCTAGTATTCTTGTACAATATAAAGTATGCAGTCACGCTGTGATCTAAAACTTTTTTTTCTTCTGGTGACTTTACAAGGTCACCAGCAAAGGATAATGAATAGGGTGGACGCTTGAAATAGAAATTCAATTGTGGTCGTTAACAAGACTGTTATTAATTTTGAAGTACACCTGCTTTTATTTGTCAACAGTCAAGGATGCTTTATCAAAATTTTCACCCCAGATAATTTCAATAAGCTTACAATTTATCCGGTTGTAAGGAAAGGCAGCCCAACCCATCACACCTCCACCCTGCTTTTCCCCTCCACCTTCTGCCCCTCCACCTTCTGCCCCTCCACCTTCTGCCCCTCCACCTTCTGCCCCTCCACCTTCTGCCCCTCCACCTCCTGCCCCTCCACCTCCTGCCCCTCCACCTCCTGCCCCTCCACCTCCTGCCCCTCCACCTCCTGCCCCTCCACCTCCTGCCCCTCCACCTCCTGCCCCTCCACCTCCTGCCCCTCCACCTCCTGCCCCTCCACCTCCTGCCCCTCCACCTCCTGCCCCTCCACCTCCTGCCCCTCCACCTCCTGCCCCTCCACCTCCTGCCCCTCCACCTCCTGCCCCTCCACCTCCTGCCCCTCCACCTCCTGCCCCTCCACCTCCTGCCCCTCCACCTCCTGCCCCTCCACCTCCTGCCCCTCCACCTCCTGCCCCTCCACCTCCTGCCCCTCCACCTCCTGCCCACTCTTATTCCACAAATCTGCAAATGATACATAGGGCCTTTAAATTTGAAAACCTGCCCCCAAATATGGCTGCCTGTACAAAGAGCCTATGTGCATGTCCAAAACCACACCAAATAATGGTGCTGCACATAATGGCCAACAGGGGGCGCTGCTCTTTATAGATAGTGGTCACAGAAAATGGCAGCTCTAGTAATTGCAAAGAAAACCTGACTTTAAAATCCTTGTAGTTCAGTGAACTGACCACTAGAGTATAAATAAATGACCATGGTGCGCAGTTGACGGAAAAGTGCACCAATTTTAGAACTTTAACAATCGGTCATAGAAATCTTTGCAAAATACGGATGCAAATTTTGTCTGCCTGAATAATGAACCCACTAAAAATTCTGCACATCTTTGACGGACCTCTGTCATGCATGCAAAATTGATTGACCATCCGAGTGGATTATTGGTCATTGCAGTAAGGTGACCAGCGTTATGAAATTGGACATCCTCCACTGGTCAGTACTGATGGCCGGTCATAAACAGACCGCAGTAGTGGATTTGAATGCCGGCCATGCATGCATTATAACATGCCAATGCGAATTACAAAAAAGCGTTGGAGCTTGACTTTTGGGGGAAAGAATTAAAGGGCACGTGCTAAATTAAGGAAACAAAATATATAAATTGGGAAAAAAAAGTTGTTAAGCCACAGAAAGGCCATGCCTTTGTTATTTGGCCCTGACATAAATTTGAGTCTTTCCAAGGTAAAGGGGGCATTTTGGCAACACAAACCATATTTTCCCAAAAATACCTTTGTCTGGTCTCAAAATAAAAGTTGTTCTGAAGAGATAACTTTAGTGCAACAACATGTCTTTCTAAAAACCCTGTGTACAAACTTCCAATATATACGTTCGTAACCGAGACGGCCTAAAATGTAACACAAGTGTTCGTCCCGGTTGCGAGGGTTTTTAGAAAGGCATGTTATTGTCACACTATTTCTAACCCTTTTTGGGCCTAAGTTATCTCTTCAGAACAACTGAAACTTATTTCTTTTATTTTGAAACCAGACAAAGGTATTTTCTTGAAAATATGGTCTGTGTTGCCAAAATGCCTCCTTTACTGTGGAAAGACCCATTTGTAATCTTCACACGTCCTTTTTTGTGTTGTTCATTACCTTTGGCTAAGAAAGGGGGGGAAAAGCTGTATATCTGGTTACCTGCCACAAATCATGCAAATTTTGTTAATTTTATGGCATCTTAGGCAACCAGGCCATTTTTTATATGCCATGTACTTAACAGTTAAAGCTTTAATGTCACTCTGTTATCAACTGAGGTAATAAAGAAGGAGATTCAGTTTTAGAAGTGAGAGAATGGAATGCCAGAGGTGAAAGGCAGTGGAAAGAACCACTACGCCAATCCGATCAGCCCACCAAATGTTTGTGTACATCGCCTTTTTTTTTTACCTCCCCCCCCCCCCCCAAAATGGCTCTTTCTTGTTTGCTAAAGTCGTTGATAAAAGTTAGGTTTTTAAACACTTGCCTAGGTACATAGGTCTTTCTATAAATGATGGGTCCAAAAGTGTGACATTTAGTCACTATGAGCAACTAACAATGGAGATTGGGCACAAACCTTTGTTATTAACAATGGTGTGAGCCAAATTTCCATTGTTAGTTGCTCATAGTGAGTGTCCCCCGTTACACCTGATATGTGTTATTTTTCGTACAAAAATCATTAAAATGGCTTGTAAACCATTTTTTATGAATTGTACTTTATGTACTCTTTGAGATGAAAAGTATTTATAGAATGTGTCCTGAATTAACAAAAACGAGATGTAAAATGTAACGGGGGGACACCAACATTGGACCCTTAATTTATAGAAAGACCCACATATGCAACTTAGAAACTCGACACAGTATTATGAAACACAAAACTGTTGGAGTCGGAATCTAATTAAAATTGATTAAGAAGGCTCAAATTGAGCCTTCGGTTTCTGAAGTTAATATGACACGCTTGCCTAATGGATTAGCATTATGGGCTTGACAAATTGCCTGACAAGCTGTACTCGTACCAGTGTAACTCAGAATTACGGTAATTCCATGGTCTGCCAAGTTTACAAATACCCAAGTATTATGTTTCGCTCAAAAATTCATTTTTACAACGTGTACACATCAGTTGTGTTGGATGTTTGGATTGCATTTCAAGGGTGCGGTGGTCTAGTGAAAAGTGCATTGGAGTGCATTGTATCCTTTACACCGTGTTTACACTTGTCCCGAGCTCGGGATCAAGATTGATCCCTGATAAGAATGCGTCAGTGTTAACCGCAATGATCCTGAGTGCCGCGTTTACATTCTGTAGTTGATCTCGAGCGCGGTGCCAGAGTTGCAGTCAAAGGTCATGCTCTGTGTGTGTGTGTACTGATCAATGTGTGCATGTACAGTGTACAAGGTCACTTGAATTTCGCGGGCTTTTCCCCAGCTACGGCTGTGGAGCGTATGCGGCAGGATGCAATAAAGATTAATTGCTTATCTAACCGCAAACTGATCCCGAGCTCGGGATCGTACCATCTGCCAACGCTAGACCAAAATCTCGGGGTCTAATCCGGGGCCAATTTGGTCCTGAGAGCATTTACACTCAGTTTGTGATCCGGGGCTGATCCCGAGCTCGGTGTTCGACCCCGAGCTCGGGATCAAGTGTAAACAGGCTGTAAAATAGGCAAGACACTTAACATTCTCTCTCCACCCAGGTGTATAAATTGGTAGCAGCAATTAGTGTTGCTGGGGGGTAAACCTGTGATGGACTGGCATCCCATCCAGGGGGAGTAGCAATGCTCCTAGTCACTCCATGCAATGGAAACTAACAACCCGTTGGAAAACCAAGGTGATTGTGGATACAAACACACAAGATTTAACAATTTTTTCAAGCTTTTGAAGGGAGAGATATACAAAAAAATACAGGTGATGTACACAAAAATCGGGTTTCAGGTACGCACCTTGGTTTTCAAAAAAAATGTATGTTGTGCATATTATTTTTTGTAGGTTGAGGCAGGTAATTGTTTTAGGAAACAGTTTTTTTTTCTTGGCCTTAATGCATATGTAATGTCATTGTTTGTCTGTGATGTTAAATTTCTAGCCGTGATATTGATTTCATATTGATCTGTATTGGGTGGATATTTACCCTCATTGGTGGACAGGTGCTAGGTTGGTCATGCAGTTGGTTAATCAATAATTTCAGGTCAATAAAGCTTTGATATCTAATGCATAATTGTTTGCTTCCACAGGCAAATTCAACTTGAAACGGGGGAGTGGCATTACTCCAAACTCAAAGTTGAACAAGTCCCGTTGTTCGGGTCCGACCTCGTCAAAGCATCGCTCGCCAAGGCCAAGCACAACCTGACTGATTCCACCACCGTGCCAGTCCTCACCGTCTCGGACTTAAGGTCCGAAACCAGCTCCTCGCACGGGAAGCACCAAGGCAAGCACCGACGACAGCACGGGCGAAACGACAGCCGAGCGTCATCGGACTACGCGAGCTCCAAAAATCACAACAGCCGGGGTAGCGTAAGGTACGATCAAACCTCCAGCGGGCAATGCTCGCCCGCCGTCTCTCTCAAAAATTATTCCTCTGCTTCAAATCTTACAAGCAACTCGTCTCCCTCGGAGGTTTACTCGGAGCCCGAGGACTACCCGCGAAAAAACGAACGGAATAAATGGACGAAGGTGGGAGCCGTCTCACATGCGGGGAGATTTTTCAAGCGAATGGGAAATGGAAAAACAAACACTGCACTTGAAAAGAAACGGACACACAACCGCAGCCACAGGTACACAGTATCACATGATTTCATTCATCACACATGACACAACCATTAAAACCATATTTCATTTCTTACTCTGTCACAATTTTCCATCCATAACATGCTTCAATCATGAACCATGTCAACTCAAAATCGTTTTCTGAATGTAGATTTTTCTTGCAAATTTCATATATCATATCACAACCCATACCGGTACTACATATATAGCTAGAACGATCACAGTTTTTGGAAACACGGTATCATTATCCATTCCAGTAAAAACATCCTGAAATGTTTTTTTTAGCCAACATGTACCGTACATGCAGCGGCAAAATAAAACTAAAGCCCGCCGCACACCTTTGCGATTTATCGGATCATCGGACCACATACCGGAAAGGTGTGCGCTGAAACAATTCGGGCCGGTCTGACCGTACGCTATAGACCGGAGCAAATCAAACTTGTTTGATTTTTCCGGATCCGATGGTCCGGTGTCCGATGGGCCGGTAATTCGCAAAGGTGTGCGGCGGGCTTTACTTGGGGAAGGTTTTTTCAGATGCTTGCAATTATTATTATTTTTTAAAATTTATTCACCACATCCAACAGCGGAAGGACCGCCAATTACAGGAATGGGATCAATTAACATAGATATTCGAATAACTACATGTATATCAACTTCTAAGTTGAATTATAAACGGCCAGAGACACCGGGGAAGCTCTCCCCTTGCTCTTCACGAAATAATGCTCTGGGATCTTTAAAGTGCGTTACCGAAACCTAACACACTGGACCAACGGCTTTACATCCCTTCCGAAGGAATTTAGTATTTTTAGCAGTAGAAACGGACGATAATGCTTTTTAGTGTCGTGCATCAGTTTTTAGTGTTACGCAGTCTCATAAATCTTTCTCGAGCACAACACATTATTCCATGTGTGTAGTCATAGATTGTCACATGCATGAAACAAAAAAATCATGTACATGTTGTTATAGAAAAATTAATGTTTTGTAAAAAATGTTGGTCATGAGTCAAGAGTGACAGTACTCACCCAGCTAATTCTGTATAACCATTCAAGGCATATATACACTGACTTGAACCCAAGCCAGCAAGTTGAGAGACCACCTCTGCCCTGGTGGTACTGACCCAACTAATTCTGTATAACCACCCCCTCTCCGCCAAAGGCATTCTCTTGGATTTGAGCCAAAGCTAGCAATTTGAAAGAAGTATTGACCCAGCTAATTCTGTATAACCACCCCAAGGCATACACACAGACTTGAGCCCAAGCCAGCAAGTTGAGAGACCAGCTCTGCCCTGGTAGTACTGACCCAGCTAATTCTGTATAACCACACCCAAGGCATACACACAGACTTGAGCCCCAGCCAGCAAGTTGAGAGACCAGTTCTGCCCTGGTAGTACTGACCCAGCTAATTCTGTATAACCACCCCAAGGCATACACACTGACTTGAGCCCAAGCCAGCAAGTTGAGAGACCAGCTCTGCCCTGGTAGTAATGACCTAGCTAATTCTGTATAACCACCCCAAGGCATACACACTGACTTGAGCCCAAGCCAGCAAGTTGAGAGACCAGCTCTGCCCTGGTAGTACTGACCCAGCTTATTCTGTATAACCACCCCAAGGCATAAACACTGACTTGAGCCCAAGCCAGCAAGTTGAGAGACCAGCTCTGCCCTGGTAGTAATGACCTAGCTAATTCTGTATAACCACCCCAAGGCATACACACTGACTTGAGCCCAAGCCAGCAAGTCGAGAGACCAGCTCTGCCCTGGTAGTACTGACCCAGCTTATTCTGTATAACCACCTTAAGGCATACACACTGACTTGAGCCCAAGCCAGCAAGTTGAGAGACCAGCTCTGCCCTGGTAGTAATGACCTAGCTAATTCTGTATAACCACCTTAAGGCATACACACTGACTTGAGCCCAAGCCAGCAAGTTGAGAGACCAGCTCTGCCCTGGTAGTACTGACCCAGCTTATTCTGTATAACCACCCCAAGGCATACATACTGACTTGAGCCCAAGCCAGCAAGTTGAGAGACCAGCTCTGCCCTGGTAGTACTGACCCAGCTTATTCTGTATAACCACCTTAAGGCATACACACTGACTTGAGCCCTAGCCAGCAAGTTGAGAGACCAGCTCTGCCCTGGTAGTACTGACCCAGCTTATTCTGTATAACCACCCCAAGGCATAAACACTGACTTGAGCCCAAGCCAGCAAGTTGAGAGACCAGCTCTGCCCTGGTAGTAATGACCTAGCTAATTCTGTATAACCACCCCAAGGCATACACACTGACTTGAGCCCAAGCCAGCAAGTTGAGAGACCAGCTCTGCCCTGGTAGTACTGACCCAGCTAATTCTGAATAACCACCCCAAGGGCATACACACCGTACCAGTACTAGTACACATTAAATTTAGCCAAAGCTGGCAGCAACTGCTTCAGATGTGTTTTTCTTTGTAACCCCTACATTCATAGTTCTGGTTCGGAGCCAATTTCAGTGACAGACTCATCCGAAGTTGACGCGGTGGTCGAACCCATCTCAGGATTCACATTCCATCGAGTGTCATTCCGCAAGGACCGCCAAGGCTCGGACAAGCAAGGCTCAAACACTGACCTCGCCGATCAAGGTTTGTGGATTTTCAGTTTTTGCCTTGGGGTATAGACCGATCCAGATACATTTGTCAAGTTTTTTAAAAGGATGAAAAAACTCTTTTGACCGACGGCCGCACACCCGGTGATATCGATGTTTGGCGGCTTAAAAATACGGCAAACAGCATCATCTCAAGTAAAAAAGTAAGGCATCAGGGCAACCTAGACGTTGATAAGTACACCGCTGCCAAAATTACTAAAGAATTATAAGGGATGGCAAAGATTGAATAGGATATGACTTTTTCAAGTTTTGCAGCGCATGCGCAAACTGTGACACAGCCCCTTTAAAGATTCAGCTACAATCATTTTGGAGCACAATGGTGATACGCGTGTTTTGTTTGTATTATTTGGTGATCAACATTTTGCACACTTTCAAGTTGTTTGTTCTTTCTCAAATCCAGAGCCATTTTTGCAATCAGGATATTTTCCGACAAATCCTAAAATCTTCTCTCAAAATAATTTGTTTAAAAACTTGTTCTAAGAACACAAAAAAGATACAGTAGGTCTTATAAGCTAACTAAAAATAAAAAATACTGCATGAGCTTTCGTAGATGCAATTTTTTTTGGGGGGGGAGTTTTTTGCTTATATTTTTTGTGTTGTTGTAAAGCTAACATGGCTGATCTACCATTTTGTTCTAACAAATAGTCTGACAACATTTCTGAAACCTCCTTGTATAATTTTGGCATTAGTTTATGTAACAAGGACAGATACTTGTAGGATATCTTGGTCTGTCCTGGTTTCGTAAGTTACATGGGAAAATTGTACAAGGAAGTTTTAGAAAGGTATGTTGTTGGAGTGTCTGTTATCATTTTTGGAACTTGAGTTATTTTTTTTAGAACAAGATTGTTATTTCAAATATTCTGAGAGAAAATAAAAGTATTTGAAGGAAAATATTATTTTGATTGCTAAAATGGGCTCTAGACTTGGGAAAGACCCAGATGTGACTGGATCGGTTTGGTGCTATATTTAATCCGGAGACCTGGGCATCCCATCCCACCATCACCCCCACCCCACCATCACCCCCACCCCACCATCACCCCCACCCCAAGGTTATTGTTGACTCTTACCAGTGTTCAGTTCAAGTCGGGAGTAATTTGCATTGAGTCCATGTCCACAGTTCTTTGCTGCGAGTCCGAGACCCAACTCATTAGTTTAAAATCAAAGTCTCAAGTTACTTGGACATATTCTTGGCCTTGAACATGCAGAGTCTTAGACCTGTATTTGTTGGCCACGGACATGCTGTCTTGAAACAATATATAAAAAAACTGTTCCAAGCAAAATTAAATTTGTGAAAAATGTGACTCACAAGTCAAAAGTAAGTTTTGTTCGAGTCACAGCGGTCAAGTGCAAATCATTTGCCAGTTTTGCTTGAGTTTATTTTAAAGGGAGTAGGGGTTGGGCATCAAGACTTGGAAGGTGTGTTGTGGAGAGTTGGCAGGAAAGGTACTGAAAAAGAAAAATACTTGTAATGAAAAAAGAGTTAAAAAGGAAAAGAAAGGAACAAGGAGAGAAGATTCTTCACTGAAATAACCTTTCCGTCAAAGAGACATCAGGTCACCAGACACTCAATTCTTCATCAATGTTGCCTCATGGCCATACAGCATTGGCCTTATCAAAAGACCTCTTGTACTTTTAGTGCTATTTTGTCCACCTTTCCCCCAAGCAATCAAAATAAATTTCCTGGCCTGAGCTAATCCTCGCAGGTCAATCCGAAAGCATTGACAGATTTAACTAGTTGTGTAAATTTAGTTTCAAGACATGCATTATGGGTACGTTCAGACGGAGGCACAAGTTGGTACTTTTGCGCTTGGGTTGTTTAGATAATAATTCCTTAATCCAAAATACGCTTGCGTTCATACAGAAAAGTTACGCCGGCACTTCACGATAAAAGTGGCTCAAGTTATTCCTCTGAGGTTATGCAACGCCAAATTTACGAGGTGACCTTCCGGTCACGCAAGCGCGCGTGCGGGAAAACGGCGGCGCGCCATATTATAATGCATGCAAAACATAATAAACAATGCCCAGTACTTTATTTGGAGTGTCGTCCGTGGAGGGTGGCCGAAGTCCAACTCCGCCATTCTGGTAGCGATCCTTTCCAGTATGGTCTTCTTCTTCGTGAAAGGATCATCACCAGCATGACGGAATTCCTCGTCACCCCAAATATTTATTAAAGCGAGGATTTCCCGACTTTGCCAATTGGTTCCACGATTTTGAGTCGATTTTTCAGCAGCCATTGTTACAGTTGTGGTGATGGAGGGTCAGCGCGAATAAACTAGTACAGGAAGTGGCAGGTCAGTTGCGTTCCAACGGAGATTTACGACTCAGCGCAGCAGGGGGTGATCGTTGTCCTTGGCGCAACTTGCGCTATTCCTCCACTTTTCGCGAGAATAAGTTACGCCACCTTGGTGGCGTAACTTATTCCTCTGCGGGTGGATTAGAGCGTTCCAACGAGGAATAACTTAGTATTTTCGGATTAACGATTAACTTACGCCTCGTCTGAACGTACCCTATGTTCAAAGTACAGTCAAACCCATAGCGGTCACCTGTACTACTGAACGACCACCCGCCTGTTTATGGCAATTACACATCAAATTTCGGTTTTCTTAATTGCGGTGTCGCTACAACACCACTGTTTTCCAGAAGAACAAAATAAGCTCAGTTGTTTGTAGAGTACATGGAGAATAATGCCTTCATCAGTAATTGGCCACATTCTGTTTTCACATGTGTAGGCGTTGATAAGTTCTGAAGAAACAAATATTTCTTCCATTAAAAGCCCATTACTCATTTGACAACATACCTGTCACTGATACTGATAGCTTTTTGATTGTCAAAATACTTCTGTGGATTTTTAAAGCACAGACGGCAATTGGTAAAGTAACGGATGATTGTACAACCTTTTCCTTAATGGTGATTGGGCAAATGCTTTCAGATAAAACAGGGAGCCAGATATGGTGAAGGGATCACATGCTATTTTGGCCTGGTATTCCATTTTATCCCAGCATGAGTTTTTTTTGATATTTTTCGAGAAACATAAAAGTTATTAGCTTTCAAATGAGACATCAACGAAAAAAATGGACCAACGTTTAGTGATCAAGCAATTACCGTCAATATATAAAATTATTGGCGGTCTGCCAATAATTCAAGGCATGGATTTACCCAAGTCAGTCCCATGTCTGGTCTGCAGCGCGCAGCACGCTCTCCGTACCGGTGGCCTGTCCAATACGTTTTCTTCTGTCTCAGACTTCAGACTTGGGCAAGTCTATAGACAAGGCGCAAAAATAAGAATTGGGATTTGCAGATTACTTTATAACAGGAACCTTGTATTATCAGGAATGAAAACAATAAAGAACAAAGAATATAGGCTTCTTAAATTATCCTTGTTATAAGCAGAATGTTGTAGTAACAGTGCTCTTCTTATTGAGGTTAAAATGTATCTAGCTGTTCTCCTATTAACAAATATTGTTTAATGTTACATTGTAAATTTGTTTTGTAGAAAATAAATACTGCGTGAAGAAAATTTTGTTCCCTTTTTTGGAAGAGCATATCTGGAAATGATTTGCTCTTTTTATGGTAGAGAAAACAGGAAAGTTGTTGTTAATTTTACAGGATCTTTATTATCAACTCAAGATGATGAAGAAGAAGATGCAGTTTTAGAAGTGGGAGGATACCACCAAGGAAATCTCCTCGGGGCGAGGAAGGGTGGGGTGGGGAAACCCACACAATCAAGTAGAAATCAACGTACATGCCCCAGAATCACTCGAGAAAAGTGAGAAGCAATTTAAATACTTGTGTATAGGGCGATTTCACAGGGGGACAAAAGGTCACAGGTCAATATTGCTTGTCCTCCAGATCGGGACAGAACAATAGAGCCACATGCCTTTCTGCTAGCAGCCATGTGTGTTCCCCAGGTGGCTCTATTGTTCTCTCCCAATCTGGAGGACAATCAATAGACCGCCAATGTGAATATGTCATCTTTTGTTAGTTGCTTTTTCAATGGTGTTTTATCTGACAGCCATGATGTTTGGAGCCAATAGAGCTTCTGCACCGGCGGCCATGACAGGGGGCAGTTTTTCGTATTTAAATGTGTAACGATAGAATCACAAAGCACCTACTCATGCATGACTCATGGTAACAATGTGATTGCCCCTTGTCATGGCCGCCGTGCAAAGGCTCTATTGCCATGGCAACTCAAGTCACACTTTGGTACTCCATAGTGACCCGTAATCTTTTGACCCCCTGCGAAAGCGCCCTATAGACCATATTGAATAGCCACCACTTGGTGGGGCACCTTTTGTTACTTAAACCATTCAACAATGGAAGCATGATATGAGGGTATTCGATATACGGTCTATACCCAGCATATTTGACAGATGACTCCTCCATTGTCCCTACCTAAATCCTGAAAAGAATTCCTTGGATAACTTACACAATGCGGGCACAGTGCAACCAGATAATCCCTCATGCCCTAACTTCTAAGAATTAGCATGCAGATGTTAAGATCTTGAAAGACCATTCATTATGGCAAACACAAAGCAAGGAATGCCAAGGGAAGGTCAGGTGCCCTATGTACACCTGTTTGCCAGTCACATCCACAGTCTTCAAACCCTACCAAAAGGGTGGTATTGTATCTATAATTGTCTATTCTTTTGGTGAAGTGGACCACAATGTGGACCTTGAGAATGCAGTATTGGAAACTACCCAACCGTGTTGTGTTTCTGTATATGGTACCGTACCAGTAGAGCAGGCAGTCACCATTGTTACCTACAGTAGACATGTACTTCTGTATTTGAAACTTGAGTAGTGGTTAGTACTTTATTGACTGCTGAAGTTAACAGTCAAGTTGTCTATCTAATACATGTATGTGTAGTACATCTATTTGAACATTGGAGAAGCAGTGATTGTTTTCTATGTGCACACTTTCTGACATTACAAAGAGTGTAGATGGGTAAGTGTGTATAAAGTACGGTATACACTTCGCTGTGAAGTGTGGATATTGTTTGTGTGGTGTGCTATTTTTGTAAGTTCCATTGAAAGTTTGTGCATTATTTTTCCTTATTGCTGGGATTTTAGGAATTTATTTGTCACTTTATATACTGAATATAAGGCCTTTTCCAACTAGATTAAATCTTGAGGGTGGCCCCGGGGCGCCGCCGTGGTGAAAATAAGCCCCGATTCCCACTTTCAAGTCTCGCCCCCGAGCCACCCCCGAGATTGCTCATTCCCTGAGGTGAGTTCAACCCTGCTCAGGACCAGGGTTTAAAAATTTGGTTCGGGGCGAGACACTTTCCTAGGGGCGAGAACGGTATAGTGGGAAAAGGGTCAGGGGCGAGTTCTCACTTGTTCAAGTGAGGGATGAGGTGCCAATCTCCGGGGCGAGTTTGCCGTTCGCCCCAGGGCAAGATTAAGGCTGGTTGAATTGAAGACAAGGGTCTGTTTGTGTGGATTTTCTGTACATGTATTGCGGCAAGGGAGTTTGCCTTTTGGATATGTAATGTGGAGTCGCAGACATGATGTCAAACGATACTAGATTGTATCTCGGAGATAGCGCCCTGGCCTCCTTTCGCAGATTAGTTTTAAGCTGCCATCAAAACGGTGGATCACACTATATCAAAGTCAATTTGGGAAAGAACTTACAAGTCGGACATCACCTAAGACCTCGTGTACAAAACGTATGAGACTGGCTCAAAAACGTCTGGGTTTTTTTCCAAGTAAATTCATATATTTTTCCTACAAAATTGTTTTTCCATTTAGATCTGCATTTACTATTGGCTCATTAGTCATTTAAGGAACATAGTGATGTCCGACTTGTAAACTCTTACCTCAATTTGTTTTTTCTTTCTCTCGTTGTTTTGTTATCAGCGCACCAAGTTATCCATGAGAGTATACCAAGCGAAAAGTGGGCTTCGGGTTTCTCTGACAGTGGTCTTGAAGACTCCATGTGCAGTGGGCAGACGGGTACCAGTTCTCCATCCGACTCGCCCAACCTTTCCCCAAGGGACAGGTTACCGTTTGACTTGTACCCAGATATTATCTGGGATTCATCTGCTTTGAATAGGACAGTCTTAGCGAGGTCAAATTCGTGTCCGTCGCCTAGGGTGTTTGGCTCCACTTGGGTTCCGGGCATTGTGAAGACGACTGATGGATGTACGCAAACTCTTGACAGGGAATCTTTCTCTGAACTTGCTCCAAGAAATGATCTTGACAAGTCTGCAAACTCTGTTTGTAAAGTGAGATCTGAACAGAGCCAAAACCTACAAGATCTCTATTACAGTGGTGCGAAGAATTACAAAACGGGAATTCTTGAGAAAACACCAGACACAGTTGGCTCACTTTGTTTTCCCAGAAGTGCTCCTGAAAATGTGCGACCAAAAAGTGACAATCAGTCACCACAGAAAGGTCTAAGTGTTTCTCCAAACAGTGCCTTCAGCAAACCACAGAGTACAAGACATTTTCTTCCCCTTTCCAAGCCCAAAACCAACCATGAACACAGGCGGTCTGTCGATGTTTCATATTCTCTAAATAGTTTTTATCAGGAGCAGGAGGCAGGTTTCCTGAGGCCAGATTTAACTGAATGGGAATTATGGAATGAGAATGAAGTCATTGAAATTCTGAAACGAGCTGAGAACCAAAAGGTTGACTCGGTACCTCAGAAGCAAAGTCCCAGTTCTTCAATAGCGTCGAATGTTGACAGGAATTCAGCCAGTTTCAGGGAAAGCATTACGGATGAGTCATCGAGTGACTCTGTCGACACGCCATCAGATGATAGCGACTCACTGTGTGAGCTTGAGTTGGATTGGGACATTCGCTCATCGTCTCCCGATTTCCAAGAAGTCCAACTCCAAACTAAGCTCAAGAAGAACCAAAACTTGATGAAGGAGCTCATTCAGGAGATGCATAGCCAAACTCCTTCAGACCGCCTCAGCAGGTCAAATTCGACTGCTTCCGTAGACAGTCTTCAGAGTCAAGTGTCACTTCAAGAACCTAGTCATTTATCTCAAGCCCAGCTGGAACAATCACAGCCACAGGAAAATTTGCCGGTTTTTCAAGATTCACAGGTCTTTAGGCAAAGTTCCAAGTCGTCTCCCACCGAAAAAGATGAGGTAGATTTCACTTTAGAAGACAGCGATGTTTCAAGTTCAGTGTCTTCCTGGATCGATTCTGATCCAAGCTCAGATGATGGTGCTAAAACAGTAAAGCCTTTAGGTCCGACGGCTTCAACTGCTAAGATGAACATCCAACACAGACCGGTCTCTAAGAGGGTAATCCCCAGACCAGACTGGGCTGCAATGAAGGTCCAACAATGGAAAGCCAATTCGACACAAGGACGGTCCCACCGCATGAAACGTTCCAGTGGCAAATCCCGATTCAGTCGCCAACCGAAAATTGTCAGCCAGGGTCCCGTTTTGGTCTTGGAGAAAAACAAGGGTACGTACGTCGTCAATGCATGTTGCGAAGATGACGATGATGATTCTGATTCGACATCCGAGTCTGATTCGGATCGAGAGTGCAGGAAACCACCTCTTATGAAAAACAAGGGAAGACTTCCGAGTTATCCTTACTGCAGCAGCTCCGATAGTGAACTGTCCACAATT
Source organism: Henricia sp. BOLD:AAB3569 (assembly GCA_037783545.1). Lineage (NCBI taxonomy): Eukaryota > Metazoa > Echinodermata > Asteroidea > Spinulosida > Echinasteridae > Henricia > Henricia sp. BOLD:AAB3569. The sequence continues at coordinate 103,877 of JBBELK010000651.1, forward strand.
CAAGAGGTTTCTGAAGAAAGCAGTTCGTTTGAAAGCAGTCCACCTAAATCAGCGACTTTCCAGATGCAAGACATCTTAATTCCAACAATCGCGGTCGCCGCAGGAGGTCACCAAAGCAGCACAGAAGATGACGCAGACGATGAAGATGAAAATCCACAATTTTTTATGCCAACTTACGAGTCAAAGATCGGCTGGCCAAACACGGAACAAAAACAAAACACCAGCAACAGCGAAACTTATAAAATGGACTCCATAGCTGAATCAAAAATAACATCGTTACCCGACTGTGTTAAAGGTTTAGTCATTGAAAAACCCAAAATTACAAGTGTTTTTGCTAATGCTGTAATAGACCACTCTCACATATGGCCATCTTCGTAGGAAAAATACAACTGCGTATTAAACACTATCAGGTACGCATATACGCACATCATGGAAAATGTTCAAATCATGAGCGCATGTTGCTCAATAATTGTGCGAAATGTAGTGCAGCTGATGCGCGTCACAAAAATTACGCCCAAGATCCTGATGCATGTGGCAATTTGTAGGAAGTGATGTCATTTGAGAGTGATCAATTATTGAAATACGTAACATGTAGATGCATCTCAACGATCGTGTATTAAAACTAATTGTTAAACTTATGTTAATTTTTTTCATTAAAAATGCCTAAATGTACAAAACGATCACATGAAGTATGCAATATTCTTCAAACTTCTACAAGAGGTTCATTTTTTAAAATAGTAACTATTGAATTACTTTTTTTGTAAAAGTTATCCACTTTTGTACAACAAATATAACTAATTTAGCCTTTTAACAGGGTACTGTCTGCATGCAAGTTTAGATACATGTACGTAGTGCACATTTAACACATTCCATTTCTGTATGTACCATACATGTATTTCAGCCTAATATTTAGTATTCATAATGTAATAGTAATTTTATGCATTTAACCTGAATTACTAAACATTTCTTATGGATTATTGTATGCAAATATTTAGACATAAATTTCCTCTAACAGTGTTTCAGTGTTGAAACATTTAAACAAAGAAACCAAATTCCTTTTTTTATACAGATGTTAAAATAACAATTTTGTCTTTGCACGAAGTGCTTTACACTATATAATAGTACATTAGGAACAACTTTCCACTGTTATAAAGGCTGTTTTTGGAAAAAAAATCCCAGAAAATTGATTGATCTTACCATGATCTTACAGTTGGGTGCTTAAAAAAAAAAAAAAGTAAAAGTTAATGCCCCTTTACAGGCTGCGTAGCAATAACCGTCGGTTATGTCACCAATTTTTTGAAATATCTTGTATGTTGGACTTTGCCAAGCTTATGTGCACCCACAAATTTAATTCTTGAAATTTCTGGTTGACGGATATTTCACGTTATGAAACACCCCAGTTCTCGACACAGATGAAAAACCACCTGGATTTTCATTCAACAATCCGAGATTTTTAGATCGGTTCAATCTATTTTCCAGGTGTCTTCTCCAAAATCCGGGGAAGTAGGGCAGCTTTGAAACCCTTTTATACAAAAGGAATGACTTCAGTTTGAAAGATTTTGAAATAACCTTGTTGGTAATACTAAATACAAAATGTCATATGGATCTCCGTTTGGTATCGAGATTTATTTAGTGCCACTGACCTCCATGCCTTTGGTGCAGCTGCATTTTTAAAATACCCTTTTTTCTACCCCTACCAACCGTGAAGTTGAAAGGTTCATTGAATTTGTGCATAACCAATTTTCCTGTTCACTTTGTGTGGGTAACGTGTTGGGTCAGTCTTTTGTGTTCAATTTGCCCCAACAGAAGATAATTTTTTTACGTTTTGAAGGTGTTTTGTTAGAAGTAATACAATTTCCAACTATGCACAATGGTGCAAAACACCAAAGGTGCCCTGTATTGTGCCGTCAAGTATTCTCTGTCGGGGATAACTATTCTCTGTCGGGGATAACTATTCTCTGTCGGGGATAACTATTCGTGGTCGGTCACGGGTAACTTCAATAGGAGCAGATGTGTAAGCGAGTTTAATTTCTGCAAGTACATGTAAGTTTAAATTCCATGCTTTCTTTGTAATTTTGTTTCCTAGATTTGACATTCAGGAACATTCAAGAAAAATTAGCTCATTCCAGAAAAATTTGCTCAATTTCTCTCTAGAAAATGAATTTTTGGAAGTACAAGGGGGATAATTTTTCTCAGAAATTTGTTACGATGTCAACTCTTGGGGACGTCACACTATTGCGGAAAAATCATGCTTGTACGCTGTGCTCACCACATTGCATGAACTTCCAATCGCCGATCTTTCCAAAATAGAAAATTCCACTCCGGTAACATGGGGCTTCTCTGATACCTCATTGGCTGCATGATGCAAAGGTCAGTGCACCACGGTCAAAGTTAACCAAATTTAAACTTTGACCCAGGTCAAAAGTTTTGCATGTCGCGACAGGCCGTGCACAGGCAGAAAATCAGCTCCTGCACAGACGTGCACAAAGCCATTTTTCCGTGATGGTGTGAATGCCCCTTTTAGACCCTATTGGCCCTAACTTTCAGTAAATTTAAGAGGCTGTGTTTGTCAGTGATCAGAGCTTTTCCCACTAGACACATCCTAAGATTGACATGGGGTTAAAAACTGGTCGCATTTTAAACTTTAAAAACATTTTGAGACTCCGAGATTGGTTTCCCCACGGGTTGAACTCAACCCTTCTTCGGACCAGTGCTGACATTTTTAACCTGGGGCAAATTTCTAGCCTTGGTTGAAAGCACCAGTGTCAAACGATCAAGGCTGAATTCATTGTAAGCAAACATTTTCTTTTAGAATGTTCTAACTTCTTGATATAAAACTATGCAAATCTCATAAAATAGTAAGAACACTTTTTTCCAAATATGCATGTCTTAATGTCTTTAAACTTTTATAGTAAAATGTATGCTTTGTAAACCAAAAATGGGACTGTGTAAATGAACTTTGTAATATTACTCTTCAATTTTTGAAATGTCGTAAAATAACTCCGGGTACATAATTTTCAAAATAGCTTATTTTACTTGTAAAATATAAAAATATATCTACACATCTTGTCAATATGTATTTTTTTGTATACATGTATATCCATCTTGTAGAAATTTTCTATGCATTTATGAAGCGAGGCTTAAAGTAGTAGTTTTGACTAATCCACAGTTTACTCGCCCAGTGCTGAATATTGTTATAAAAAAAAGATCAGGGTTTTATCACAAAGAACGTTTTTTTTTCTTCAAAAGTGGTTTCCCATTGTATTCTTTTTGGTAAATATCCTGTGGTTGTGCGGGAGAGTAACAAAATTAAGTCCAATTGGGACACACTGAGAATTAGCGTCCCTGTAAAGTTACCACGACCACGATGTAAAACTTACAGGGCTCGACCATGGGAGTTTTACAGGGACCTCAAAGTCCAATGGGAACAGTTTCGCCCTGTAAAATTAACATGACCCTGCAGTAAACTAGGGACCTGCACGGCAAACGTTTACTGCAAGGTCGGGGTAGCTTTCCGCATGGGCACTGAAAGCAATTTCAAATGGGAACGCATGGGAAGATTACACGAAGGAATGTTACCGAAGGTCGCGGTAACTTTCCGTGAGGTGCGAAATGAAAGTCGAATGGGAACATGCTTATAGGCTACTCTAGAACTTCATGCCAAAAAGCAACCGAAATCAGAGATTTATTCAAAAAAGCAAACATTCCACGGTCTACCAATTGACTATCAAAGACTCGCCCATTGTCTAACAATATGGACCATGACTTTTCAAAATTTGCTCAATGCAAAATTTACTTGGGTCAGTGGTTGAAAAATTTATGTGATGTGTATTACAAGTTGCCGCTCTCCACCCAGTAGTAAATGGGTACCTGCATGGGTTGCAGCATTTGAGCACTTGTGTCGGGCTGCCGGAGCTGCATACATGTACTGCTGAGGGAGTTGTGCACCAGGGTAATGATATTGTAAAGCGCCTGCAGGATAGATATGTGCCCTCTATAAGCTTTATGAAATTGGCCCCGAGTGCAGATAAAAAACTAACTAGTGGCCAAAATTGACAACATTCAGTATAAATTGAATACTGCCTTGTTTTCACAGGGTTAATTTGAATTTTTAAATATATTTGACCAAATTGATAATTTTTGACATTGGATTTATTTTTTATAAACCACTTAACATTCCATTGCAGTAATTAGTTAAACCTCGGTAATAAGAGCACTGCTAATTCAACGTTCTGCTTATAACAAGGAAAAGTTTAGGTCACAATTATTTATTTATTGTTTTCATTCCTGATAATACAAGGTTCCTGTTATAACAAGGTAATCTGCCCTACAAGATGGCAGCTGTTTGATACGGTATATTAATGTTTGATTTTATTAAATGCATTTTCACTGTCCATGTAAATTATCCTGTGCCTTAAATATTTTATGTATTGTAATTCAGTAACCTGACATTTGGTGCAATTAGATATGAGACCGAGTGACTCTCCACCCCCTCCCCCCCCCCCGCCCCTCTTCCATTGTTCCCCTATTGTGTGTAAAACATCCAAGGAATTTCTTTTCGGGTTTTGGGGAGTCATATGTTAACAAAAGGGTATGTACACTCCTTCCGCAGTGGTTTACGCGCCAACTAATAGTTCGTCCAACCACTGCTCAACTTTGCAATGATTCCTGCGAAGCGCGCATGTGACGTCACCCAACACCTAGGCTGCGTCCTGAATACGCGAACGTGTTGCTCAATGTGTAATGGATTGTTTGCCCAAATACATTGTCAATATGGCGATGCCCACAGTCACAGCAGTCGTATCAACGTTGTAATGTTGCTCTCTGCTGCTTACAAAATCTGTGAGGAAATGTGACACGTTGCTATTAATTGTTTATCGCCAGCGATAAGGGAGAAATCCACGAAAGGTGCAATTTATTTGTTATTTTCCAAACTGCAAACCATCGTCTGTCGTCTTTCAAGTCATGGGCACCATTTTGAAATGACTCGCGAACAATCAAAAAATTTGTTGCCCAACATTGGGGACTGTTGGTGGCGCACAATTCGTTCCACTAAAAATTGTTGGCCAACGTTGCCAATGTTTGCAAACGTTCGCATGTTTGGAACGCAGCCCAGGGCTGGATAACACTTGGCATGGTTGGTTAGATTTTGTCACCTGACGTGTCACCTGACATGTTTACCGAGTTAGGTGACATGTTTACTGTGTCAGGTGACAGAATCTTGCCAATCATGGCAAGTGTTATCCAGCCCTGGTGTTGGGTGACATCACATACATGCTTCGCAGGAATCATTGCAAAGTTGAGCAGTGGTTGGACGAACTGTTAGTGGGCGCGCAAACCACTAGCTGCGAAACGAGTAACAAAAGGGAAGAGTGTGTTAGGTATAGAGGCTGTAGGGGAGGAGTCACTCAGTCTTATATCTTGCAGCATATATCTGCTGGACCTTGCCCTCTGGCCTAAAAAAATGATAAATATCTGATAAATATGTAACATTAAGAAATTTCCCATCTATTAACCTTAAAAAGGAATTTAATGATTATACAATAAAGTTCATATTTCATAACCAAAATACCAGAGTTGTGACAGGAAAAGTTTTGGAAAATTGATTTGTTAATGGCCGTGATACATCGACACTGAGTGGATGTGGTTACTAGGAATGTCTTGTCAAATTCTTCTGGGAATTTCTAGGGCTTTTGGAAATACTGAAAGCTCGATACATGAGTGGCCAATTTCACAGAGCTGTTAAGCACAAAAACCTGCATGGTACCAATTTTTTTCCTTTTGCAAGAATGGGCTACCAGCCAAAATTCCATTCTCAACAATAGCAGCAGAATACCAGTCAAGCGTAATACATGTACACATTATACATTGGCTGGTAACCAATTTTTGCAAAGTGAATAAATTTCACAGCTCTGTAAAATTGGCCCCAGATCTGAAGGGAATGTTTGTTATGCCCCAGGCCAATTACCCCACCTTTTCCAATAGTTTGGAGAGCCAGGGGTGTATCGAACTAAATCGGCCCCCATAGGAACCAATGCTAAAATGCCCAGTTTTCAAAAAATCATTTAAAAATACTAGCAACTCTCTCAGCATCTCGGGACAACAACCAAAATACTAAATTCTGTTCAATTTTATGGGGGTAATCCGTCACTTTTATTCCCCATTTTCCACTTGAAACAAAACTACCCTTAATTGCAAGAGTAAAAATTGCTAAACGGACCAGCGTCCATTTTAAAAAAAGTCGCAGACGCGACTCGACTGGGCAAAATAGGGCCACTTTTACAAGCTAGATTGTCCGAAATGTTTACAGTTGGAAGAAAAAATACCACACATCACGATGATAGCCAATTTTTACACTAGACCACACTCGTCAAGCTCGCAACTCTCTTTATTAAAGAAGAATTTGAGGGCATTCAAAATATTCATGAGCTTGCTCGCACGGATCTCTGCCCATTTAGTTGTGTGCACCCCCAGTGTAATGTTTTGAGACGCTTTGTGGCAGCAAACAGTCCCACGTGACTAGTCCACTGTTGTTTGCGTCATTTTAAGCGTGCGCACTTTAGCTAAAAAGTGACGCAAACGTTTGCTGCCACCAAGTGTCTGAAAGTCTCCAATTGGGGCATAACATGTTCAAATAGAGCCTTTACATTGGGCAGCCATGTTTGTGGACAGGTATTTTTAAAATTTAAATATGATGGTGAAAGCACAAAAAATGTGCATTTGTGCATGAAGCCAGAGTACTTTTCACCTAAAATGTCGTCCTCGGGCCAGCAGGCTTGTTGTTCAATCATCAATGGGTGAATTTTTTTGTTAAAAAGGTGGACTGACATTCCCTTTACAAGGGCCAGTGTGTTAATGACAAAGCTGGGATATTTTGGAGAGAAGAAGTGACATCATAAAAAAAAACAATGAGCAAATCTCAGTTGAAGAATAATTAATGCAATGTTTGGTCTGGTGCCTTAAACACCATAAACCCTAACACTTCTCAATCCTCCAAAACCAATATGATTTCACATACACCCTGAGGAGTTAGGGTTAAAGATTTAGGCAAATGAAAGCCAGTATTGCTAGTAAACTAAATTATATCATATGATGGTAGTCTCTCAGTAGAATAACTTGTTTAATACAGAAAATCAACATGAGTGTGCATACTTACTTTTTTTCAATCGTTTCCTCTTCAATTCATGGACATAACTTTGTCTGGGAGAGATTTTGCTGCAATGGCTGCTTATGGGCAGGTAGGCTTTCTGTGCAGGTGGTAGCTAAGACATGTTGGACTATTTAAACATCAACGACAGGTGGTTATACATGTACTTAATAGATTTGTCATTGAGTAAGCCAAGCTTGAATTAGGAAAAGATTTCCTGACAATTTGTTTTTTAATAAAGTTGTCATAAAGGATGTAATTGATTTAACAAACATAACATTTAGGAGGAAGAATTTGATTTTTTTTACTTAAAAAAAGCTCAGATGTTTGTAACTTATCACATAGGTTTTGTACAGAGGGTTCCCAAAATAGTCTTGTATACAAGCATGCATAACAAGGTATCTTCAGTAATTGATTTAGCTTGCGTCAGGGAGACTAAATGTTAATTAGGGTTTATTATTGCCCTTACCCGATGTAATTATTAACACTGTATACTCGGTGCTTTCCAGAGACACTATAAACAAACTTCATAGCGTGCTCGGGTGGGACTCGAACCCACGAACTCCTGCAAACAAGGCAGACGTCTTAACCACTTGACCACCGAGCTAGCTGGTGTTGAATGGCCGGTTCGAATCATTTCGCAACGGGGATCACAATTAGGGAAGACACACAAATCTAACTGCCGGTACCGACAGCGGTCCCAGCATTTTGTTTAGTGGTATACCACCTGCATGAAGGAAAGAAGATTGTGGTTTCTCCCTTCGTGCAGGTACTGCTGCTAAAAAATCGCCAATACCACTGTCGATACCGGCGGTTAGATTTGTGTGTCTTCCCTTAATCAGTAAATCTTGACAAAATAGAAAAATATAACTCGAGCGATTCAACTCTTTGTGCAGACATTTTCACTTTGGAATATTTTACCTCAAGTTCCCAGTCATTTCAAGTCCTTGAGAGTAAGTCTCAAGTCCTTAGAGTAAGTCTCAAGTCAAGTCCCAAGGCATGTCAGTCAAGTCCAAATGAAATCTCAATTCCAAAAATATTGTTACCTGGTACTTGAGTGCAAGTCCAACTCTATTCCTGGTGGAGGTATTTATTTTAAAAATTTACATATATTTTATTTAAAGGGTTTAATAAACTTCAATTTGCAGGCCGTAGGCTAAATTGCATGATGCTTACAAACATCTTCCACCTAAACATCGACATACATAGGTTGGTGGTGCCATTGGCAGCCGACAGCCAGAGAGACTGGGTAATCCCCTTACTCTTCACGAAGGAATGCTCTTGGATCTTTTGAGTGCGTTACACAACTCACTGGACCAACGGCTTTACATCCCTTCCGAAGGATGAAGCAATTGTGGTTAAGTGCCTTGCTCAAGGGCCCAGGTACCACGGCTAGGTAACAAACCCGCGACACCAAGATTTCACCCTTGTTGCGAGTCAATGACCTAAACCACTCGGCCACGGTACCCCAGTAGTAGGGGTGATTTAAAACAGCCTAATCCTTTGTTACATGTAGAATAATGGGACTGATTTTTATTGATCCTTGTTTAAATTTTGGTTTGCTGTTTTACAGGACAAGGTGATGAGGATATGGGATGCGCTTTCTCAACCGAGGATCCAGCTTGCATTCCGACCGGTTTACCAGAAGACGACCAAGACTACTATGCCAAGACTAATGGCACCCCTCCGGCCATCACAAGATCCGTCGACTCGACCGATGGGCCGGTCATTTCAGTCACTGTAAGTTTTCTCGCATCTGTATATTTGTGTTGGTTTTGGGAGAAACCGCAGATCTCAAAATAATAATGTAAACTCCTCCTCAAGAAAGGTTTTAAAATTTGTCGGCACTTTTTTTTCATATCATTGGAAAGTCTTTTAATTTACCTTTACATGTACAACGGTAGTACTATTTACCGGAAAACACCGAAAAACACAGGAAAACATACTAAATACCGGAAATACTGGAATTTCCATGTTCCGCCTGGAATTTCTATTGTGTTTTTGTATTTTAATGAGCGTGGATCTGCCGCAGATTTCTTCCTATAGTCGCTTGGACATGTTTCGCAAATTCTGTTCAAAACCCACCCACATTCACAACAGAGTTGCCGGACCCTCAAACAAGGGACTGTCACAAACGTGGTGTCGTAAAAGGCAACGAATGAGCTTTCCATTGATATGCAACATGATATGAACAGGTCACAGATAACTCGGATGTAGCTGATGGAAAACATTTCCAAACTTTTTTGAGGAGTTCAAATATTTATATAGTGCACTTATTGTGTATATCGTGGTGCTACACATTATAGTCGAGTACTGTTCGAGTACTCGAAGGAAATGTTGTCTAATATAAGTTACGATTACACAGACAATGTCAGACTTGCTGTACTTGGTTTGAAGATAATCACTTCACTTTAGGCCTTGGAAATGCTGAAAGTACTCGGAATATACTCTGCGAGTACTTTTCCCGGTATTTTTTTCATATACATTGAACACGGATTTGGGTAAATTTATATGTTGGAATCGATAGCTTATTCAATTCTAAGATATACTTCCCACTGACACTTCCGTCGCAAATGTTGCATTTCTGAGTTAAATAAATGATAAAATTACTGCATAAAGTAATGCACAAAATGACGTGGCGAGCGGTCTGTGCAAAAGCGCGACAACAGAGGGCGCTGCGCGCGCGTGAATGGTTATCTTGTGCATTAACTGAAGGAAATTTTTGAGGAAGAAAACATGATTTTTCTACAGAAAAGCACCATTTGCGACAAAAGTGCAAGTGGGAAGTATATCTTAAAATTACATTATGTGTTGATTCCAGGAGGTAATTTCCTTAAAATCTTTGTTCAATGTATACGAAAAAAAATACCCTTTTCCCGAGTACTTTTAGCATTTCAAAGACCCTAAGTAATTGTAAAAGCCAAACTGGGGTGATTATCTTCAAACCAAGTATTACTGAAGTCCAGTTCTTAATTTGAAGTGAGTTTGACATTGTCTGTGTCATCATAACTTATATTGGACAACGTTTCCTTCGAGTACTGGAGTACAACATTGATATGTATTACCCCTGGTCATTGGGCTCTTAATAACTTTCCTTAATTTGAACCTTCTCAGCTCCTTGGAGAGTATAAAACCCTGGCTGCCTGTTAAGCACTCATGAGCTAATTAAACACATAACACCCTCACTACCCTCACAAGTACCCATTTACTTCAGTGTGGATAGAGGCAATTTAGTAAGTAAGCAGTAAGCCTTGCCCAAGGACACACCATAACATTGCCTGGATTCGAACCCACAACCTAAAGATTCAAACAGGTCTTGCGTGTGATGCACCAGCCTGCTCAGCTACACTCCTCCACAATATTAGGATCATTATAAAAAACCAAATATTTGATTCTTAAATTTCACAATTTTGTGTGAGCATGACACCAATTAATCAAAATTGCATCGCCTGATGGCCGACTCAATAGACTGTATTCCTGAATGCGTGATGGCGCTCGAACTAGGTGACTTGTGGGAAAATGCCCAGTCTGACAGTAGAAAATGGGGGAATATATGCGTGTCCGTGGGGAAAGTATCCTACATTTGTACGTGGAACGCAGGCCCGTGGCACGGGCACAGAGTTTTATTAAAATTTAAATGTTTGGAACGTGTGCGCGCATAGCGTGTTTTGTGTTGGAACATAACGAGCGATAGGCACAGCCCACTTGACAGCGCCCTGATCACGCGTTCAGGAATACGGTGCATTGCATGACACGTCTATAACAAAAGAAGTATATATCCGATCTTTGATCTTTTTGAATGCCGGTTCAGTTTTCTGTGGGCTTAAAGGCACAGGCTCGTCAGCAATGCGCGCCCGCCAAATTCGTGCTCGAAACACGCAGCTCCATGCCTTTGCTATGGAGCTGCGTATTGCGTGGCACACATTTGGCGGGCGCGCATTGCTGACGAGCCTGTGCCTTTAATGAATATTTGAGACCAATTACAATTTATGATTAGGTGCAGTGTGGTAGTTGAATCCCTTTTCTAGCCATTTACTTTACCATAAAATATTAAAATGGTCATGGGAGACCAAAGTGACATCTGTTCAGTAGTTTAGTATGTTGAAACATAACACTACAGTTTCAATTACATATATTTAATTAAGCATGTTCAGATTCTTCCAGAAAATGGATTTCGTTTGAAACCAAAGAATCGTATAAAATACCTCCCCAAAATACTATTCATGAGAATATCTTCAATTTGGATGTGGCAGCAAAAAGGTTAGTGTAGTTGCTGCACTGCTTTATGGAACCAGATAAATTAGTTTACAAAACATCGGTGTTTTTTTCTTCAAAATGTAGGGAAAAAAACAAGAGAAAAATATGACAAATAATCAAAATATCCATGGAAAAAATGGGGGTTCAAAAATGTGATCTAGACATGCTCCTTTAAACGTTCAACTGTTAGTAAAATTGCCATTTATGTTGTTCAAAAGGACTCGTCTTTTTTAACCTCGTCCATGTTTGAAGAATAAATATTTACAAAAGTAGTTTTGGTTTCATTACAAAAATACTGAACATATGTTACTCTGTTCTCCCTTGATCATTTTAATATTTTATAATAAATTAAATGACTCGAAAAAGACCCAGCCACAACACTAATTAGGTGACTTTTTTATCCAATAAGGTGACTTTTATCCAATCATGTGGTTTTTCTGTCCAATCAGGATGAGAATAAGAAACATGAGGAGTCTGAGGACGATGACATTGATCGTCACTTCATCGTACATGGAGGGCTTACCACGGATAACAAATACAAATTTGGTGTAAGTTGGCTAGTCTGAGGCTGGATGAACACTCGGCCGTTTCGATGTGGAGGGAATTTGAAATTAAACGAAGCGAAGCACGTACTGAAAACCGTAGAATCAACCACAGAAGGTGTTTTTGTGATTCTGTGATCATTTAAAGGCCCTGTAGATGATCTGTTATTGAGCGATTCTGCGAAAAAAAACATTATAAATAAAAAGAAAGACATCAACAAACTCATCCGAAGAAATTTCAGCTTTGTCAAATGTACCACGTTTAAAAAACCCATGAAAATCCATGTGCATTTTCCTGGTCTTGGCGGGGTGTTTCAAATATTCGTTCTCAGTTGATCGGGTACTATGTGGCTTGCGTCATGCACTCTGTGGCGCACATACTGCGTGTGCGCGAGATCCATAAAAATGCATCGCGTTGGAACACGCACACGGAGTACACAGCGCCCATGCATTTTGGACCGCGTAGATGCGAACAAAAAATAAGTAAATCATTTGCAAACGATCTAAATAATTTCATCTTTACGAATTATTTTCTGGAAAATTATATTATTTTGAGCGAAAACCTTTCAATGGATAGTTGCTATTAATTCAATCTTTACTTTCAGAACTTTTCCCCTGTGGGCCTTTAATGCAGCTTTTCCACAAGATGTTTGCAAGCTTAAATTACTGCAATAGCTTGGCCATTCCATTTTAAAATGCTTGCAAATGCTTTTATAAACTTGAAAAGTTATAATTTTGCAAAACATTGCCGTGTTCATTGTCTGCATGCTGCATGTGAATTTGTTTGGCTTTGTGATTTTTGTTGTTGATCTGACTTAGTTAAACTACTACACGATAAAAGAATTTGAAATTGCCATAAAGTGGAGGCTATTCACCTCTTGCATGGTTGCGTTCAAAACAAAGCTTTCTGCGCATACATAATATTTTACAATGGACAAAAGTTAACGTCACAGCAACCGACATGGTAACGATGCGAGGGTCCAGGGATTCATTGTTCATGCAAGGAAAGCCTCGCCGTTTTGCCAATATGGTGGTTCCGTGCAAGCAGCAAATTAAAGTCACTGTATTAAGTCGAGCATCTTAATTTCCAAACATCACTTGACCAAGAAAAGCACTAAGAAAAGTTTCGTTACCCTCGACTTGGTTGCCAATTTCAAATTCCTGTATCCATTTTGTTACGTTACCATTCATTGTCCATTTCATGTCCAATACATTCCTGACATAACCTCTCAGATTGACAGCAAATCCGAGCCGGATAGCGTCTCTCACCCAGGAAAAACCATTGAAACCCAGCAATCGGCCAAAAAGGATACTTTGAAAAATGACAGGCCTCCTACGCCAAGCGAGCAGGTCAAAAAAGATGTGGTCGCTGTTGTGTCAGTTTCCCGACCATCCGAGGATGACATATCTTCCTCAGAAAGGAAAACTTCGGAAATCAGTTTCTCGGAAAGTCAACCGTTGGAAAGCCAGTCCCCTGAATGCAGGTCTTCTGAAAACCAGTCATCGGACAGCCGGTCCCCAGATAGCCGATCCCCGGACGGCCCGTCCCCGGACAGCCAGTCCCCAGATAGCCGATCCCCGGACAGCCGGTCCCCGGACAGCCGGTCCCCGGACAGCCGATCCCCGGGCAGCCGATCCCTGGACAGCCAGTCCCCGGACGGCCCGTCCCCGGACAGCCGGCCCCCAGATAGCCGATCCCCGGACAGCCGGTCCCCGGAAAGCCGATCCCCGGACAGCCAGTCTCCAGACAGCCGGTCCCCAGATAGCCGGTCCCCAGATAGCCGATCCCCAGACAGCCGGTCCCCGGATAGCCCAGAGCCCCCGAATACGCAGCTGTCCTTGGGAAGCATGTCCCCGGAAAGTTACTCCCCAGAAAGTCTTCCCCATTCCCGTCTCTCATCCTTCTCCAAAGCTAGCACTCTCGGCGACAGCCGTTCGCAAATCTCCACCTCCTCTTCTCTACAGCGCAAGATGAAGTCGGGAAGTACCCTTAGCAAGGTAAAAATAAAATGAGACCTGAAACGGCGGTTGGGTGCAAAGGGGCACTGATCTCACTTGGATGCTTCAGCAACGGAAGATGGTACAGCTAACTACTGTTTCATGAATGCCACTGACTTTTTGGAGTTTTGCCCTTCAAGCACCCTATCTCAAATCATTTCTTTACGCTAGTTTTCTTGGGCTATTAATGAGTTTTTAACCCTGTGGCATGTGGTTTACTTATATTGGGTGTGTTCACACAATGTCTTACTTGCAGAAGTAATTTAGCTGTTCTTGGCTGTTCGCACTGCTCTTGCTAATGACGGCCATTCGTAAGTAGCGCTCTACTTGTAATAAATCCCACAAGTAGTTACTTATGAGTGTGTCTATACGCGTACTACACTGTACTTGCAAATATACTTTCTAAAGTTGCTACAGTTTACAAGTTTATTAATAAATAAACTTGTAAGATTGTGTGAACGTACCTTCAATTGTAACTTTAATCCCTATTTTTGCTTCTTTTGTCAGTGCTCATAAATGATTTCTTATTCTTATTTTATTGAATTTTTTCTTTTCAGTTAGTTATATAAGAGCACATACACTAAGTTAACAGATCCTTGTTCTTTTTTCTTTAGCACATCTACAGTATATAAATCCATTTATTCAACCTTTACTAATTTGCACTTCTACTGATATTTTTTTTCTTCTTTTTTTCATGTAGTTGCATGTAGAAAATTAAAGTTGTTTTCGTCTCTTCATTCTAAACTCCTAAAAAAGGTTCGGAAGCTCAAGTTGGACTGATGATTTCCCTCTTGTTGCAGAAAATTTTTTCATGAATTTTATATCATTGGAAAGCCCTGTTATTCTTCTTTACAATGGTGTGTCATTTCTCTTTTGCTTGGGGGATGGGAATGTGTCAATACACTTTTTGACAATAGCAATGCATTTTGTGACATTTCACTTTACACCCACCCCCGTATTTAGCTGTGCTGCACATCCCCCAATTGCTTAATCATAACAAATGACACGTCACTGTAAAGAGGAATAACAGGGCTTTCCAATGATACCAAAGTCAAGGACAATTATTTGGCAACGAGATAATTCGTCAGTCAAATTTGAGTTTCCGAACATTGATTTTAGGAGTTTATAATGTCTTGGTGAAAGTTTGTTTATTGAATGTGGATTTATTTGGAAGATTTGTTGGATGTGAGGTTTTAAGAAGCATAATGAAAACTTGCATACTCTGTTTCACATTTTCCCGCTTTGTTTTGGACCATGTCTATAAAAATGAAATGCATGCTGCTCTTCACATTTTCAGTATTTTTTTGCACAGATTAATTTATAACATTTGTAGAATGTTACACATGTATTTGAATCCTAAAAATTAAACTCTCGTGGTACTTGTTACCATTTCTATCAACACTTTAGATGAGCAAGATTTTTCCTGTCAAATCAAAGTAAAATTGTCATTGAAACAGATATTTTTAATTTCGACTCTGATATGATAATAAATTACTTATCTCAAATTGTTCTAGATAACAATATTCTAGATAACATTACTCGATCAGAAACAGTGCTGAAGACAAATGTGCCACAATTTTCTTTGGCCCTTTAACAAATCTGCACTTTTGTTGTTTCCAAACAGGGTAGCTCGGCAAGTATGATGAGCCTGTACAGTCAAGCCGGAGAAGAGAATTATGGGAAATATGTCATTACTGGAGACATCAACTTTGGGCTGCACTACAACTACAAAACAAACATCTTTGAGGTCAAGATTAAGGCGTGTCGTGACCTCGCACCTGTGGATGCCAAAAAAATGAAATCTGATCCGTAAGAATTTTTGCTTTTCACTCTCCTGGGGGGCATGCAGCCCCAGCTGCCTGTTAAACACTAGCCTTTGTTAAGGCCTCGCAGCTGGGTTGGTGTGTCGCGCGCCAGGACGAGAGTCCCACCATGCGACGTGAACGGGGGAGCAGCGCAGCTGCGACGCCTTTGCCATCCCGGAATAATTATTTATTAATGAATTACAGTCCCTGTAACATTATTCATCCCTGCGTTGTTTGTGAAGCGCGCGCGGGTGCGTGCGTACAAACCGGTGCGCGCGAACCTGATTGGCTCGCAGTTTTAGTTATTAAACGCAACATGTACACTGTCTTACGATCATTAGCATTTTGCTACCTCTCAGGTAGCAAAATTCCGGGACGGCAAAGGCCGAGCAGCTGGCGCTGCTCTTTCTCGCCTCGTCACATGGTGGCGCTCTCGTTCTGGCACGGGACAGCACCAGCTGCGAGGCTTTGAACAAAGGTGAGCTAATCAAACACAGAACACCTTCATGACCCTCAAAGGTACTCGTTCACTTCTGGGTGAAGAGACGCAATTTTTGGCAGTGTCTTGCCCAAGGGCACATGCACCGACACTCGACTCATAACTGGTTTATGGTTTCAGGATTCATACAACAGAAGGCGCAAATCCAAAAATGGCTTATTATAAAATTATATCCATCATCCAATAACATTTATTTAACCAGGGCCCAATTTCATAAAGCTGTTTAGCAGAAAAATTTGCTTAATCCAGACTTGTTTGCTTTATAAAAATGAGTTAACAATCAAAATTGAATGTAAACTATTCTTGCCGAGAACACAAGTTGACATACAATTTTGATTATACCTCATGCGTAGATTCCTGTTATCTGATTGGTTAAAAGTGGGGGCATTGAATCAGCTAGACCCGGCGCGTGTAGAATTCTGACCATGCAAACGGGCATAGTCTTTGCCATGCCCCGGGCATAGTCATTTAGCGGGTTCCGGATGCGCGCATAACATGTGTTAGCATAGCTATAGCTGTGCACCAACTATGCAGCTGGGCGCTTCACGTAAACATTCAGCAGGACGGTAATGGCGGAATCTCGACGAAGTCGTTTTGTCGTCTGTCGTAGATGATGAAGTCCCTAAAGTAAGAGAAGTGGCCTACAGTGAAAACTGTGTCAGGTGAAATGTGCTACTAAAGTGCCAGGTGATTGTGCTACAATTTTTTGCTGTAAATATACAACTTTTTCGCCGTAGACCAGCTTCCGAAATCGAAACTCGAAGGACCACTGTCATGACTGTGACTATACTGTGTAGCGTTACTTTTAACCAACCAGATGACAAAAATCTACACATTCGGTATATAAAACAAATATTGACTGCTGTTTGTTCGGGTCATAGTTAAGATTATAGGCCCTCGGTGATCTCGAAGCCATGACTATGCCTCATGGCTTCGAGATCACCTCGGGCCTATAATCTTAACCATGCCCCTCATTGCAGTCAATATTTGTATACTATTAAAGGCACAGGCTCGTCAGCAATGCGCGCCCGCCAAATTCGTGCTCGAAACACGCAGCTCCATGCCTTTGCTATGGAGCTGCGTATTGCGTGGCACACATTAGGCGGGCGCGCATTGCTGACGAGCCTGTGCCTTTAACCCATTTTTATAAAGCAAACAAATTTTGGATTAAGCAAATTTTTCTGCTAAACAGCTTTATGAAATTGGCCCCAGTACATGTATATATTTGAAACTTTGTTTAATTTATTTTCTAATTCAGATATGTAAAAACCTACCTTCTTCCCGACAAAACGAAAGCCAGCAAACGCAAAACTTCCGTTCGGAAGGGCACCATCAACCCGCAGTTTGACGCGTCGCTGAGATACCCCATATCGCAGAGTGAGCTCGAGACACGAACACTAAGTGTGACCGTGTGGAACAACGATGCGTTTGGCCGAAATGACTTTCTTGGGGAGGTGCTGGTCAACATGGATTCCGTGAATCTCGATGACTACAAACCAAAATGGCACAAACTGGATAATAAAGTAGGTGACAAATTTGGCAGAAGGCGCAAACAAAAAAGAACACACCTTTGTTAATATCTGGAATCTTGGGGGGAAATCCTGAGAGAATATACCACTGTGTCTCATAGCTCATATGGCAGATCATCTTCCCGGTGTGTCAGAGGTCTTTGGGTAAATCCGAGGGAGTATACCACCGTGCCTCATAGCTCAGCTGGTAGAGCATCTGACCAGTTTTTGAAAGGTCTCAGGGAAACCTCACGCAGTATACCACTGTGCCTTATAGCTCAGCTGGTAGAGCATCTGCCCAGTGTGTCGGAGGTCTTGGGGGAAACCTGAGGGAGTATACCACTGTGCCTCATAGCTCACCTGGTAGAGCATCTGCCTAGTGTGTCAGAGGTCATTGGGAAACCCCGAGGGAGTATACCACTGTGCCTCATAGCTCAGCTGGTAGAGCATCTGCCCAGTGTGTCAGAGGTCTTTGGGAAACCCTGAGGAAGTATACCACTGTGCCTCATAGCTCAGCTGGTAGAGCATCTGCCCAGTGTGTCAAAGGTCTTGGGGGAAACCCTGACGGAGTATACCACTGTGCCTTATAGCTCAACTGGCAGAGCATCTGACCAGTTTTTCAGAGGTCTCGGGGAAACCTGACGGAGTATACCACTGTGCCCTATAGCTCAGCTGGTAGAGAATCTGCCCGGTGTGTCGGAGGTCTTTCAGAAACCCTGAGGGAGTATACCACTGTGCCTCATAGCTCAGCTGGTAGAGCATCTTCCTGGTGTGCCAGTGATCTTGGGTTGAATTTTGATGAGGCCAATATGATTTTTCTCTCATCCCACATGAGGTTATTTCATTTCCATATTGATTATGTATTATTCAAAATGTTACATTCAATGATTCATTTCCTTTCAGAAATGTGTTTTCTTATAGGTTTGACAATTATCAGTAATTTTTGGCCTTTCCTCTCCAGTCACAGCCAGCAGAAGGTGCTGTTGCCTACAAGGGCGATCTGCTTGTGTCTCTTATGTACTCAGACACATCCATTGCGGAAGTCGAAGAGGACCCAAAGAAGAAGAAAAAGAAAGATAAGAGTCGGAAATCGTCCGGTCGCGGCGCAAAGTCTGCCGACGGGAGTGGAATACTTTACGTCAAAATCAAGGAAGCGACAAACTTAGTCGGAGTCCGAATTGGCGGAACGTCAAATCCATTTGTCAAAGGGTAAGAAGAAATCAATTTATTTTGTCGCTCACCTTTTCTACATCCTCTTGCAACAGTGCCCCTTTAACGCACTCCCTAACTCCTGCGTACAGTGGCCCTGTTGAAACAGGCCCCATTTCACGGTGAAACAAGCGACAGAAATCTTGTCGCCTCTGCTGGATCAATCAGGACGCTTGGCAGTGCATTGCAGCATGATTGCAGGCATTCAAATGTAACGCGCGCAGATTGTAAACACCGTGCATGCATGTGATACATGTACTCGGTAATGCTGGCCGTTGTCCGCGTCGGCGATTGGCTGCTATTTAAAGCATACTGGGGAATCCGTTCCATTACATTCGTCAGTATGCATCCCTGTTATTAATTTGAAAAACTGCGGAGTAAATTAAGATCGTCGTTTGAAAGTTTGGTAGAAATGGGACAGTCATAAGGAACGGAACCCAATACAATTTCTGGAAAGTATAGAACTCATTTCTTTTCGGCATAACATGACCGAATTTATTAAATTACATCAAAATGACTCGGGCGTGAGTTGGCTCAAGACAACAGCCGGCTCACTCCACAGATTTGCGTGGATTTCCTCAGGGTATTGTCACGTCGCTTTGCAGAGTGGAAATTCCCTGAGATCTCAGGATGCCTTTTCTAAGACATTACCCAACATTTTATTTTGTCTGAATAGGTGATTTTTCTTACGGATAATGACCCAAGGGCCGCGGGTGAATTAATTCTATAGAAATGTGGACAAAGGTCCCTGAGTTTGGGAAATCTGGATGCAGTAAAAAAACATGGGTCCACCGGGATTCGAACCGCGGACCTTCTGCTTAACATGCAGACGCCCTACCAATTGATCTATGAAGCCTACTGGTGGTCTCGAAACACAGTATTGCAGTTGTTCCTCACTGATTTGGATTGTGAGCTTAACAAGCCCTACAGAGGGATAAACCCTTCAATGAGATAGCCACCCCTCCCAGAGATAACTTAAGATATGCTCCAAACCCCTGCCTGGCTTGCCCCAATTATTAAGTATACTGGGTGATTTCTTTTTGAGGTACATGTACCTGGGGTGAAATAATTTGGTAGAAATGTGGACAAATGTCAATGAGTTTGGGAAATATAGATGCAGTGAAATCTGGTCGTAGTGAAAAAAATTGTAAAATTAAAAATCCGCTTACTTACAAAATGAATGGTTGCCCAAAACATGCAGTTATCTAGAACCGGACCGATCCAAATCGGGGAAGCACAAAACGACGGTTCTGCGTGGCACGTGTAACCCAGTCTGGAATCACGTCATGAAGTTTGACAACGTCAATCTGACGGCGCTGAAGGAACGATGTTTGGAGCTTACGGTTTGGGACCACGAAGCGCTGTCGTCCAATGAATTCCTTGGTGGCACGAGACTAAGTCTCGGAACTGGTGAGTATGGGAATTTTTTAATACTATACAGAGTAACAAAAGAAACGCACATTTTCAGTTTAATAAAAATTTTAAAATCACCTTTGTAATTAATTTGACATTGTAATATTCACAAAGCTTGTAAGCACAAAGCTTGTAAGCCTGAGTCGATTCGAATAATTTAGTATTCGAATATTCGATTTTTAAATTATTCGAATATTCGAATATTCGATCGTGTATTTGTTCCCAAAAGAAAAGGCCCCAATACCATTCTTTGACATGATTATGTGACTCACAAATTGTGTATTTCTCTCCTTTCCAGATGTCAGTTTTCCTGCTGAAAACAAAATGAAAACACTGATACTCACACTGGGTCATGTGTGCTTTGATTTTAAGGGTACCTGGATACCCAACCATTACGGTTACTGTGAATATGGTTCTCTTCAAACTCAAATTATCATAAAACTTCTCATCTCCAATTTTTGTTCGAATATTCTAATTCGAAAAAAAAAATTGAATATTCGATTTTCGATCGAATATTCGAATATTTGGCACAGGCTTAAAAGCTTGTGTGTGCTGAAAATTCCCACTTTCATAGTAAGGAGGTTTAGATGTATACGTAAAAGAACGCAAAATGCTTTGAACACTTGGTCGTTTCTTTAAAGAAATCTTAGAATAGACGAAATTAAAAATCTACAGATGCAACTTTCGTGGCAATATAATTTGTTTGCCGTGACAAAAATTTGAACCTGGGTTCTGAAACCCCCCTAAAGATACGTCCAGTGTTCAAGCCATGTCACGTTCACATTTGCCTTTTACGTGCATACTAAACCTCCCTACTCTGTCCCTTTTCTGTAATCACGGAAAATTATTGGCCCTTCGATTTGAAATACATGTATGTCCTCTCTTAAAATATGAGGTTATCCATCGCCTTGAAATAACAAAGAGCATATTTTCAGCATGACAACTTGAGTCCCAGTTTGGTTCTGTTTGAATAGGCGAGTTCCAAAAAAAGCCTGCAAGTTGGAACGACGCGACGAGCGAAGAAATACAAGTTTGGGAGGAGATGCTAAAAAGCCCAGGCAAGTGGGTGGACGCTTCCATTGTTCTCCGGCCAAGCATGATCAGTCGTCTGCAGTTTACCTAACACCGATTGCCTACAAACGCGCCATACCCATTATTCGTCAATTGTGTGCCCACCATTTGTCAATTCAACAGCACGTGAGTGGATTCGCAACAAGGTTTGTGTTATTTTCGTAATCCATCATATGATTTATATGTCGTCCCCTATTTGTGTATTTCATTTCTTTGGGGATGTTCACAGCCCTAATATGGAGACTGAAAAGTAATGCAATTTTTTGTTCAAAATATTAATTCTTGATCAGAACGACGTTTGTTGAATACAGTGAACTTGTGGATAACAAGGCACTGATTAGCCAATCACTTTCATGAGCGTAGGCTGGTTTGGTCGCAGGGGGGAAGGGGGGGGGGGGGGGGGGAAAGGAGGGGAATGGGGGAAAGGAGGGGAATGGGGGGGAGGAAAGGAGGGGGATGGGGGGGTGGTGGTGAGAATTTCATGAAAGCGGAACTCCGTCTCCTAATAAGCCAGGCTTTTCACAACAATTACTGACTTTCTTTCTTGACCTGGCGCCTTTGAATGGCCTCCAGATATTGTGCGCCTAATAAGTGCTTTGCTATTATTATTATTGTCAAGTTGGGTGATCGGTCTGAAGTTGCTTAGCGAGGGGGGAGGGGGTTGAATGCCCTCTTCTACCACCACCACCTCCATAATATTTTCTTTAATTTTGCATATGTTTGAATCAGGCCATTGTGTTTGACCGTACAGAGGTCTGTCACTTGCGGGTACCATAAATAATTACAATAATTAAAAAAAAAAATATTAATTGCGCTGTCCACACTTCCCCCTACCACCCCCCTGTACTTTCTAGACTGTTCTGTCTATGAAATAGCCTGATGTTCGATTACAATTAATCCTTGTGACTTCTGAATAATTATTACCTTAAAAAGTAAACATTATGATTTGCTCAATTATTTTCCCCGTCTTTTTTTAATTTGCATAATGTACGTGAATATTTATGGTGTTATTTCATTAGTATGTGTCAGGGTACCAGACTAGCTATGAGTCGGAACAGCTATAAGCCAGCTTCGAGTCGGATTGGTTTTGTTTTTTTGCATGTCACCTGTATATTTTCGATTTAATTAATATCACTTCAAGCAATTAATTTCAAAATGCTTCTCAAAATTAATCAACTTTAGAAGCACAAGCATATAAATCCAATTATTTTTGTAATTTAATATTATATTTAAAAAAAGCGTATTCATTTTGGTTGTTTGATAAACAACTGAAATTTTAAATCCACTATGCATAACAATTTGAGCACTAAACCATGTCTATGCATGCATTTATAGTCTCAAAAATTTCAAAACTAAATCGTGTTATAGCTCTTAATAAGTTTTTGTGTTTGTAGATGGTGCCTTTTTTTCTAAATCTGTGTAAAACTGGTTGTTGTGGGTCATGTTTCAATTTAATAAGGTTTAACATTTGTAGTAAAATAGCCTACAATGCACATTTATTCTTTGCAGCAGCTGTGATAATGGGGCCATTCATAATAAGACATATGTAATTGGAGGGGATTCACCTACTGTTTCACATTATAGGTACATATTTGAATCTTTCTACGGTAAAGGGGGCGTTACCTTTGTCTGGTCTCAAAATAAAAGAAATAAGTTTCAGTTGTTCTGAAGAGATAACTTAGGCCCAAAAAGGGTTACAAATAGTGTGACAACATGCCTTTCTAAAAACCCTGTGTACAAATTTCCAATTATACACTCGTAACCGGGACGGCCTAAAATGT
The DNA here is from genome assembly GCA_037783545.1 of Henricia sp. BOLD:AAB3569. Taxonomy (NCBI): domain Eukaryota; kingdom Metazoa; phylum Echinodermata; class Asteroidea; order Spinulosida; family Echinasteridae; genus Henricia; species Henricia sp. BOLD:AAB3569. Next base: position 127,107 of record JBBELK010000651.1, read on the forward strand.
AACATAAGTGTCCATCCCGGGTTCTCAATCAGTCGGTTTAATCGGACTAAAAGTTCATTTTGCATTTGTCCGTAGCAGAGTAACCTTCCCTTTAATAATTACGGGGCTCTCCATCATCCTTATTTAGAAACTGAGATGATTTATCTTTCCAAGTTGACTTGTAAGTACAGTCAAGACAGATGACTTCCCAAATAATTTATCAAAACAAACCAATTAAGTTATTTATGCAAAGATGTCAGCTTGGACAGAAATTGCAAATATAATAAATCACCTCTACAAGTGGGTGTTTTTATTAACTTTAAGATGTTTGTTTTCAGAAGAAGAAAAAAAATCATCTCACCAAATTGATTAATGGAAGGGGCGGGCAACACTTGTTTGACCGGTCTGCTTTAGTCAGCTATCCCACTTAGCCAGTCTTAGCTAGTCACTGGTTTAGCCCATTACAATAAACCAAACTGAAGAACAGCTGTGCCAGCCAGGAAAAAAAAGAAGCTTTAAAGAAGAGGCTGCTTAGGCGCGAGGTCAAAATAGAATCGGTCTGTATACCGGGAAACGGTACATAAACGATACACCGGTGCACGGTTTTCAGTGAACAAGCAAACCATTCAATTTGTCTGGTCAGACGATAGATAATTGGCAATGTTCAACCTAGACTTGATGTCAAGTCTGTAACTAGACCGGTTGTTTCGTAAACGGCAGCAGCGTAGTCGCGAATGGACTGGAAACAAGTCTAATCGGTCTAGACAGGTACTATTCATAACAACGACTGTTGCGTGTGGGGATTATAGGCGTCAAACGGACCAAATACGACTGTCTAGAGACTTGACCTCAAGTCTATGTTCAACCCGGCTTGCGTTCGCTGAATAATAGAGACGTATCAGATTACGGGCCATTGTGTGACTACTCCTGGCTGACTCGCTGCCACTATCACGTGACCGCCCGAACAAGGGTGTTTAACCACAACCCATTCATGCCCTGGGATGCGCCCGTTGGAGGGTCGGGCGGCTCCCTTTGAAGTCGTCGACCAGTAGCAGCTTTTTTTCCCCTTTGCACAGGCGGATAGTTGTAAACCTGTCAATCATCGACCAACGCACTAAGTTGGGAACGGTTCCCTGCAAACCCTCACACGGTTTTCTGTCAACAGAGAAACGATTTGAAGAGGGATTAACTCGAATCGTTTACCGGTATACAGACCGTTTCTATTTTGACCTCGCGCCTTACATAATTTCAAGCCTTACTTGGGTAATTCACACCAAATAAGTGCCCTTACGAAGCCACTTGATGCAATGCATGTGCAACACACAAACTTTGAAGGTAACTGATGAAAGTTATCAAACCTGTATGGGGGAAACTCACGGAATCAAACGGGGACTGAGAACCCAATCCACATACAGACCCAGACAGGATTCGAACCAGGGCCACAGAGGTGGAAGGCGAGGAAAGAACCACTATGCCAACCTGATAGCATTACACATTTTTCTGTACATGTATTACACATTTTGTAATCCTTTATGCAATCCTTTAATAACGTTAACAAATCTAATTTCGCACGCTAATTATGTTGAATTTTTGCCACTTGTAGATAATGCTTAATTTTCAAACTGTACTAAAACATGTACATGTATTTATGATAGTCTCGGGCAAATTCATGTTTTGGGGCAAAACAAATATTAGTGTTAAGTGCTTTTCCATAAATAGTCGTAATACATGCATGGGTATGTGGAATGTTTACATGTAATTAATAATATTGCAGATTTATTATTATTTTTTTTTGTATTGAAATTCTCTTTACAAGAGTGCCTTTGTAATATCAAAATTTCTGTCGTAAAAACAACTCAGCGATAAACTTCAAATGTAAGGATCAATGCATGTACATGTGTTATATTAAATCCCATGGTAAACTTTGAAGCAATTTTTCTTCTAAATAAGCTTACTAATGAGATTTTCGCATTCGTCGAGATTTCATGTGCTGTAAATAATTTATTTTATTGAGCTCGTACATTTTCACACATTCAAAGCAAATTAAACTACCATATGACAAGGAAATATATTCTTCCAATAAAGAAGTGCAGTTTGTTGAATACAGTGAACTCGTGGATAACGAGGCCATGGTCGACCAATCACTTTGGAATCGCTTTCAAGACTGTTCCACTTTATCAGTGATTTCCTCCAGGTCCAAGAGTGCCTGTTTAAAGAAAGTGATTTCCACAGTAACACCCTGCCTCAGCGGCTCTTATGGAGGCTGGTGCAGTCATAAAATGTTACATCTCTCGGCCTCTTTTCTTAAACTGGTAAAACACATATATAAACATGATGACGGTAGAAAATTTCCCCTGATATGGTTTTGTCTGAAGTGCTATAGTTTTTGAGAAATTAGTAAAACAATTTATTTTCATGAGACGAAAATTATTTTCGCCCCAAAACCACTTCGCCCAGAAAACACTGATTTTTGGGTGAAGTGACTCTAACACAGTTTTTGACTGTTTTCTCAAAAGTTAGACGTAATACGGAGCTGATTTTTACTCAGGTTAGTTTCAGTCATGCATATCTTCAATCACGCAGGGAGATTAAACTATTTGTAACTGTTAATACCAATGATGTAGACCACCTTTAAGGGTACAACCCCCAAGGTCTATTAATTGGAAGTTTCATTTGTGTCAAATCTTAAGAGGGCTTTCATTGTCTTGGAAATGTTAGCTTCTTACTGAATCAGCACATTATTTCATGTATAGCTAGGCCTACTTGTAAATAAGGTGTAATTTCCATGTTTTTTTTCTAATTAACGATGGTGTATTTATAATTCTCAAAACAATTGTTCACTCTATTTTTGTATCCACGTTATTCCGTATATAATTCTAGCATATTTGTAAGAACTCCTTGTGACTGTCAATTGCTACTTTTCAGCACACTTTTTTCTTCAGTTGATTTAGACTTGTGTTTGGTGCCTTTTGAATAATATAAATGGGACCAAAACATCTATGTATTTCTATTTTTCACACATTTTTTTGGTTTTTCTTTTTTTTTCTGTTACTTCAGAGCAACATTACCACTTAGTAATTTACTCTTTATAAAGAATCAGTTGCAAGACAAATGTTTAAATTAGCCCGTTCTGCGCACTTCCGCATCGGAACCGAGGCTCTATGACTCAAGTCGGCAGTACGCGTGCGCTACACATTGTACAAGATTGTACAGTGACTGAGTGCGTACGTGTACTTTACCTGTGTGGCATTTAGGATCGATTGTGCATTCACGTGCGTACATTAGTTCACTTGAGTTGCTTCACACGAAGAGCCTCGTTATCAAACCCGGACGTGCGCAGACCGGTCTCAAATAGACAGCCGAAGTGTGACGTGTTGCCATGGCAATTGGCTCTAAACTATCATGGCCGTCGGAAAAAGTACCGCTGCAAAGCACAGGGACACGGTTCAGTGATTTTTAGTTTAGAGCCAATCCATAGTTCCGACCTGTCGATCAAGCCGAACCCGCCGACCAATCACAACAGAGCTAGCAGGCGGCGCCCACATAGGTCAAAGTGATGCAATCATCACGCAATCACGCGATTTTCTGCCCATACAGTTTGTATGTTGTATGCGCCAGTGACCGGGTGAATTTTGGTTTCAATGTCGGGCGATTCGCTATTCAAAGGTAGGAAAGCGCATTTTTATAAATATATGTCATCCCTGCATTACTAGCCCTTCGCTCAGTGTGTGCTACGGTAACTGTCGACCCCAAAACATAAATACCTTTGAGTTTTCTCCCATGAATCTGTGCTTTGCATGCCGAGTCCCGTTGCTTTGTACGTTGTTTCGCCATTTTTTTGCGATGGCTTGTGAGCACATAGCAACAATATCTAAGGGGCGGGGTTAACTGGGCAATCTCGTAACTATGCATTGCCTATACACCAATCCGGTAATAAGGTCTTCTTCCCTGTACATCCGCCATAGCTGGGGGGCTTCCACTGAATGAACTGTATGTTTTTGTTGTTGCTGAAGCTGCGTTTGTTTACTTCGAACAAGTTGCGCGTCTTTGTAGGGTTGTGTGCGCGCGAAGGCGGGCGCGTCGCGTGTACGCAAAGGCGGGCGCGTCGCGTATATACGCGAAGGAGGCTCGTTCGTGCATGTAATGGATGAGCGCTTTTCGTTCTAACAGCAACACAAAACGCACAGCCCATGCACTGGACGCCCCCCAGCTATGGCGGATATGCAGGGAGGAGATCTTAGTTAACGGATTGGGGTATACACCAATCCGAGCTGGAAAGTCATGGTCCGTGTACGTCCGCCATAGCTGGGGGCCATCCAGTGCCATGAACTGTGGGTTTTGTGTTGATGATATGCTGTTACATTATGTTGTCACTTCGAACAATTTTGCGCGTTTATTTGCTTGTGAAGCCTGTGTACGCGTACGCGTTGTGCGCTGTTCGATTTAACAACAAGACAAAGCGCCCAGTCCATGGCAGTGGATGGCCCCCAGTAATGGCGGACTTGCAGGGAAGGAGTCCATAGCAACCGGATTCGTGTTACCAACAAAAGATGACGTATTCACTTTCGGCAGTCTATTGGTTAATTTGGGGTTCGTCTATATTTAAACTGATCTACATGTATATACAATGGACCGGTAAGCGACTCCATGAAAGAAGCAACATTCCGCCATCTAACTATACAGAGTACACGGTATGTGCTAATATAATGCAAGTAACCTTGTGGACTGGTCACCAATCTAGGCAAGCCATTGTCTCACACGTAGTAAGATGGCCGACACGTCGCGTCAAATCTCATGTGCAGTCCATCCATTTTATGTAGGTCAGTGACCTTTCCAAAACAGACATGATGACGTCATAATGACGTTACCGAAACACATGGTTATGTCTTTAAATTTGAAATTCTATGGAAAGTGATCAAGCCCTCTGTTTATTGCCTTTGCTATGAGATCTCTAACTAATATACATTGTATTCATAACATTCTTAAATATGTTGGGAAGAATTTGCCATTTAATAATGATATCTTGAATAAAACTATTTATTAGTAAAAATGCAATGTCCGGTATATATGCATTACTTCAATTGCAAAATGTTGCTATGTCTTGTGTGCATTTTGTGTCTTTGTGCAGTTTTAACGAGAAAGGCATTCAAATAATCGATGCGAGAAAAAGTACACAGCACGCCCGTTTCTACAATGTCGAACATTAAACATGATGATGTTTTATTCATTTAAATGGATTAAAAGAGTACTATCATTTCTAATGTTTTTAGAAGCAGGCATTTTACAGCAGGTTGTATAAATATTTAAACTAGATGCATTTCCAAAGCGTCTTTAGTCGACCTTGCGACGCCGCAGAACATTCGCGAGCGCGAGCCGCCCTCGTGTTGACCTGCGATGCTCTTGCGCCTCGACGGAACACTCGGCATATAGTACGACTAAATTGTGACGTCAGTTACTTGGTTAACTGGGTCTAATCAATCTTTGGTAACATAAATCCGCCCTCGGGTCGACCTTGCGACGACACAAAACAGTCGAAGACTGACTTTTTATGACCATGCTGCGCCTAAGCTACGCCAATTGGCATCAGAATATCTCCGACGGCATTAAGACAATCGGCAACAGGCGGCGCTAAAAAAAAATCGACAGTCGCAAGAGTTGGACATGTTCAACTTTTGCGATGTGATGCCGATCGTCACAACCACGTTCTATGCGCAACATGCGCGCGTTTTCTTCAGCCAATCAGCGTACAAAGGGTGACAACGTTTTCACCTTAGTACTCACATAAGCCAAAAATTAACACTCGGGTCACAAAACTGAACAAATTTGTATTGAGTTACTTTTAACTCGGACTTAAAACCTGGTGCGGCGCTTCGCATCGCAAACTGATCGCCAATAAATCGGTCGATGCCTGGCCGATGTCCGGCAGGGTATCGCACACATCGGGCGGGCTCCGGGCCAAATTTTTGACAACCCAGACAATCCATATATCAGCCAGGCGCCGTCCAGGCGCCGCCCGGACGCCGCTCAGACGCCGGCCGGGCCCTGCCCGGCGTCCGGCCGACTTGGCAGCGATCGGCCAGATATCGGCTGGGGTATCGCAGTGACATAGGCAGGACATCGGCAGGACATCGGACGAGTGCCTGCCGGACACCGGCCGATAAACGGGCCAAGAAATCGACCCCATTCCGTCATGGCAGCGTGCGGGGCACTTTTAATTGTGACTGTGACCGCCCAATCGCGCGATCTTTCGCCGACCTCTACACGCCGGCCGATGCCTATAAATCGCCCGGCCTCCGCTTTAATTGTGACTTAAGGTATAAGGGAAGACAGGTTTTGCACACAGAACACTCTTCATTCGTAAATTGGATTTTTGCACTGGATATATAAGCATTAGCATACTATTTATACTATTTATACTATTTATTAGTTTTTCGTCTGACAGCAAGCAATCCACAATACTCCGCGCGTCTGTAGCTGTGACCTTTGCGTGACGTATTTCCTTCACAGAAATCTGTGAAGTACATCAGCCCATCCCAGCGACCTGTGAGGGCAATGGGTATATATACGGCCAAAAACCATGCTCATGTCATCCGAGACTAATTTGTTGCCGACAGGCGTAACTCAGCAGCCGATTTAACGAAAAGGTGCGCAACTTTTGAAAATGGCATTACTTTCAAGACAGTTTCAAGCATAATAATAAATGGTGGATATTTATATAGCGCCTGGCGCTGTTGCCATTATTACCGTTGCCATCAGGAAATCACCAAAACCATTTCGCTTCAACTAGGGGGCTATACCTGGCCAAGGCACATACGTAACAAAATGTTGCACAACACGCGCTTTTGCAACAAAAGAGTCTATATTTTGAACAAAACCTACTCGGTGGCAAACTGTTTGAGACGTCCGCGGGCAGATCTAACTTTGTACAGGTACTTTGGTACTTTATGGCTTCCGACAGAGCGACAGTACCAATCTATTTACCGCATGCCGGAGCTCCTTGTTCCTCCAGTAATAAATGACTACATTCACCCAGCTGTTACTAAATAAAGCCACCTTGGCCAGCGTGTTAAAACTTTCATCAAATTTGATCTCCTGCGTGTAGAGACTTAAGAGTATCAGAGCCGGGGTCCAACTCAGGAACAAGGCTCCCGTGATGATGATCACGGTGTTAGCCGATTTGGTACTGACTGGTCGCGGCGGAGCCGCCCCGGATGACCCGGCCGTGATAGTCGAGCAGAACCCCGGTTGAATCTGGGCCGCAATCCGCCTCGCCTGCCTCCGCGCAACCCTCAAGATATACAGGTACAGAACCACGATGGCTCCCAATGGAAACGCGATGGTGATGATCGAAATCGCCTGGTAGACGTCCCGGAAGGCGTAGTTGCAAAAGTAGAGTGTTTCCTCAGTTGCCGTGGCCGGTGTGCCGAAAGCGAACAGCCCAATGTTTTCCACTGCCCCGGACACCCACAACAGACCCACGGTTATCTTCGTGCGGTGCGGCGTCACTATGCTCTGGTGTCGCAGTGGGTGCACGATTGCGACGAAACGGTCCACGGTCAGCAAAAGCAACGAGAAAATGCTAAGCGTGAGAAATGCCGGGTACACGACACCCCAGGCTACGCACAAAAAGCTCCCAAGCACCCATTTGTGGTATATGGTCTCCATGAGCTGTGGTACAGCACCAAATACCCCAGTCAGTAGATCCGCGACTGTCAGAGAAGTCATCAGCATTTTGGTGCTTTCCGGTAGAGTACTAAACCTATGGAGAGCCACAAGCCCGAGGGAGTTCAGAACCACGATAAGAACTATGACAACGAATAGCAGAACGCTGGCGATTGCGGTCGGCCAACGGTAGTTCTCGGGCAAATTCACATCATGTCTTATCAAAGACGTATTCATCTTGAGCTTAGGCTTTTAAACGCTATATATTTTCGTTCCTCGTGGTACTACTTTATTAATGACACTGATCGTTCAAGGAGGTAGAAAATATAGGACGCTACCGAGCTAGGAACGAACTCCGTTTCCAAAGTCTTAAAGTACACGAACACTATCGAACACAGAAAAAACTCTGCCGAACGCAAAATAACTCTGCCGAACTCAGAAAAACGCTGACGAGCGCTGAATTGAACTTCTAGAGATCTAGATATTACTTGTCGAAGTCACTACATTTTCTGCCTTTTTGCTCGGTGTAAAAACAGTTCAAGCAGTTATACTAGCAAACACACTCGAGCGATTACAAGATTATCTCGGATGATACAGTTTACACTTCCAACATTACAGTGCGAAATGCCCAGAACTGTTTATTTCGTCACAGCCAAACCGCAGCGATGATGCAATCGCTCACTCGACTCGGTAAAAATATAAATGGTATTATAGGCTAAGACCTACACCGTGTATTTGACCAAACCCGTTGTCATGCCCACAGCAGAGTACCGCAACCCCATTATTAATTCATAGTTCAACGGATGAAGTCCGTTCTGGAAATTTGTCGAAGGGTGGCAATTTGCGGAACGCCTCACTAAGGCAACTCTCGATGAGTACCGTAGACATCGACAAGTGCCAACCGCGCGTGCCTTTGCTCTCAATCTAAAAATCTTGGAGAAGTTTTTGTTTGTTCTATATAAATAGACTGATATTAAATCCACGCAAAAAGCTTGAAGGGCAAAGTACGTATACATTAAAGTTCATTATCTTGATGGTTTTTCTTGCATTAATCCGACAGCATGAACAATTGGATGAGAGGGATATTTGATGTGCCAGAGATCTTGGAAATAATTACACGTATAGCGCCTGAAGACTTGGCGGCTGGCTCAACGCAAACAAAGGCCACATTTGTAAAGCGTCCATGAAGTCGGGATAATAACAATAATGAGTATTTGTATAGCGCATTTAGCAAAAGCCTCAATGCGCTTAGCATTATTAAAATCAAAGGCTCACGAAGCAAATACTGAGAAGCAGATCTCAGTGATCGAAGTGCCAGGCTCATACATTTGCAGGAGTTCTGAAATATACTTTGGTTCACGGTTATTCAAAGCCTTAAAGACCACTATCATTTGCAATGACCCCAAAAGTTAATCAACGAGTTGACAGGGAAAACCTGCCTCAAAACATGGAGGAAGAAACAAAGTAAAGATTTCAGACCAGACAGCAGTTTTACAGCACACATAATTAGGCAGATTAAAGTTGCACTGCCCGTGTTTGGGCCGATTTGGGCGTACAATTTTTTTATTTTATTAAATAGGTATTTTTCTAGAATAGAAAAAGTTATCAGCTTTCATTTGGTACCAAGAACGTAAAAATCCGTCGAGGATTAATGCCAGTCGATTAAAAACAAGAAATGATTAAATGGCTGGCAGGTCATTTAATCGACAGGGTTATGACGTAAATGTACATGTGCGCGTACATGTGTACATTGTACACATACTATGTACATATGAGCGTACGCGCACATGTACAACATGTGAAGCACGTTTCAAGAAAAAGGCTTGTATCTCCAATTCCCGACGTCGGAAATTTAAGTTTTTGATATTTTTCGTTACAGAGACACGTAAGCTTTCTAAATTCGTTCGCTTGTGTAAATTAATTTTTTTAATCCTTTCACCGAAACACGGGCAATGCAACTTTAAGACATTAAAATACACGCACTATTTGCACTTAAATAATCATGAACGGCCTTCGGTATAATGTCGCTATCTTATTGTCTTTTTTTTTTATACTGATGACTCGTGATTAATGTACATACGTAACTACAAATTCGCCAAGCTTTCAGAGAAAATTCAAGGTTATAACCTTTAACAAAAAGCTCGTTTTTGCTTTTGTAGATTAGACCAAGGTCTTGTTTTCGCGACCATAACTAGAAACATGTTTCTGACGTAATTGCTGATTCAGCCAATGAACGGCTTCGGTCGTCAGCAACCAGACCAAGGCAGATGATTGGTTGAACCAATTACTACGTCATAAACATGCTTCTGGTTATATTCGCGAAAACAAGCTCTTGTTATGTTGTCTTCAAATGCAATGGATTTGTGAAGTGAACATTAACAACAAGCTAGTTTTATACACAAATCAAAGGATCAAGCTGCCGCAGACAAAGAGGCAAGCTCAAATTTGTTTTTATTTCAGAAAGAAGTGACCTTTTCTTTACTTCAAATTTTTCATGACAGGTGAGGGCGCTGTTTAAAGCTAGTCATGGAGGGAACCCACAGTTGAAAAACAAAGAAAAAACATTACATTTCAAACAGTAACAGTACCCCACTGATCCATTTGTGGATCAAACAAACTTGTCAGGATTGTTGCAAATGACATACTAAACAAACTCAGTAAACTGTTACAGTTCATGATATCAAGAAGCCACTGAAAATGACACCAACATTTGTACACAAGTCTATGGAGAATTCCTCTGTTGTCCTGAGATGACATCACCGCTTTGCTCATGAATATGGAAATTTCATTAGCATAAAAATAGAAAACTTGCAATTACACCAAAACGGAACTATCAAATTCTCTGAAATTGATTGAAATGTGTAAAACACATTCTGTACTATAGTTTTATGTAATAAAAATCCTATTTCATACGTCCTTTAAACTACCTGTTGTATTGTTAAACAGCTACACATGAAAGTGGTATGAATATTATATATTTTGTTCAAAGCTCACTGTAGTTTATTTCTTCGAATACATCTCGTAATACCAGAATACTACATTGGACATTTTCCTTAAAGGTAGAACACATAATGCATAGTTCCGAGTTTGCCTAGTTAGCCCCGCCCCCGTGGATATTGTTGCTATGGCTCACACGCTATCGTCAAAATGGCGACACACTACGCACAAAGCAATGGGACTTTCAACGGAAAGCACAGATTCATTGGAGAAAACTCAAAGGCATTCATGTTTCAGGGTCGACAGTTATCTTAGAACACACTGAGCAAAGGGCCAGTAATACAGGGATGTCATGTCATATCATGACATACGTGCTTTCGTACCTTTGAACAACGAAACGACCGGCCTTGAAACCAAAAATTCACCCGGATCATCGCATACAACACTGTACAAATTGTATGGGGCCGGCAGAACATATCGCGTGATCATGTTGTTGTGAGACAGTGCACTTTGACCTATGTGGGTGATGTCTGCTAGCTCTGTTGTGATTGGTCGGCGGGTTCGGTTGATTGACAGGTCGGAACTATGCATTGGTAAACTGTTAAAAGAGGCGTTTTTTTTTCACTCGTGCTGATTAGAAGCCCAAGTTTATAAAACTGCCATGTAGAAATTTCAGCCGCATAGGTACATCATAATAGTATACTCCATGCATGGCTTTTGTGTTTAGTTGAATGGTAAAAAAGTATTTTTAAAAAAGAAAACCACCTCTGTTGTAAATTTCTCACACAAAATACCATTTTGCCAACTAGTTAGAAAAAAAAGATGTGTTTTACCTTTAAGATGCATGGTAAGAAATCACACGCAATCTAATGTACACAGTTGGACACATTTTGGTTCCTGAGTGTCTCATCTCAACGCAAGACTGCAGTATGCATTATTGTGATAGCATCGTGTTGCGTTATGGGCAGTGTCCCCCACCACTTTAAATTTCAGGCTGTATGCAAAAGCACGCACGTTAAGGTTTGCTATACACTTAAACATTGACAGAATTACATTAAAATATTCCTTTGGCAAAGTTTCAGCGCCGAAATTATGAGACACCTTATCCATAAACCATATACAAAGTCTCAGGTAATTTTAATAATTTTTTATCTTTCGGGAGATCGGGAATTGTGCACGAAAATTGATACCAAATACATAATTTTCTTTCGGGGAATAAAACAAAAAAAAGCAACTGATTTTTCTGACATTGTTAATATGTCTGTCATAAAAAAACCTGACAATGTGGACTGCGCGTTAAACACCGTCAGACATGACCAAACTTGTCTGCCAAAAGATTGAACATGCATCTAAATTCAGACAAAGTCTGACGTCTGGGCAGACAGCAGCCAATCAGTGGACAGTTTGATAAGGTGACCTTTGAGTGGCCACGTGATCAAATAAAGTCATCAAATATCCGGGGGGTGGTCTATAGCAGTCTATAGGCCAATGATTGTTAGAAGTATGGCGGAACAAAAGGAGAGGGCGCAATTTCATTTGGGTATGAATTTTTTTTATCAATTGTATTTATTTCCAAAAACTTGATGTTGTAATTATAATACATAGACAGAATTATAATTTTTTTTGTGTTGTGAAAAACTGAGTTATTTTGCATTTTAGTCGATTTTATACACACTGCAAAGTGCGCCCTTCTATATTGTGTCCGTCATACTTCAAAAAGGCTAATGGCAGCCGGCGCATGGCTTTAATTCTCGTATAGCCAACTGCTATCGCATACTTCTATATATCGATGATCGGTAGCCGCCATGCACGTCTTAAAATAACTAACATGTCGTCATGTAATTCTCGGACAACAGCTTTTGGATGAAGCTTATAAATGTGGGGTTTTTTTTCAAAGCAGCATGATCAATAAGAATTGAATCGTACCTCTAAGGTATACACCAATCCGGTAACTAAGATCTCCTCCCTGCATTTCCGCCATAGCTGGGGGGCGTCCAGTGCATGGGCTGTGCGTTTTGTGTTGCTGTTAGAACGAAAAGCGCTCATCCATTACATGCACGAACAAGCCTCCTTCGCGTATACGCGACGCGCCCGCCTTTGCGTACACGCGACGCGCCCGCGCCTTCGCGCGCACACAACCCTACAAAGACGCGCAACTTGTTCGTCAACTGCAGCTTCAGCAACAACAAAAACATACAGTTCATTCAGTGGAAGCCCCCCAGCTATGGCGGATGTACAGGGAAGGATTATTACCGGATTGGTGTATATGGTAAGGTTTGAAGATTAAAGTTAGAATGTAGAACATTTACAAAGAATTACGAAAATTTCTTAATCGCAGCTGAACGCCCGTATGCCTATAGTATTTTCTTTGTAACAGCACACGCAATAAATAATGAATTTGAAACGCATTTAAAACACATTCTTTACATCATTTTGATAGCAATTTCGATGACAAAAACAAAAGCCCACGTCTAAGACATTTATATTCACATAATAAATAATTAAGATTTGTGCAATGATACTATAGTGCGAGACAAAAAGAGAAATTAAGGTATAAATACAACCGTTGTGCGTGTTGTTTTGGAGCGAGGCTTGCCATGCATATGCGTTCCGGAGTAGTCTGGCAAACTCCCTCTATACATCACTTTTTTATAGGGTGGATTCACACTGAAGGCGGATACACACTATCACGGAAAAATCACACTTTCGCGCTGCGCTCACCGCATTGCATGAGCTCCCAATCGCCGATTATTCCAAAATAGAAAATTCCACTCTGGTAACTTGGGGCTTCTCTGATACCTCATTGGCTGCGCGTTGAAAAGGTCAGCGCACCGCGGTCAAAGTTCAACAAATTTGAACTTTGACCCAGCTCAAAACGTTTTGCGCGTCGTGATAGGCCGTGCACAAGCGGCAAACCAGTTTGTGTACAAACCAATGGAACAGTGTGATTTTTCCGCGATAGTGTGAATCCGCCTTTAATCCCCTCTCCCCAAACCGCTCTTTCTCAAAGCGACGCGCGCGTCGCATTTACGCGTGAAAAGGCTTAAAGGGGAGTTCAAAAGTTGACTGGTTATCAAGTATACTATGATAAAAACGTGCATTATCGAGTAGCCAATATGGTGGCGGTGCAAGAGTACACTGTAACAAATTGTGTTGTGTTACAGTTGTTTTTCTGTTGAAAAAGTCAAAAACGAACTGTTTTTTGGAATTTGTTGTTATTGCACAAACATTCTTCCGTCTGTGTACATTTTAAACATATTTGTCTGTTTGATTACAGACGATTTGCCGTCAAATTACAGTTTTGTTCAGGAACAAGACAATTTGAATACTCTTTTGTTCAAATACACAGACAGTTTACTGTTCACCAACAGTTAAATTTACTGTTTTCCGCCCATGTTCCCTGGTACGCGGCAGCAATTGTGCGGCGTTAATAGCGAGTACCAATGTACGCTCTCATCTCGCGCGCGGGAAATGACAACAGCAAAATTCAGTCATTAACTGCTTCATGCATGTAGTTGGACGTGCAATTTAATGTCTGAAAATGCCAGCTTTTGCCAAGCGTTTCATGCCGAAATGTGTACTGGAAATTCCTCAGTGAAGTGCTGATTTAACCGTGAAGTAGCTGCTCTACATGTCGTGAAAAGCAAGTCGGTATTTCTCTTACGTTTTTGGTTTTTATTTGCGTGTTATTTGTAATGTAGTGCAGTGCTATACTGCCTGCAGTGGTGGTATACAGGAGCGTGCAGCCTGCCTCATACTAGTACGGGAATACAATGGATTCAGACGGCAATTGCCGCTGAATTCATAGTATTCCTGTATTTTAATGAGCCAAGTTAAATCCCCGGTATACTGAACGTTGTCTTGACCCTGCAATACATCTCAGCAAGCTACGAAATTGAGAGGAAAATGCCGACTTATTTTCCACGAGGTGATGGTGCATCTCCAAAACAAAAAGTGAACGGCAAACTGTGCATATCCAGAATCAAAGGTCTACAACAAGAAACAGTCGTCAATAACCCATATGCTTCGTTCAGTTACATCATGGTTACATAAAGTTGTTTCAGGAACAAAACCATGCACAAAACGAAGACTTAGTCGTCTGTTGAAAAACAGAAGAAACTTCTGTATATTTACAATTCCAAATAACAGTAGCATCTACTGTATGCAAACAGAGAAAACAAAAAAGTAGAATGTACTGTTCAAAAACAGTACGCTATGTAATGCCAATTGACATATGAATGTACTGTAAACGAACAGAGATTTGTTTAACAGTGTATGGCGACATTTCGAACGAAACCTCACACGTAAAACACCCAATCTGCGCTCGCTATAGTATAAGACGATATCCCGACAAACGCCATATTATATAAGGTGTAACGCGAACCCACATTCCATGACATGAATGGTGTGGTTTGCACCCCTTTGCCAACTCTTATCATGTTTCCGGTCGTGTACTCAATCCAAAATGGCCGGCTCTCGTTAAAATGCACGATGCCTGCTTCGTCGTGTACCGTGGTTCCTCCAAGCGTGGTCCAGCATGCGGCCGTGACCGAATGACAAGGGCGAATAGCAGATCTTTGGTTATTCCATCCACCAATGGCTGCAAAAAAATCACGCGAGTATATTCTAAATAAGAATACATGTCAAAATAATCATTGACTGCTTTATTACACGAGTCTAAAAGTCTCGGGTTCGAATCCTGATAAGGCCCTTATACGATTTTTCTTTCATCCCAAATTTTGTTGTTTCAATGGTGATTAGGCACCATACCAGATTTTGCACATGAGTCTATGGAGTTTGAAGCTAACGCCAATAAAGGATGTTCGCATCCCGCGGACATCTTGGAAAAAAAATCCAGTACAGGGGAACAAAATCGCTGGCAGCCAATGATTAGCGCCATTGTAAATGACGTCAGTCGGTGAGATATCTGCCATTAGTGATTTTCTATCTGCTATTAGCGCTTCCCTATGAGTTCGGACTTGGCCTAAGACTGTTTATTTGGTTGAAATCTAACTTAAAACGAAACTATATATTGCCCTGACACCAGGGTACTAGTCGAGTCCATCACAAGTCCCCACAAGCCTTCACAAGTCCACCACAAGTTCCTGGGTCTTCATTCAAGTCACAAACTGTTCAAATGAACTCTTACCAAGGCATTGTTATGTGCGTGTTCATCCTTTGCTTCTTGTTACTGGACTTACTTATGTGCGGGACTTGTGACGGACTTGTGATTTTATCGGCTCTGGACTTGTGATAGACTTGACTATACAACCCTGCCTGACACCTCTCTCAAAATGGGAAAACTGTTGCAAACGTTTTACATGTATCTCCGTGTGTGGTGTTGTGTATAAGGATGTGTATGATAATGAGTCAACTCGGTATACACGAATTTATTATACATCGGGTCGTATGTATAAACAACTATAGCATTACTTAATACTTCCATTTTTGAAGCATGTATCAATAAAATCTAAGCAAATGATTCCCACCCATAAAGGCTTATATCTATACGTACCTATCTCTGCAAACACGGAGTCGTTTTTTGCGGCAGACGCAAGGGCAATAACCGCGTCAGCTACGATTTTAACTTCAAAATCCAAACGAATAGGCGTGGCCAGAGGGCCTAGGATGTAGTCGAATGTGTGTGGATACTGTGGCTGGGTGTTGAAATGCATCGCCACTGTAATGAAACCACAGGGGGATGTATAACTTTATTTGTACATTAAGGCCTATTGTATCATTTGCAAGATTTAACGGATTCCTGGAATAAGGACATATACCATATCTGAAGAAGAATGTTAATCAACTAGCCTGCGTAAATTACAGCAACGCAGATGAAGCAATGCTTCAGAAAATACACGGTTTGTGTGTTCTTTTGGGTTTTTGTGAATGGTAAAACGTTCTTTAAAGGAGTGTGACCAGATCACTTTTTTTACCCATAACTCCCCGGGACTTACCTTATGGGTCATGAGATGTTTATATCATAACATCCGTTATATTTTTCTGATTACGAAACTCAAACTCCCACGCTTCTAGGCCGCATATTTCCGAGGATATCGTCCACCGATTATTTGTAAACTAATTTTCCAGTATCAACGTTTATCCGCTGAAAGCCGACTCGATAGTTTTGTTCAATTTTTTACTGGAAATTGTAAATGTTTTCGGGTTTTTGGGACATGGGAGGTGTGTATGGGAGTTACTTGATAATATTGGTAAGTTACATCGAAAACTATTTTCCAGAAACTCTGGTCACGCTCCTTTAAGTTCCGAAAGTAAAATATTTAAGTCGGTGGTAAAATGTCACTCAAAGAGGTTGAATTCCCAAGTCCTCTGAGAATGGCTCCCTATTGGTCAGTTCGGTGGGGGCCAGCCAATCGCGACTTTGATGCTTCTTTGACTAATTTAGTTGTTTCAAAAATAAAATGGATGCAATCATTGTAATGCAGGATGAACATGTGCAGGATTTCAAAACTTCCATGTTGAAATGATGAAATATTATTCATGGCTGTGATAACGATCTGACTAAAAATTATTGTGATTTCACGGTGTTGCATGCGATTTTCAAGCCTAGTGGAAATTATTAAAGTCTGCATGCAGATAGGGCCTATCTTCGTATAAGAATACATACATTTTGAAGAAGTTCGTTTTGGGGAACTATTTTTTAATCCCCATCATACGTTTTATGTTTACCTGCAGCCCGTGAATTTGCTAAAACAAATCCATAAAAAGGGTACAAACTGAATACCATTGTGACCTGCATGCACACGCAGTCGCGCGTATATATCCCTTTTCCGTGCAGGGGAAGCAAGATAGAGCGGTGTTGGGGGATGGGAGGGGCGTGAGTGGTGTCGCCATATCACACTTCGATGCAAAACGTTAATTACGTGGAGATTTTGACACACGAGCCTCGACGTTACAACCTGACAAATTAATATTTAATTGCGCAGACTGCTTCGTTGCATAGACGAGACAATGTATTAGGCATTTTATCGAACTGTTTCGGGGTTTGAAATTTCTCCGCCTAGAGAATATTTTTTAACCTGGGTGGTTAATTTACTGTGAACTGGCGTGAAAACGGGAGGGGAGGGGAATTATCATTAAATATTATTACGACAACCGAGCAAGTACATAGTCGAAACTGATACGAAGCGTAATGTAATGTGCGGTCTGAAAGATTCAATTCGTCACTGAAAAAATCTATATTCGCTTGTGACCGTGTAAGTTAACCTCGAGAACTTTCGGAAACAAGTGTTGGAGCCAAAGCGTGTGCAGTGACCGTTATTTTATTACCATTTTGGCTCCATATTGGAATAAGAATCTTAATTCACAGAATAATGTGGGGTTCGCTTTAAAGGCACAGGCTTGTCAGCAATGCGCGCGCGCCAAATTCGTGGCACGAAATACGCAGCTCCATAGCAAAGACATGCAGCTGCGTATTACGTAGCACGAATTTGGCGCGCGCATTGCTGACTTTGATTTCCATTGTTGATAAAAACTGGTTCGCCACCACAGACGTGATATATAGGCCTTTTTCAAATCTCGACTTGGGCTCAGGCTTAGCCTAAGCCTGAGCCCAAGTCGAGATTTGGAAAAAGGCCAAAAATTACACAGCGCTATCACTGGTAGTTCGAATACAAGCGGCTAAAATCCATCTGGCAAAAGCTGTTTCTTTTTTGGCGCGCATACCACAAAATAATGAGAGAGTTTTGAAACGCGTAGTAGCAGCAAACAAACAGGTTCTTTGAAGTCAGGTTTGATCGCCGTCTCTTGCCATGACTGCACAAAAACGCTGTTTCACTGCTCACAAGAAACTGAAGGAAATCGTGAGAACCTTTGATGCCGTCTAAAACAAACCATAGGCTGCGTTCGGGCATTACTCTGGAGTAATGCGTGCGCATTGCACTCGGGTCACCTTACGCGAACGGAAAGTCCGCAGTCCGCATGCGCGAATGACCATCAGTCAAGATGGCCGTCTCTTGCCATGACAACACAAAAACGCCGTTTCACTGCTTACAAGAAACTGAAGAAAATACAGACCGTAAGTCGTGAGAACATTTCATGCCATCTAAAACAAACCTTAGTGAGTTGTTGTTTCAGTTATTCAGTTGACACGTTGAGTTAATTCATCAAAAATCCCACCCATAGGCCTATTCCGCCATCTTCATACGAATCACATGGCACTCGCCAGATGTAAGAGCACACTCCCCATTTGTCGGGGAGTAGCGGAAGCTAGCATACTCTCATTGACCCGAGTGTCGTTAATCATGCCGTTCGCGCGCGCGGGAGTATTGAACTGGTGACACGAGTACACGCCCGAACGCAGCCAAATTGTCTCAAAAATATCCCATTGCACATGGTGTATATGCAGTTATACGTTTGGGCTAAATTCGTATAAAGGGTATGCCTATTTACAAACAGAAAATTAAAGGTCAAACATTTAATTTGTTAAGGTGCCTTTCCAATTTATTGGCGTCTTGAAGCTTACACAAGCTTACCATGGCCTAATAATTTAATAAATCCTTCATACCTGGTTGTTTAGTTGTAGTTGTAGTTGTAGTTGCGATAGTTGTGACAAGTGGCTGGATCATTGTTTCTTCCTAAAAATCAAATCAAAACCCGGACAAAACTATACTATGTAGTAAGACCTTTGAGTGTAATCTAAACGAGTAGGATTCGCCATGAACAGCATTAGTAGTGACGTCATAAATTATAAGAGCGCCCTCTACTGCCAGGGTATAAACATTCCTTTTCATAAAACTGGTGTGGTTCAATATTGCGGCAATTTCTCAGGACGCAAAATGATGCCTATTGTTTTGTTTTGATCACATCACAGGTGAAAGTAATACAAGAATAGTAGTGTCTTTAATTTGGGGCTTTTATGACAAAAATTTTCATAGTTTCGTTATAAAACGTCTTCAAAATGCGCCTTAATGAAAACCAGTGCATTGTACGCATTTCTTTCTCCTAAAAATAATAGGCTTATTTTGAAGGAGCGTGACCAGATTACATTTTTGAACCTCCCATTTTCCCATGGGTAGCGAGATTTTGATACCATATCATATGTCGTAATTTTCTCATCATCGTTCTGAAATTTCGAGCTCTCAGTCCATATATTTCCAGGGATATCCATCAGTTAATTACACCAACCGTTTTGCTTCCACATCCAAATTGGGGATTCGCTCATCCTCACCGCTCAAACTGGGCGCTGGTATGGGCTGATGTACCTTCACAGATTTTTGTGACGGAAACACGTGACACAAATGTCACATATACAGACGCGCGGAGCATTGTGGGTTGCTTACTCCCAGACAAAAATTCGATAATTATATTAATGCTCATATGTAACCCGGTACAACGTAATCAGGAATAAGTCGCTGATGCCGTTTCGAGTAATGGCCCAGTCAATTGGGTATGTGGGTGAAATCGTGAACAAAGTCGATTTTCGGGTTTTGGTACTTTGAGGAAGTGTAGTTGTCATAGATTAATGTGTTTATTGTAAAAACGATACTTAAAGATGAAAATAAAGATGATTTGTGTGAATTGTCCGTGTTCTTTTGTTCTAGGAAGTAATCAATCTTATGAATAACACCGATTTTCCACATTTTGTCACCCTTATTATTCATTGAACCCGCTACATTTGAATGAATGAATTTGGTATCGTCCGAAAGCTTATTATTTCACAATTTCGGTGACGTATCTATTTTATTTCAAGGCCGGTTTTCTTGGAATTTGGTAAACAACAGATGGCTTGTCATCGTTATCGGATCATAACTATAGAACCGAACAAGCTACATGCTTGTGATATGTATCATTAGAAAGCTTATGAAATCTCCTTTCTCACCGTGTACATATCTCAAAAAGTAAATTTGCGACTTATTCCTGATTACGTTGTACCGGGTCACATATCAAGTGCAAAAATCAAATTTACGAATAAAATCAGTGTATTGTGTGCAATACCTGCCTTGTCTGCAGGAAAAATTGTTTTTACGTGAGTTTATGAGACAAAAACGTGACACCGTGGTCACGTGTCGTATAACATTTTGACCAATGGGGGCGCCACGCTCCTTTAATAAAATAATTTAAGCTTGGACCCAACAGTTTGGTGATACCTATAATTTCTGCCTTTTAAGGAATTGATTGAAAAAAATGGGGTTTCTTACTTGGTTGTCGAAGTACGAGCCACCGAGAGCTGGATTCAAACTCACTGGGTATTCCACTCTTGAAGCCCCGTTAAGCTGACAGACACCCCCGGTCGCGAAATAATTGAACGATAAGCAGAGATCGCGTGTCAGACACCGCATCGCACACTTGCGGAGCGGCAGCCCATTCCAACTTGCCAACTCGTGCCCCGTAAGGACACGGTTATGGGCAGTCATGACATAATAGGCTTCTTGGTGAATTGGCTCAATTAAAGCCGCCTCAAATTTTACTGCCAAACAGAGGGCAAGTAGATACGGGAACAGTCCGATTTGCGAAAATCTCTTCATGTCGAAACATCGTCTAAAGCTGTACCCTCATGATGTACAACTGAACACGATTTGTTTTCCTCAGGCATCGGTATTGCGTTTTTGTTCAGTCTGTCTTGCCTGTCATCGATATTGCGAGGTTGAACACAAAACTGAATATGTTTTGTGAAATGAAAGTAAATCGAAGCGTATCAATTTCAGCCAATCGGAAATTTTTGCTCTATTTTATTAGGTTACCAAGGCCGAGAAACAATTTTTAATGAATTTTTCTAGCCGTTCTCATGGTTACAAACAGTTTCTGGCCACCGATGGTTTGGTTCCAATAGGCCTATAGACTTTTGTTGTTTGTTCTCGTGTAGCGCGCCGTCTAGCGCAGTAGTTTCATCGATTAGGAACACACCGGCTTACTGTTAACATAATGTAGCGATCGTCGTACGGTTGTGAAAAATATTATCAAAATGTCACGTGTTTAAAATTAACGGAAGAGACCAAATATTGGGCTATACGCTTTACCAGCCGTACGGTGGTGTATTATGTATTATGTGTTTGTAAATAAAGGTGGCGTTCGATATGGGTCGACACGTGTTTAACCTCGTTTCCTTGTTTTCCCTGACTCGACACACCTTGCATAATCCCCCAGGTCAGCGCTGACTCGAGAAAGCAACTCGAACGCAATTAGTTGGTTATCCAACGTCGGCAATATGCTGTTTTTTCTTCGGAAATTATTTATCGCCGCGAAGCGAAGACGCGAAAATTTGAGAGATTATCTCATCCATATCAAAATCCAGAAACCCTTCTTATGAAATCTGTTGCCAGATTTGTGTACAAATTGGAAAATATGGTATGTACATAGTGTTCGTATAGGACATTCTTTTCCAACAAGAAGAGAAACCAACCGCAAATGACAAAAGCAACTCGCACTTTGCGCTGGTTTCTACGGCTGGAAATAAAACTAACCCCAAGACCATGTGATTTATCCGAACCAGAAATCTTATTCAGGTGAATCACGTGACCTTTATTTTTTCGAAAAATGCTCAAAAAAGGCCCATGTGAATGAATAATAAAAAGTTCTCTCTCTAAAAGACAATTGAAAATAAACACATTCTTTGAACCTCTGCGGTAAAGACCACATAGCTTGTAATTGGTCTAATCAGTTGCATATTGCATATACTGATACATGTCGATAACTGTAGAATTATACTTAACACCTCTGCAGGAGGTATTTAACAAAATTAAAGAAATTAAAATGACAAACCATTAAAATGACAAACCATTAAGTTTCTCCTTATATCCATGGGCGCGCTAAAATAATATTTTCAATTATTTCAATTTTAATGCACCGATAGCGGAGTTTCGTAATAATATGCAAATTTCATGCATAACTTCAATAACAGAGGGTTGCTCTTAACGACTACGAAGCTTGTCCGGGGGTTGTCCTACCTAGCAACAACTAATGCGTGCAAAATGAATTCCAACCATAGTCGAGGTTGGTTGGACCCCACAAAACGTGTCTGCTGCCACCAAGAGTTTGGCAAGTTTACCACTATTTGATCCTAGACTGGTTTTCAGTCTATGTATTCCAGATACGAACAAAAATAAGAAGATCGGTACGTACGTAGCCGCCACGTCTTAAAATAACTAACGTGTCGTCATATATTTCTCGGAACGAAGCTTTTGGATGAAGCTCATAACTGTTATTTTTTTCAAACCAGTATGGTTAATAAGAATTTAATCTTACCTATGACGTATTACGGTGTAAATGTTTGATGATAAAAATAAAGTTAGAAGGTAGAAAATACCAAGAGGAATTATTATAATTTCTTAATCTCAGCTGAACGCCCGTATGCCTATACATGTATTTTATTTGTAACACCACACGCAATAAATAATGAATTTTACTATTTTAAAACACATTCGTTACATCATTTAGATAGCAATTTCGATGACAAAGACAAAAGCCCAAGTATAAGGCATTTATATTCACATAATAAATATACCCATTCAGATTTGTGCAATGATACCTGTGCGAGACAAAAAGATAAATTAAGGTATAAATACAAGCCTTGCATGTTACAACGTCCCTAAATATCTTGTTTAAGAGCAAGCCGTGCGTTTTTAATCGTGTCCCCTGAATCAGTTTTGTAAATAGGCCCTATATAAGCTGCTGATTGGAAAGGTACCAGATTGTTTTGGAGCGAGGCTTGCCATGCATATGCGTTTCAGAGTAGTCTGGCACCTTTCAACTTGCCAGCTTGTTTTCATGGTTGTGATTCAGGGGACACGATTGAAAATGGCCATCGCGTGAATGAGGTCCATATTATGTCAAAAAAACACTTTGAATTGGGTTTCTTTTATAATGTTTACTCAGCGGCATTTTTGAAGAACAAAACATATGACTTTAAAGGTTTTGTGAGGTGAAAATTATCACCCAGCTGTTTTTATACAGAAATCAAAAGATCAAAGTGTTGCAGACAAAGGGGAAAACTCAAATTTGTTTTCATTTCAGAAAGAAGTGACATTTTCTCTACTTTAAAAATGTCTTGTCAGGCGAGGGCGCTGTTTGTTGCTGGTCATGGAGGGAACCCACAGTGAAAAACAAAGAAAGAACATTACATTTCAAACAGTAGCAGTAGCCCACTGATCCATTTTTGACCCAAACAAACTTGTTAGGGTTGTTGCAAATGACATACTAAACAAACTGAGCAAACTTATATAGTTCATGATATCAAGAAGCTACTGAAAATGACATTAACTTTTGTACACAAGTCTATGGAGAATTCCTCTGTTTTTCCTGAGATGACATCACGGCTTTGCTCATGAATATGGAAATTCTCATTAACATAAAAATAGAAAACGTGCAATTACACCAAAACGCAACTATCAAATTCTCTGAAATTGACCGAAATGTGTAAAACACATCCTCTACTATTATTTCATGTAATAAAAACCCTATTTCACACGTCCTTTAAACAAAATTATGGCATGCCTTTAAAATTTAAATTAAAAAAATAAATAAAATAAAATAAATGTGGTTTTCAGTGGGTCGTTTTATCCCAACTCCCTCTCAGTAAAGTACCTTTTTTTTTATAGCTGGGTGGATTCACACTAAATGCGGATACACACTATCGCGGAAAAATCACATAATCACAAGAAACACCTTTCGCCCGAGATGATTCTGTAATTTTCAGTGCCTTAAGGGCCAGGGAGTTCACACTATCTCGGAAAAATCACACTGTTCAATTGGTTTGTACACAAACTGGTTTGCCGCTTGTGCGCGGCCTATCGCGATGCGCAAAACGTTTTGAGCTGGGTCAAAGTTCAAATCTGTTGAACTTTGACCGCGGTGCGCTGAC
This sequence comes from Henricia sp. BOLD:AAB3569, assembly GCA_037783545.1. Taxonomy (NCBI): domain Eukaryota; kingdom Metazoa; phylum Echinodermata; class Asteroidea; order Spinulosida; family Echinasteridae; genus Henricia; species Henricia sp. BOLD:AAB3569. Next base: position 151,504 of record JBBELK010000651.1, read on the forward strand.
CTTTCCAGCACGCAGCCAATGAGGTATCAGAGAAGCTCCAAGTTACCAGAGTGGAATTTTCTATTTTGGAATAATCGGCGATTAGGAACTCGTGCAATGCGGTGAGCGCAGCGCGAAAGTGTGAGTTTTCCGCGATAGTGTGAACGCCCCTTAACTGACACTAGACTGGTTATCGAGTCTACTGTGATAAAAACGTGCATTATCGAGTAGCCAATATGGTGGCGGTGCAAGAGTATGGCGACATTTCGAACGAAACCTCACACGTAAAACACCCAATCTGCGCTCGCTACAGTATAAGACGATATCCCGACAAACACCATATTATATAAGGGGTGATGCGAACCCGCATTCCATGACATGAATGGTGTGGTTTGCCCCCCTTTGCCAACTCTTGTCATGTTTCCGGTCGTGTACTCAATCCAAAATGGCCGGCTCTCGTCAGAATTCACGATGCCTGCTTCGTCGTGTACCGTGGTTCCTCCAAGCGTGATCCAGCATTCGGCCGTGACCGTATGACACGGGCGAATAACGGATCTTTGGTTATTCCATCCACCCATGGCTGCAAAAAATCACGCGAGTAGATTCTAAATAAGAATACATGTCAAAATAATCATTGACTGCTTTATTACACGAGTCTAAATGTCTCGGGTTCGAATCCCGATAAGGCCCTTATACGATGTTTCTTTCATCCCAAATGTTGTTGTTTCAATGGTGATTAGGCACCTTACCAGATTTTGCACATGAGTCTATGGAGTTTTAAGCTAACGCCAATAAAGGATGTTCGCATCCCGCGGACATCTTGGGGAAAAAAATCCAGCACAGGGGAACAAAATCGCTGGCAGCCAATGATTAGCGCCATTGTAAATGACGTCAGTCGGTGAGATATGTAAATATTTTCGGTTGAACGACCGGGAGTGAATTAGAAAATAGTCACTTTCTTCACGGTGCGTGGTTCTCGGGGTCAGTCTGTGGGGACTGTTACGTAATACGTAACGTGCGTTCCGTTGGAATGGGGCGTGGGTTTAGGTCACTTCAGGCCAGTCTGGCAACGGTGTAGCATCGTCTTTTTTTTGGCGTGCTTGTAGTGCGAATCATTTGCCAGCTATCGTTATCATGCTGGATCCTAATTACGAAGCAGCATCGGGTGCTCTTCCAGTGACTAAGAACGACCTCCGCGAGTTTCTCCAGTCTTTTACGAGCGTTATTGACGAAAAAATCGACACGGTAAAGTCCGATTTGGCTCGGCTACAAGACTCCCAGGATAAGTCCAACGACTCATTGGCGAGAAAAATAAAAGAAACATCGGTGACTAAGTGGAGGAGAGAGGGAAACAAGAGACAGTTCGACTTTAACCAGCAAGTATCAGCTAAGTGTATATTATCTGGTTTTTCATACCCTTCTTTTAACTCGGATGTTCTGTGTACCAGTCATGGAGGTTATTTGCCGAAATAAATAGACTGGCCGAGACCGCATATTGGTGTTTCATGCCTGCTTTATTGTATGAGAACTGTAGCTTAGGGAATAAATCTGCCATTAGTGATTTTCTATCTGCTACATGTATTAGCGCTTCCCTATGAGTTAGGACTTGGCCTAAGACTGTTTATTTGGTTGAAATCTAACTTAAAACGAAACTATATATTGCCCTGACACCAGTGTAAGTGCGCAAGCCGCGGTCGGGCCGTCAGCGGCCCGCTAGCGGCACCGCTAGCGGGCCGCTGGTGGCAGCCACCCGCGGACCGCTAGTGCTCCGTTGGCGATTGAGGAGCGGCAGTGGCACTGGTGGTTTGCCACTGGATACCGCTAGTGGTTCGCTAGTAGCTCGGGAGCTGTAAAACGTTGTTCGCGTGCCACTTGCAAGCCACCGGCGAACCGCCGGTGGTTTTTGGTCGGTGTGCCGATGCCGACCGGCCGCTTCCCAGCCGACGGCAGCCGACGGCGGTCCGTCGGTGGCTTGCGCACTGGCGTACTAGTCGAGTCCATCACAAGTCCCCACAAGCCTTCACAAGTCCACCACAAGTTCACCACAAGTTCCTGGGTCTTCATTCAAGTCACAAACTGTTCAAATGAACTCTTATACAAAGGCATTGTTATGTGCGTGTTCGTCCTTTGCTTCTTGTTACTGGACTTGTGACGTACTTATGTGCGGGACTTGTCACGGACTTGTGATTTTATCGGCTCTGGACTTGTGATAGACTTGACTATACAACCCTGCCTGACCTCTCTCGAAATGGGAAAACTGTTGCAAACGTTTTACATGTATCTCCGTGTGTGGTGTTGTGTATAAGGATGTGTATGATAATGAGTCAACTCGGTATACACGAATTTATTATACATCGGTTCGTATGTATAAACAACTAGCATTACTTAATACTTCCATTTTTGAAGCATGTATAAATAAAATCTAAGCAAATGATTCCCACCCATAAGGGCTTATATCTATACGTACCTATCTCTGCAAACACGGAGTCGTCTTTTGCGGCAGACGCAAGGGCAATAATCGCGTCACCTGCGATTTTAACTTCAAAATCCAAACGAATAGGCGTGGCAAGAGGGCCTAGGATGTAGTCGAATGTGTGTGGATACTGTGGCTGGGTGTTGAAATGCATCGCCACTGTAGTGAAACCACAGGGGGATGTATAACTTTATTTGTACATTAAGGCATATTGTATCATTTGCAAGATTTAACGGATTCCTGGAACAAGGACATATACCATATCTGAAGAAGAATGTTAATCAACTAGCCTGCGTAAATTTTAGCAACGCAGATGAAGCAATGCTTCAGAAAATACACGGTTTTTGTGTTATTTTGGGTTTTTGTGAATGGTAAAACGTTCCTTAAGTTCCGAAAGTCAAATATTTAAGTCGGTGGTAAAATGTCACTTAAAGAGGTTGAATTCCCAAGTCCCCTGAGAATGGCTCCCTATTGGTCAGTTCGGTGGGGGCCAGCCAATCGCGACTTTGATGCTTCTTTGACTAATTATAGTTGTTTCAAAAATAAAATGGATGTAATCATTGCAATGCAGGATGAACATGTGCAGGATTTCAAAACTTCCATGATGAAATATTATTCATGGCTGTGATAACGATCTGACTGAAGATTATTGTGATTTCACGGTGTTGCATGCGATTTTCAAGCCTAGTGGAAATTATTAAAGTCTGCATGCAGATAGGGCCTATCTTCGTATGAGAATACATACATTTTAAAGAAGTTCGTTTTGGGGAACTATTTTTTAATCCCCGTCATAACTACGTTTTATTTTTACCTGCAGCCCGTGAATTTGCTAAAACAAATCCATAAAAAGGATACAAACTGAATACCATTGTGACCTGCATGCACACGCAGTTGCGCGTATATATGTATCCCTTTTCTGTGTAGGGGAAGCAAGATAGAGCGTAGTCTTGGCCCAAGACTACTCTAGTCGATATTGGTTTGTGTACGCGTTGGCCATATAGTGCGCCCTCTTGCAGCACTAACGGACCAGTCTTTGCTCACTAGAGTAGTCTTGGGAATTTCTCCCGGAAGTTTTAACTTTTTCTTTGTTTTTGCCTAGGCTTTCCTAGGGAACCAATCAGCGAGTGACCCAAATACAGTAGAGCGTGGGAATGCAGCGAGCAACCCAAATACAGCGCGTCGACCGCAGATCTGCGTGACCCAAATACACCGCGTGCACGCGCTTCGAATGGTTTGAAAAATATAAGGCGGCTTACAAGAATCATCGAACATGACCGTTTTATCGTTGCTAATATTTTCGGTGGCATAAGTTTCTTGGCAAATGTTTGCGAATATATTGACAAACATGTTTGCAAAGGCGTATGACATCGCAAAATACAATTGTTTATGAAGATAATTGCGTCATTGCAAATATTTGCAAAGATATCTGTGGTATGCCATGTCCCTTGTGTGCCATCATAAAACCCTCTGCAGTTATTTACATAAAACGGTACCGCCCCCAATGCTGAACTTCCGGGAGAAATTCCCAAGACTACTCTAGTGAGCAAAGGGCTGGTCAGTTAGTGCTGCAAGAGGGCCCACTACTGGAAATGGCCAACGCGTACACAAATCAATATCGACTAGAGTAGTCTTGGGCCAAGACTAGATAGAGCGGGGCTGGGGGAGGGGCGTGAGCGGAGTCGCCATATCACACTTCGATGCAAAACGTTAATAACGTGGAGAATTTGACACACGAGCCTCGACGTTACAACTTGACACACGAAATTAATATGCTTCGTTGCATAGACGAGACAATGTATTAGGCATTTTATCGAACTGATTCGGGGGTTGAAATTTCTCCGCCTAGAGAATATTTTTTAACCTGGGTGGTTAATTTACTGTGAACTGGCGTGAAAACGGGAGGGGGAGGGGGGGGGGGAATTATCATTAAATATTATTACGAGAACCAAGCAAGTATACACAGTCGAAACTGATACGAAGCGTAATGTAATGTGCGGTCTGAAAGATTCATTTCGTCACTGAAAAAATCTATAGTCGCTTTTTTTATGTAATTGACCGTGTAAGTTAACCTCGAGAACTTTCGGAAACCAGTGTTGGAGCCAAACTGTTATTTTAGTACCATTTTGGCTCCATATTGGAATAAGAATCTTAATTCACAGAATAATGTGGGGTTCGCTTTAAATGCACAGGCTTGTTAGCAATGCGCGCGCGCCAAATTCGTGGCACGAAATACGCAGCTCCATAGCAAAGACATGGAGCTGCTCATTACGTAGCACGAATTTGGCGCGCGCATTGCTGACGAGCCGGTGCCTTTAAAAGTTCATAAAATAATAAATTTGACTTTGATTTCCATTGTTGATAAAAACTGGTTCGCCACCATAGACGTGATATATAGGCCTTTTTAAAATCTCGACTTGGGCTCAGGCTCGGCCTAAGCCTGAGCCCAAGTCGAGATTTGGAAAAGGGCCAAAAATTACACAGCGCTATCACTGGTAGTTCGAATACAAGCGGCTAAAATCCATCTGGCAAAAGGTGTTTCTTTTTTGGCGCGCATACCACAAAATAATGAGAGAGTTTTGAAACGCGTAGTAGCAGCAAACAGACAGGTTCTTTGAAGCCGGGTTTGATCGCCGTCTCTTGCCATGACTGCACAAAAACGCTGTTTCACTGCTCACAAGAAACTGAAGGAAATCGTGAGAACCATATAGGCTGCGTTCGGGCATTACTCTGGAGTAATGCGTGCGCATTGCACTCGGGTCACCTTACGCGAACGGAAAGTTCGCAGTCCGCATGCGCGAATGACCATCAGTCAAGATGGCCGTCTCTTGCCATGACAACACAAAAAACGTCGTTTCACTGCTTACAAGAAACTGAAGAAAATACAGACCGTAAGTCGTGAGAACATTTCATGCCGTCTAAAACAAACCTTAGTGAGTTGTTGTTTCAGTTATCCAGTTGACACGTTGAGTTAATTCACCAAAAATCCCACCCATAGGCCTATTTCGCCATCTTCGTACAAATCACATGGCACTCGCCAGATGTAAGAGCACACTCCCCATTTGTCGGGGAGTAGCGGAAGCTAGCATACTCTCATTGACCCGAGTGTCGTTAATCATGCCGTTCGCGCGCGCGGGAGTATTGAACTTGTGACACGAGTACACGCCCGAACGCAGCCAAATAGTCACAAAAATATCCCATTGCACATGGTGTACATGCAGTTATACGTTTGGGCTAAATTCGTATAAAGGGTATGCCTATTTACAAACAGACAATTAAAGGTCAAACATTGAATTTGTTGAAGTGCCTTTTCAATTTATTGGCGTCTGGAAGCTTACACAAGCTTACCATGGCCTAATAATTTAATAAATCCTTCATACCTGGTTGTTTAGTTGTAGTTGTAGTTGCGATAGTTGTGACAAGTGGCTGGATCATTGTTTCTTCCTAAAAATCAAATCAAAACCCGGACAAAACTATACTATGTATTAAGACCTTTGAGTGTAATCTAAACGAGTAGGATTCGCCATGAACAGCATTAGTAGTGACGTCATACATTATAAGAGCGCCCTCTACTGCCTGCCAGGGTATAAACATTCCTTTTCATAAAACTGGTGTGGTTCAATATTGTGGCAATTTCTCAGGACGCAAAATGATGCCTATTGTTTTGTTTTAATCACATCACAGGTGAAAGTAATACAAGAATAGTATTGTCTTTAATTTGGGGCTTTTATGACAAATTATCATAGTTTCGTTATAAAAACGTCTTCAAAATGCGCCTTAATGAAAACCGGTGCATTGTACGCATTTCTTTCTCTTGAAAATAATAGGCTTATTTTGAAGGAGCGTGACCAGATCACATTTTTGAACCTCCAATTTTCCCATGGGGAGCGAGATTTTGATACCATATCATATGTCGTAATTTTCTCATCATCGTTCTGAAATTTCGAGCTCTGAGTCCATATATTTCCAGGGATATCCATCAGTAATTACGCCAACCGTTTTGCTTCCACATCCAAATTGGGGATTCGCTCATCCTCACCGCTCAAACTGGGCGCTGGTATGGGCTGATGTACCTTCACATATTTTTGTGACGGAAACACGTGACACAAAGGTCACATATACAGACGCGCGGAGCATTGTGGGTTGCTTACTGCCAGACTAAAATTCGATAATTATATTAATGCTCATATGTAACCCGGTACAACGTAATCAGGAATAAGTCGCTGATGCCGTTTCGAGTAATGGCCCAGTCAATTGGGTATGTGGGTGAAATCGTGAACAAAGTCGATTTTCGGGTTTTGGTACTTTGAGGAAGTGTAGTTGTCATAGATTAATGTGTTTATTGTAAAAACGATACTTAAAGATGAAAATAAAGATGATTTGTGTGAATTGTCCGTGATCTTTTGTTCTAGGAAGTAATCAATCTTATGAATAACACCGATTTTCCATACATTTTGTCACCCTTATTATTCATTGAACCCCCCTACATTTGAATGAATGAATGAATTTGGTATCGTCCGAAAGCTTATTATTTCACAATTTCGGTGACGTATCTATTTTATTTCAAGGCCGGTTTTCTTGGAATGTGGATTTGGTAAACAACAGATGGCTTGTCATCGTTATCGGATCATAACTATAGAACCGAACAAGCTACATGCTTGTGATAGGTATCATTAGAAAGCTTATGAAATTTCCTTTTCTCACCGTGTAGGCCTATTATTCCTGATTACGTTGTACCGGGTCACATATATCAAGTGCAAAAATCAAATTTACGAATAAAATCAGTGTATTGTTTGCAATACCTGCCTTGTCTGCAGGAAAAATTGTTTTCACGTGAGTTTATGAGACAAAGACGTGACCCCGTGGTCACGTGTCGTATAAAATTTTGGCCAATGAGGGCGCCACGCTTCTTTAATGAAATCAACTAAGCTTGGACCCAACAGTTTGGTGATACCTATAATTTCTGCCTTTTAAGGAATTGATTGAAAAAAATGGGGTTTCTTACTTGGTTGTCGGTTGTCGCTACATGACGCTCGAAGTACGAGCCACCGAGAGCTGGATTCAAACTCACTGAGTGTTCCACTCTTGAAGCCCCGTTAAGCTGACAGACACCCCCGGTTGCGAAATAATTGAACGATAAGCAGAGATCGCGTGTCAGACACCGCATCGCACACTTGCGGAGCGGCAGCCCATTCCAACTTGCCAACTCGTGCCCCGTAAGGACACGGTTATGGGCAGTCATGACATAATAGGCTTCTCGGTGAATTGGCTCAATTAAAGCCGCCCCAAGTTTTACTGCCAAACAGAGGGCAAGTAGATACGGGAACAGTCCGATTTGCGAAAATCTCTTCATGTCGAAACATCGTCAAAAGCTATACCCTCATGATGTACAACTGAACACGATTTGTTTTCCTCGGGCATCGGTATTGCGTTTCTGTCTTGCCTGTCATCGATATTGCGAGGTTGAACACAAAACTGAATATGTCTTGTGAAATGATAGTAAATCGAAGCGTATCAATTTCAGCCAATCGGAAATTTCTGCTCTATTGTATTAGGTTACCAAGGCCGAGATACAATTTTTGATGAATTGTTCTAGCCGTTCTCATGGTTACAAACAATTTCTGGCCGCGCCACCGATAGTTTAGTTCCAATAGGCCTAGACTTTTGTTGTTTGTTTGTTCTCGTGTAGTGCGCCGTCTAGCGCAGTAGTTTCATCGATTAGGAACACACCGGCATACTGTTAACATAATGTAGCGATCGTCGTACGGTTGTGAAAAATATTATCAAAATGTCACGTGTTTAAAATTAACGGAAGAGACCAAATATTGGGCTATACGCTTTACCAGCCGTACGGCGATGTATTATGTATTATGTGTTTGTAAATAAAGGTGGCGTTCGATATGGGTCGACACGTGTTTAACCTCGTTTCCTTGTTTTCCCTGACTCGACACACCTTGCATGATCCCCCAGGTCAGCGCTGACTCGAGAAAGCAACTCGAACGCAATTAGTTGGTTATCCAACGTCGGCAATATGCTGTTTTTTCTTCGGAAATTATTTATCGCCGCGAAGCGAAGACGCGAAAATTTGAGAGATTCTCTCATCCATATCAAAATCCAGAAACCCTTCTTATGAAATCTGTTGCCAGATTTGTGTACAAATTGGAAAATACGGTATGTACATAGTGTTCGTATAGGACGTTCTTTTCCAACAAGAAGAGAAACCAACCGCAAATGACAAAAGCAACTCGCACTTTGCGCTGGTTTCTACGGCTGGAAATAAAACTAACCCCAAGACCATGTGATTTATCCGAACCAGAAATCTTATTCAGGTAAATCACGTGACCTTTATTTTTTCGAAAAATGCTCAAAAAAGGCCCATGTGAATGAATAATAAAAAGTTCTCTCTCTAAAAGACAATTGAAAATAAACACATTCTTTGAACCTCTGCGGTAAAGACCACATAGCTTGTAATTGGTCTAATCACTTGCATATTGCATATACTGATACATGTCGATAACTGTATAATTATACTTAACACAACTCTGCAGGAGGTATTTAAAAAAATTAAAGAAATTAAAATGACAAACCATTAAAATGACAAACCATTAGGTTTCTCCTTATATCCATGGGCGCGCTAAAATAATATTTTCAATTATTTCAATTTTAATGCACCGATAGCGGAGTTTCGTAATAATATGCAAATTTCATGCATAACTTTAATAACAGAGGGTTGCTCTTAACGACTACGAAGCTTGTCCGGGGGTTGTCCTACCTAGCAACAACTAATGCGTGCAAAATGAATTCCAACCATAGTCGAGGTTGGTTGGACCCCACAAAACGTGTCTGCTGCCACCAAGAGTTTGGCAAGTTTACCACTTTTTGATCCTAGACTGGTTTTCAGTCTATGTATTACAGATACGAACAAAAATAAGAAGATCGGTACGTACGTAGCCGCCACGTCTTAAAGTAACTAACGTGTCGTCATATATTTCTCGGAACGAAGCTTTTGGATGAAGCTCATAACTGTTAATTTTTTCAAACCAGTATGGTTAATAAGAATTTAATCTTACCTATGACGTATTACGGTGTAAATGTTTGATGATAAAAATAAAGTTAGAAGGTAGAATATACCAAGAGGAATTATTATAATTTCTTAATCTCAGCTGAACGCCCGTATGCCTATACATGTATTTTATTTGTAACACGACACGCAATAAATAATGAATGTTACTATTTTAAAACACATTCGTTACATCATTTAGATAGCAATTTCGATGACAAAGACAAATGCCCAAGTATAAGGCATTTATATTCACATAATAAATATACCCATTAAGATTTGTGCAATGATACCTGTGCGAGACAAAAAGAAAAATTAAGGTATAAATACAAGCCTTGCATGTTACAACGTCCCTAAATATCTTTTTAAAGAGCAAGCCATGCGTTTTTCTATCGTGTCCCCTGAATCAGTTTTGTAAATAGGCCCTATGTAATATGTAAGCTGCTGATTGGAAAGGTACCATATTGTTTTGGAGCGAGGCTTGCCATGCATATGCGTTTCAGAGTAGTCTGGCACCTTTCAACTTGCCAGCTTGTTTTCATGGTTGTCATTCAGGGGATACGATTGAAAATGGCCACCGCGTGAATGAGGTCCATATTATGTCCAAAAAAACACTTTGAATTGGGTTTCTTTTATAATGTTTACTCAGCGGCATTTTTGAAGAACAAAACATATGACTACAAAAAATTATGGCATGCCTTTGGCCGAATATAAAAAAATTAATAAATAAATAAAATAAAATAAATGTGGTTTGCAGTGGGTCGTTTTATCCCAAACTCCCTCTAAAGTACCTTTTTTTTTATAGCTGGGTGGATTTACACTAAAGGGGAGTTCACACTATCGCGGAAAAATCACACTGTGCCATTGGTTTGTACACAAACTGGTTCGTCGCTTGTGCGCGGACTATCGCGACGCGCAAAACGTTTTGAGCTGGGTCAAAGTTTAAATCTGTTGAACTTTGACCGCGGTGCGCTGACCTTTCCAACGCGCAGCCAGTGAGGTATCGGAGAAGCCCCAAGTTACCAGAGTGGAATTTTCTATTTTGGAATAATCGGCGATTGGGAGCTCTTGCAATGCGGTGAGCGCAGCGCGAAAGTGTGATTTTTCCGCGATAGTGTGTATCCGCCTTAAGTGTGAATTCACCCTCATAAAAGTTGGCAATGTAACTGACACTAGACTAGTTATCGAGTCTACTGTGATAAAAACGTGCATTATCGAGTAGCCAATATGGTGGCAGTACAAGAGTATGGCGACATTTCGAACGAAACCTCATATGTAAAACAGCCAATTTGCGTTCGATGAATGATAAGACGATATCCCGACATACACCACACTATATAAGGGGTAACGCGAACCAATATTCCATGACATAAATGGCGTGGTTTGCCCCCCTTTGCCAACTTTTATCATGTTTGCGGTAGTGTACTCAATCCAAAATGGCCTGAACTCAGTAGAACTTACGATACCTACTTCGTCGTGTACCGTGTTGCCTCCCAACGTGGACCAGCATACGGGCGTGACCGTATGACACGGGCGAATAAAAGATTTTGTGTTGAACCACCCACCAATGGCTGCAAAAACAAAATCACGTGAGTATAATGCACCTATCAATTGTCTCCCCCTCCCCCTCCCCCTCCCCCTCCCCCTCCCCCCTCCCCCACCCCCACCCCCCGGGCTACCCCACCTAAATATGTGTAGGTGACAAAAATCCCTACCCACGGGCGCATACGGAAAACATGCACATCTTGCTATCGGATGCATATAGACGATTGTATAGTCATTGCGGAGGTTTCGGGTTCGAATCCCGATAAGACCCTTATAATTTTTCTCTCATCCCAAGCTTGGTTGTTTCGTTTCTGTAAGTGGTAATTAGGCACCATATCAGATATTGCACACGAGTCTATAGATGGAAAGTGATCATTGACTCGTGTGTAATTTAAAGCTATGGCCAATGAGTTTGGACTTGGTCTCAGACTGTACTGTTTTATTTGATTGAATCGAATTACTTAAAACGCAAGTATATCCTATATTGCCCAGACACCTCTCGAATGTTTGTACCTTAAAGATTGATTACAGTAATGGCACAACTGTTACAAACGTATTATCTCCGTGTGTGTTTAATGATAAAGAGTCAGCTCAGTATACATAGCATGAAATTATGTACATTGGGATAGGATTCATAAAAACTATAGCATTTGCTTTATATGTATATACTACCGTTTTTGAAGCGTTTACTTGCATTTGTACGAGAAAATAAATGAGTAAAATATGCTTTTGACGCATGGCGACAATATGATTGCCACCCCCTCTCCATCCACCCCCCTCCCCCCCCCCCCCCCCCCCCCCCCCCCCTCCCCCTCTCCTCCACTCCCCCGGCCGGCCATGCACCCCCACCCAAGGTGACCGCCATATAGGCCCTATATATATATGTACGTACTTATCTCTGCAAATATGGCGTCGTTTGATGTGCTGTACGCAAGGGCGATCAAGGCGTTAAACCCGGTTATAATTTCAAAGTCTAATCGCACAGGCGTGGTAAAAGGGCGTGTGATGTAGCTGAACGTGTGTGGAATCCGTCCCCAGGTGCTGAAATGCATCCACACTGTAGTGAAACCACAGGGAAAATTTTGTTTTGTTTTGTACATTAGGTCCTATTGTATCATTTGCAAGTTGGATTGTTCTTTTTTTATGGATTCTTGGTATAAAGAGCACACTCCCATTTGTCGGGGAGTCACGGTAGCGGGAGCAAGCATACTCTCATTGACCCGAGTGTCGTTAATCATGCTGGCCGTTCGTGCGCGCAGGAGTATATACTCGTGTTAACACGAGTACACGCCCGATATACCGAACGCAGACCAAGAGTCTCAAAAGTATCCCATTGCACATGGTGTATACGCAGTTTGTAGTTGTAGTTGCAGTTGCGATAGTTGTGACAAGTGGCTGTATCGTTGTTTCTTCCTAAAAATAAATTGAGTGTGTTTTGTGAAATGAAAATAATTCGAAGCTTGGCAAAGTCAGCCATTCGGAAAATGAGACGGAGACGGTAGACGACGCACCATTTTCAATTAGTGTTTGCCGCCGTTCTCATGGTTACAAACCGTTCACTAATCAATTTGCCTTTTCTGCATGGCTAAATACGCTTTTGATTAGCAGTTGTGCTGTACGTGGAATCGCGGTAAGGTGTTAGTTACCGTGCCTCATAAATATTCATCGGGCAATCGCGGTATTTGATTGGTTTGCTTTTCCAGCAAGCGTACGCGTTGCAGTTATACGTCTGGGCCAAACTTGTATAAAGGGTACACTATGAACAACTAACAATGGAAATTGGGCACAAGCCGTTGTTATTAACAATAATCTGTGCCAAATTTCCATTGTTAATTTCTCATAGTGGTATGCCTACTTACAAACAGAAAATTGAAGATAAACGTTTAATTTGTTGAAGTGCCTTTTCAATTGATTGGCGTCTGGAAGCTTACACAAGCTTACCATGGCCTAATAATTTAATAAATCCTTCATACCTGGTTGTTTAGTTGTAGTTGTAGTTGTAGTTGCGATAGTTGTGACAAGTGGCTGGATCGTTGTTTCTTCCTAAAAATATTATTAAAACACGGACAAAACTATACTGTGTAGTAAGACCTTTGAGTGTACTCTAAACATGCAGGATTCGCCATGAACGGCATTAGTAGTGACGTCATAAATTATAAGAGCGCCCTCTACTGCCAGATTATATAAATTCCTTTTCATAAAACTGGTGCGGTTCCATTGTGGCAATTTCTCAGAACGCAAATTGATGCCTATTGTCTTGTTCTTATTCACATGGTGTGATAACAGGTGAAAGTTAAATAAGAATAGTAGGGCTTAAATGACAATTTATCATAGTTTTCGTTATAAAACATTTTTAAATGGCACCTGAATGAAAACCGGTGCATTGTACGCATTTCATTCACTTGAAAATAATGAGCCTAATTTAAAGGAGTGTGGCCAGATCACATTTTGAGCCTCCCATTTTCCCATGGGTAGTGATATTTTGATACCATATCATGTGTCGTATTGTTATCATCACTATTCTGAAATTTCGTGCTCTCAGTCCGTATATTTCCAGGGATATCGTCAGTAATTACACCAATCTTTTTGCTTCCACATCCAAATTGAGGATTGCAAATTTCCTGTTTTCTTGCCACGGATTGAGGATGTATTTTATGATTGTTAGGTTGGAAGGAAATCCATTTTCTGGAAATATCTGAACACGCTCCTTTAATTAAATCAATTAAAGGGCCCCTTATTTTGGATTTTTATCAATGAAATCTATGCTTTAAAACCACTCTACTCAGTTAAAGTCATAGAAATGCTATTTGGAGCTTGCTTTGGGGGTTAAAACAAAGGTTTTTAGTTGTTATGCTAATGAAAATATGCATATTCATGACCAAGGTCACGATGTCACAAGAGGCAAACACAGGAAAATAACATTCAACTGTGCACAAAAGATTCCACTTTTTTTCTCAATTTTCCTGAAACTGTTTGAGTTTGTTTTACATGTTGCCTGCTGTAAGCCATGACAGAACTGGGGGTAGAAACTGCAGCAATTTGCCACAAGTCCAACTTGAAGTCTTATGTTTTTTCTTAACTTTTCCCTTCTGTCTTCCTTATGTGATGCACTCAAAACAGCGCCCTCTGTCTGTGATTTATTGCAATGAAATCTTCAAAGTTGAAAAAGGCCACCTTTTATTGATTTTACATCCAAACGAACAATAGTATGTCTTGCTGAACAAGTAATCCGTCATTATGAAGCAAAGCTTAGGCACAAAGTTGTTTAGCACTTCACAGGCCCTTTAAGCTAAAAGAGGACCCAAACGTTTTGTGATACCTACTTTTGCCTTTTCGGAAATGCAGCTATAGTGTGCATAAATACTTGATTTTTGAGGAATTGATTAAAAAAAGTGTGGTTTCTTACTTGGTTGTCGGTTGTCGCTTCATGACGCTCAAAGTACGAGCCATCGAGAGCTGGACATGGAAAAACGACCATAAACATTCGCCAGTTGAGACCCCATGCACTAAGTCTATTAGGCACGACAAAACAAATCTAAATGTTTTCAAAGAAAAACTTGATATTTTCTCATTGCTAAAATCATGTTTCCTAACCAAAATTACACTTTCCGGGGCATTATCATGTCATGGAGAATTAGTGGCAAACCGGTAGGGCCTATACCCTGGTTTGACAATTTAAGAAGAAAAAACAATTGAGAGGGAAACGATGAATGGAAATGTCACGATTTAAAAAATGTTTCTTTCTTGTCTATGACTGTTTTTGTGCTCGATCCACGAGTCGCCCAGATTGTACAGTATTTGCATTTTTCGAGTTCATTCCTTCCAAATTTCGCGTGAGCGATCGTCTATATGGTTATAAGATTGCAAAAATAAATGTGTATTCTATCAAATGTTCCAGATTATTTGCGATTAATTTCTTAGTCACTGAGTTTTCGATCAAGCTGGCTACAGCCAACAAGCAATGTTTTTCAGTCAGCTTGAAATATTATTTTCCCCAAACCGCCGGGTGAAAAGCTGCGTTCCAAATACGCGAACGGTTTGTTAACGTTTGCTCAATGTGGGCTGCGTTCCAAAAAACGCGAACGTTTGCAAACGTTGGCAACGTTGGCGAACTTTTCGAGTGGAACGAATTGTGCGCCGTCAACGTCCGCATACGTTGGCCATCAAACTTTTGGATTGTTCGCGATGTTCGCGAGTGATTTCAAAGTGGCGTGCGCGACATGAAACGGCTTGCAGACTTTTTTTTTTAGAGTGCCCAAGTTCGAAGCATTCATTTTCACATTGACATTAATCCACACTTGGGTCATCCATTCCAAATTGGATGAAGAATATGCTAGCAGAAAAATTTATTCAGGTCACGAAATTTTAATAAATTTTGATCGTTTTTGGAGATAATTATGCATGTATTATATATTGTAAAAAAAACATTTTAGTTACCCGAATCACTTTCGGGTCGGTTGTATACTTAAGATTGGACAGACAAATTTATATACAAAAAACAAAATCTCGCCCGTGCTATAGGAATAGGCGTTTTAGTCGTGTTGTGCCCGGAAGCTCAGATTTGACCTTTGCCGCGAGACTTACATAGTCTATTGGAAAATGACAAATAAATTGCACCTTTCGTGGTTTTCTCCTTAATATCGCTGGCGATACACAATCAATAGCAACGTGTCACATCTCTTCAAAAAATTGGAAAGCAGCGGAAAGCCACATTACAACGTCGGTACGATTGTTGTGACTCTGGGCGCCGCGCCGCCATCTTGACAATGTATTTTGGCAAACAACCCATTCCACATGAGCAAACGTTGCCGCCAACGTTAACAAACCGTTCGCGTGTTTGGAACGCAGCCCAGTTCTCGCTAATCAGGAGTAATGCGTACGCATTGCACTCGGGTCACATTACGCGAACGGCAAGTCCGCAGTCCGCATGCGCGAACGGCCATCAGTCAAGATGGCCGTCTCTTGTCTCGACTGCACAAAAACGCTGTTTCACTGCTCACAAGAAACTGAAGAAAATCGTGAGAACCTTTGATGCCGTCTAAAACAAACCTTAGTGCATGAGTTGTTGTTTCAGTTATAGTTGACACGTTAAGCAAATTCACCAAAAATCACACCCATATTTCGCCATCTTCGTACAAATCACATGACACTCGTCAGGAGTAAAGGCGGATACACACTATCGCGGACATAATCACAAGAAACACCTTTCGCCCAAGATGATTCTGTAATTTTCAGTGCCTTAAGGGCCAGGGAGTTCACACTATCTCGGAAAAATCACACTGTTCAATTGGTTTGTACACAAACTGGTTTGCCGCTTGTGCGCGGCCTATCGCGATGCGCAAAACGTTTTCAGCTGGGTCAAAGTTCAAATTTGTTGAACTTTGACCGCGGTGCGCTGACCTTTTTAACGCGCAGCCAATGAGGTATCAGAGAAGCCCCAAGCTACCAGAGTGGAATTTTCTATTTTGGAATAATCGGCGATTGGGAGCTCATGCAATGCGGTGAGCGCAGCGCGAAAGTGTGATTTTTCCCGCGATAGTGTGAATCCGCCTTAAAGGCGGATACACACTATCGCGGGAAAGGTCAGCGCACCGCGGTCAAAGTTCAACAGATTTGAACTTTGACCCAGCTCAAAACGTTTTGCGCGTCGCGATAGGCCGCGCACAAGCGGCAAACCAGTTTGTGTACAAACCAATGGAACAGTGTGATTTTTCCGCGATAGTGTGAATCCGCCTTAAGAGCACACTCCCCAGGCTGCTTTCGAGCGCTCGTCCCTGGTGCACCTTGGCGTTGGGAACGTTACTTCACACACATGCGTACACACAATCGCGCTCGAAAGCGTTATCGGGATCCCTGGTGCACCACGGTCATTTAAAATTACATCCTCGCTAATAAAAGCTTAGTTTTCCACAAAATTAATCACAGGTATCTGATGAAAATAAATCATGAAAATATTTACAACATTTGCATTCGATGTGGAAGCTTGAACATTGAAAATATCAACCCAAATTTCCAGAATCATTCTACGACGCGCCAGTCATTTTTGCCGATTCATGCATGAGTACGCGCGTCTGCGCATGTCTCCCAGTTGTCCCGACGACTCGGAGGTCGGGAGCAGTTGGTGCCACCATCTGGTGCACCAACACGCTTTCGGGCGAGCACCACGGAGCACCAGGGATCCCTGGTGCCGCGCTCGAAAGCAGCCCCATTTGTCGGGGAGTCACGGTAGCGGGAGCTGGCATACTCTCATTGACTCGAGTGTCGTTAATCATGCTGGCCGTTCGTGTATATACTCGTGTTAACACGAGTACACGCCCGATACCGAACGCAGACCAAGAGTCTCAAAAGTATCCCATTGCACATGGTGTATACGCAGTTATACGTCTGGGCCAATTTGTATAAATGGTACACTATGAGCAACTAACAATGGAAATTGGGCACAAACCGTTGTTATTAACAATGGTCTGTGCCAAATTTCCATTGTTAGTTGCTCATAGTGGTATGCCTACTTACACACAGAAAATTTAAGATAAAACATTTAATTTGTTGAGCTGCCTTTTTAATTTATTGGCGTCTGAAAGCTTACACAAGCTTACCATGGCCTAATAATTTAATAAATCCTTCATACCTGGTTGTTTAGTTGTAGTTGTAGTTGCGGTAGTTGTGAGAAGTGGCTGGATCGTTGTTTCTTCCTAAAAATAAAATCAAAACTCGGACAAAACTATACTATGTAGTAAGACCTTTGAGTGTAATCTAAACATGCAGGATTCGCCATGAACAGCATTAGTAGTGACGTCATAAATTATAAGCGCGCCCTCTACTGCCAGGGTATATATAAATTCCTTTTCATAAAACTGGTGCGGTTCCATTGTGGCAATTTCTCAGAACGCAAATTGATGCCTATTGTCTTGTTCATAATCACATGGTGTGATAACAGGTGAAAGTCAAATAAGAATAGTTGGGCTTAAATGACGAAATTTATCATAGTTTTCGTTATAAAACGTCTTAAAATGGCACCTGAATGAAAACCGGTGCATTGTACGCATTTCATTCACTTGAAAATAATGGGCCTAATTTAAAGGAGTGTGACCAGATCACATTTTGAGCCTCCCATTTTCCCATGGGTAGTGATATTTTGATACCTATCATGTGTCATATAGTTATCATCACTATTCTGAAATTTCGTGCTCTCAGTCCGTATATTTCCAGGGATATCGTCAGTAATTACACCAATCTTTTTGCTTCCACATCCAAATTGGGGATTGCAAATTTCCTGTTTTCTTGCCACGGATCGGGGATGTATTTTATGATTGTTAAGTTGGAACGAAATCCATTTTCTGGAAATATCTGAACACACTCCTTTAATTAAATCAATTAAGCTAGAAGAGGACCCAAACGTTTTCTGATACCTATTTTTGCCTTTTCGGAAATGCAGCTAGTGTGCATAAATAATTGATTTTTAAAAATGTGGTTTCTTACTTGGTTGTCGGTTGTCGCTTTATAACACACATCAAAGTACGAGCCACCGAGAGCTGGCTTCAGACTCGCCGGGTGTTCCGCTCTTGTGGCCCTGTTAAGCTGACAGACACCTCCGGTGGCGAAATAATTGAACGATAAGCAGAGATCGCGTGACAGACACCGCCTCGAACACTTGCAGAGCCGCAGCCCATTCCAACTCGCCAACTCGTGCCCAGTAAGGACACGGTTATGGGCAGTCATAGCATAATGGGGTGCTTCTTGGTGAATTGGCTCAGTCGAAGCAGCCGCAAATTGTACTGGCCAACACATGGCAAGTAAATACGAGAACAGTCCGATTTGCGAAAATCCCTTCATGTCGAAACGCTATCAAAAGCTATGTCGACACGAGCTATGTCAAACTCGTGTTGCCAACACAAAGTTTTCGAAGAGAATGCCTCTTAGACATTGGCATTGTGGTTTTTATCGATCTCCCTTGCCTATCCTAATTGGAGATATCAATTTATTTCGATGTGAAACATACTGAATTGAGTGTGTTTTGTGAAATGAAAAGAATTGGAAGCTTGGCAAAGTCAGCCATTCGGAAAATTAGACGGAGACGGTAGACGACGCACCATTTTCAATTAGTGTTTCCCGCCGTTCTCATGATTACAAACCGTTCACAAATCAATTTGCCTTTTCTGCATGGCTGAATACACTTTTGATTAGCAGTTGTGCTGTACGTGGAATCACGGTAAGGTGTTAGTTACCGTACCTCATAAATATTCATCGGGCAATCGCGGTATTTGATTGGTTTACTTTACCAGCAAGCATTGCAGACTTGCAGTGATTCGCCTACTTCCCTGTGTTTAGTCCGCGGGAAAGTGACGTCAGAACGAGCGAATCACCAATCGCTACGTAGTTATTAAACGAATGCACATAGGTATTTCGTCCAATAAGAAAAATATGTTTACTTCGTCTACGTGTTATTACAGTCCGTGCGTTTTGGGTATGGCACCGCGACACCGGGTGGGTCTTTATAAACGCCGTTGTCGTTTGACGCAGGATGAAAAATGAAGCCGGCGCCACGCAAAAATAGTAGCCCTAAAGTACCGAAATAAACTTCGTCAATGCCCACAGACATCTACTGATTCAGCAAAATGTTTTTACAGCCCTATTCCCTCCTATTTTGTGTCATAAATTTGTTTGTTTTTCTTCGTACTCACGTCGCGATTCCAAACTGTCCGCCATGTTTTACTACTCGCGGTTACTAGGTGACGTCATTACACCTTGCTTTACACCACAGACACGCCCGCGAGCTCGGGTAGTGGTGCCTGCCACCGGGGCAGACTCGTGTAGGACGTGATGGCTAAAAGAACGCTCCGGTGTAAGTTGGTGTTACCCGGTGTCAGCATCTCGAACGCCCCTACTCTCATTGACCCGAGTGTCGTTAATCATGCTGGCCGTTCGCGCGCGCAGGAGTATATACTCGTGTTAACACGAGTACACGCCCGATACCGAACGCAGACCAAGAGTCTCAAAAGTATCCCATTGCACATGGTGTATACGCAGTTTGTAGTTGTAGTTGTAGTTGCGATAGTTGTGACAAGTGGCTGGATCGTTGTTTCTTCCTAAAAATAAATTGAGTGTGTTTTGTGAAATGAAAATAATTCGAAGCTTGGCAAAATCAGCCATTCGGAAAATGGGACGGAGACGCCATTTTCAATTAGTGTTTCCCGCCGTTCTCATGATTACAAACCGTTCACAAATCAATTTGCCTTTTCTGCATGGCTAAATACGCTTTCGATTAGCAGTTGTGCTGTACGTGGAATCACGGTATAGGTGTTGGTTACGCTATACCTCATAAATATTCATCGGGCAATCGCGGTATTTGATTGGTTTGTTTTACCAGCAAGCGTTGCAGACCTGCAGTAATTCGCCTATACTTCCCTGTGTTTAGTGACATCAACACGAGATAAATCACCAATCTCTACGTAGTTAATAAACGAATGCACATAGGTATTTCGTCCAATAAGAAACATATGTTTACTTCGTCTACGTGTTAATACAGTCCGTGCGTTTTGGGTGTGGCACCGCGAAAAATATATATTTTTTTAATTGATAATTTTCTCGAACCATAAAAGTTATTTGCTTTCAAATGAGTCATCAACGAAAAATAATTCAATGCATAGATTTGCCCAAGTTTGCCCTGTGTTTGGTTTGCAGCCCCCAACGCACAGCACACCCTCCGTACCGCGACGGTAGCCTGTCCAATCTTGTTTCTTCTGTCTCAGAAAGTCTTCCGAGACAGAATAAACAAAATATTTAACAGGCCACTAGTCCAGAGGGCGCGTTACACGCCGCGGATCACAGAGCAAATACCATGTCAGACTCTTACCTATGACGTATTACGGTGTAAATGTTTGATGATAAAAATAAAGTTAGAAGGTAGAAAATACCAAGAGGAATTATTATAATTTCTTAATCTCAGCTGAACGCCCGTATGCCTATACATGTATTTTATTTGTAACAACACACGCAATAAATAATGAATTTTACTATTTTAAAACACATTCGTTACATCATTTAGATAGCAATTTCGATGACAAAGACAAAAGCCCGAGTATAAGGCATTTATATTCACATAATAAATATACCCATTAAGATTTGTGCAATGATACCTGTGCGAGACAAAAAGATAAATTAAGGTATAAATACAAGCCTTGCATGTTACAACGTCCCTAAATATCTTTTTCAAGAGCAAGCCATGCATTTTTAATCGTGTCCCCTGAATCAGTTTTGTAAATAGGCCCTATGTAAGCTGCTGATTGGAAAGGTACCAGATTGTTTTGGAGCGAGGCTTGCCATGCATATGCGTTTCAGAGTAGTCTGGCACCTTTCAACTTGCCAGCTTGTTTTTATGGTTGTGATTCAGGGGACACGATTGAAAATGGCCATCGCGTGAATGAGGTCCATATTATGTCAAAAAAACACTTTGAATTGGGTTTCTTTTATAATGTTTACTCAGCGGCATTTTTGAAGAACAAAACATATGACTTTAAAAAACATTATGGCCTGCCTTTGGCCGAATTTTAAAAAATAAATAAATGAATAAAATAAAATAAATGTGGTTTTCAGTGGGTCGTTTTATCCCAAACTCCCTCTAAAGTACTTTTTTTTAATAGCTGGGTGTATGGATTCACACTAAAGGGGAGTTCACACTATCGCGGAAAAATCACACTGTTCCATTGGTTTGTACACAAACTGGTTTGCCGCTTGTGCGCGGCCTATCGCGACGCGCAAAAGTTTTGAGCTGGGTCAAAGTTCAAATTTGTTGAACTTTGACCGCGGTGCGCTGACCTTTCCAACGCGCAGCCAATGAGGTATCAGAGAAGCCCCAAGAAACCAGAACTGGAATTTTCTATTTTGGAAAGATCGGCGATTGGGAGCTCATGCAATGCGGTGAGCGCAGCGCGAAAGTGTGATTTTTCCGCGATAGTGTGAATCCGCCTTTAACAAAGAGAACAATATCGTCCGCGATTGGCAAGCGAACGTCCGCGATTCGCTCCTGTACAAAAACAACGAGAGTAAGGAAAAATAGACTATGTCCAAACAAAAGAGGAACAAAGGGACGTCCGCGATTGTATGTGGATTCGCACCTGTGTGCGCATGCGATATGCATGCATGGCGACATTTCGAACGAAACTTCACACGTAAAACACCCAATCGCCGCTCAAGTAACGCCAGGATGATATCCCGACGTACACCTTACTGAATAAGGGGTAACGCGAACCCGCATTCCATGACATAAATGGCGCGGTTTTCCCCCCTTTGCCAACGTTTATCATGTTTGCGGTAGTGTACTCAATCCAAAATGGCCGGCTCTCAGTAGAACTTACGATACCTACTTCGTCGTGTACCGTGGTGCCTCCCATCGTGGTCCCGCATGCGGGCGCGTCCGTATGACACGGGCGAATAACAGATTTTTTGTTGGACCACCCACCAATGACTGCAAAAAAATCACGTGAGTATAAATGCACCTATCAATTGTTTCCCCCTCCCCCCCCCCCCCCCCCCCCCAACCCCCACCCCCCACCTCCCCCTCCCCCCTCCCCCGGGCTGCCCCACCTAAATATGTATAGGTGACAAAAATCCCTTCCCACGGGCGCATACAGAAAACATGCACATCTTGCTATCGGATGCATAGATATTTGTATAGTCATTGCGGATGTTTCGGGTTCGAATCCCGATAAGACCCTTATGATTTTTAGATTTCGTTTCCGTAAGTGGTATAATTAGGCACCATACCAGATATTGCACACGAGTCTATAGATGGAATGTGATCATTGACTCGTGTGTAATTTAAAGCTATGGCCAATGAGTTTGGACTTGGGCTCAGACTGTACTGTTTTATTTGGTTGAATCGAATTATCCTTAAAACGCAAGTATATCCTATATTGCCCAGACACCTCTCGAATGCTTGTACCTTAAAGATTGATTACAGTAATGGCCAAACTGTCACAAACGTATTATCTCCGTGTGTGTTTAAAGGTACACACCTTCCTACTGTTTACATGATTTAGTGATGTAGCAGCATTGACGACACTTTTTTGATGGTCGTTGCAAAAAAAATTTCATCAAAATATTCCGTAATTTACTAAAGAAGTGCAAAAATAACAAAGACGGCCAAAAGACGGGTTATACGCTTTACCAGCCGTTGCAACTACGCGAGAGCCTCACGACTTTGGCACAAACGATTCGCTCTTCTCCTGCTCAGGATATCTCCAATTTTCTGCTCACGATTTCACTGGACAGCCCGGACGACCGAATAGGAATTTCCGTTTTCTTTTGAGGAGTTGGCATCATGTTTTGTTCTTCACGAACGTACGTGCAACGAAGCAACACGCCTACGTACGTGTGTGTGCACTCATATTTGCCGTGCATGCTGCGCGGGGCAAATCGCTACACTCCACGGTAGCCTGCCGTAGCACGCGCTCGCTCCCGTTCTCCGGACTCTCGAAACAAACAATTATGTTAGAATTTTCATACTTATGTTTAACTTTGTTTCATACCTGTATAAATAGTCTCTCTTTTGTCAATTACTTATAAATATTTGGGGGAAATCAGAGTTGAATTTGGTGCAGTTCTGCAGTAACAAACCTTTATACGGCTGGAAATACAACTAACTCACAAGACCACGTGACTTTTCGGAACCAGAATTTGGTTCCGAAAAGTCACGTGACATTGGATTTTTCAAAAGTGCTCAAAAACGGCTAAATTTGACGGCGTCTTTTCAGGATATATCTAATTTACTCTCGAATGCGCTTCAGAATAATGTATGGGTCTATTTCGAGCCCAAAATAGCCCAACAAAGAAGGTGTGTTCCTTTAATGATAAAGAGTCAGCTCAGTACACTCCCCCGGCCCCACCCCCACCTGTACCCAAGATGACAGCCATACGAAGGCTCTATATATCTGTACGTACCTATCTCTGCAAATATGGTGTCGTCTGATGCTGTGGACGCAAGGGAAATCATGGCGTCACCCCTGGTTTTAATTTCAAAATCTAATCGGATAGGCGTGGTAAAAGGGCCTCGGATGTAGCTGAACGTGTGTGGATACCGTCCCTGGGTGTTGAAAGGCATCGCCACTGTTATGTAGTGAAACCACAGGGAAACGTTATTTGTTTTGTACATTAGGTCTTATTGTATCATTTGCAAGTTGGATTATTCTTTTTTATGGATTCTTGGTATAAAGGGCATAACATATACAAAGAAGAATGTTGGTAAACTAGCCTGCGTAAATTCCAGCTACGCAGATGCAGCATCAAACATTGCTGTCCGTAGGCGTGGGTTTATTTTTAGTTGAAGCATGGAGAAAGAAAAACAACTGAACTAATTAACCAGTGATGCGCGGTAAAATATTGTTGTTACATGTATGTCGATGCACTGTCATTGTACACCCCATTGCCGCTTTGTTATAAACTGTTTTGCCCAGTAACAAGTGAATTTCTCCTAAACGTGTTTACTATCCCTGCGCTACACCGATGGGGAAATCTTGGCGTGTTTGCACGGCCTCCGTCGTCAAGTGGTTAAAATATCCCTCGGATTTTTGAGTTCTTGAGAGAATGGTAAAACGTTCTTTACAAAACCTACTTTCTGAAAGTCAAATATAAGTCGGTGCTAAAATGTCAAGTCAAGATGGCCGTCTCTTGTCATGACTGCGGAAAAACGCTGTTTCACTGATCACAAGAAACTGAAGAAAGTCGTGAAAACCTTTGATGCCGTCTAAAACAAACCTTAGTGAGTTGTTGTTTCAGTTATAGTTGACACGTTGAGCAAATTCACAAAACAATCCCACCCATATTGCGCCATCTTCGTACAAATCACATGACACTCGTCAGGAGTAAGAGCACACTCCACATTTGTCGGGGAGTCACGGTAGCGGGAGGCGATATTTTTTCCGTACCACATATTCGCTATGGGGCTTCATCGATTGGTGCATTGTAAATGAATATTCATATGGTGTGGGGTTATGTTGAGGTAGTTATCGACAAAACACATCAGTATGCAACATATGCATAGGGGTTAAACCAATCAGAAGCAATGTTCGCTAAACAGCGGTACGGAAAAAAATATCGCTAGCGGGAGCTAGCATTAGACTGGTTCCCGTCCACATATTCCACACAGGAGAATATCAGGACAGGTAAAGGGCGCTTCATCTTGATCTGTAATTGGTTGTCTTTGCGCGTGCGCATTGTGTTTTTTATATTTAAAAATTGGCCAAATCCTTTGCCTTAGGTAATGTACTTTATTTACATAATTGGATATGTTCGACACGCACGGCCAAGTTACAAATGTCAATGCAAAATCTGCGCACTTAGGCCCTACAAAAAAAAAATTAATAATAATAACCACGTGACGGGCAGAATTCTGCCTGTCATGGCTGCCCTTTACCCATCCCTATATTTCCGCAATAAGCGAACCAATCTATAGGGATCGGGAACCAATCTAGAGCTAGCATACTCTCATTGACCCGAGTGTCGTTAATCATGCTGGCCGTTCGCGCGCGCAGGAGTATATACTCGTGTAAACACGAGTACACGCCCGAT
The DNA here is from genome assembly GCA_037783545.1 of Henricia sp. BOLD:AAB3569. Taxonomy (NCBI): domain Eukaryota; kingdom Metazoa; phylum Echinodermata; class Asteroidea; order Spinulosida; family Echinasteridae; genus Henricia; species Henricia sp. BOLD:AAB3569. The sequence goes on from JBBELK010000651.1 coordinate 177,123, forward strand.
ACTGAACGCAGACGAAGAGTCTCATGATGATACCATTGCACATGATGTATGAAGGGTATACACTGAGGCGTTCGAGATGCTGACACCGGATAACACCAACTTACACCGGGGCGTTCTTTTAGCCATCACGTGTTACACGAGTCTGCCCCGGTGGCAGCCACCACTACCCGAGCTCGCGGGCGGGTCTGTGGTGTAAAGCAAGGTGTAATGACATCACCTAGTAACCGCGAGTAGTAAAACATGGCGGACAATTTGTAATGGCGACGTGAGTACGAAAAAACCCACAGATTTTTGACACAAAATAGGAGGGAATAGGGATGTAAATACATTTTGCTGAATCAGTAGATGTCTGTGGGCATAAGCCTTATACGTATCTGGCGGCCATCTTGAAAATAGCGCCACCATTCGACTTGTTGGAGACAGTCAAAGGGAACACTTTGGCTGCTGGCGCTCGTGGATTACGCACGTTTGTATGGTCATAACAAATATTAGGTAGGTTTATTGCCAGATTTTGCAATTTATGCTCATTGTGCATGCCTTTTGTGCCAATTTTTAAGTTTGTACGGTAATATATAAGGAGTAAAAGCAAATTTTATCGACTCATTTTTTGTAATTTAGACAAAAACTTGGATCAAACAAATAGTTGTTTTGCCCGGTTCCGCAAACGAAAATTGTCATGATTGTCCGAGGCGCCCGGCCGCACAAAAACCTACTTTTATGGAAAGGTAATCAGCCAGAAATATCCGGAATTTATTCAGCTATCCAAGACACTAAACATTTTTATAACAATCGGTTGGAAAAAATGCTTCCGAGCAATTTTTAGAGGTAGGAAGATTGCCCGGTTTCGCAAAAGTTTGCCGGTTCCGCAAATAGCGCCTTAGCATATAGAAAGTCTTGTATTTCCGACATGGCCGGTCGTGTGCACGCTCGCGCGCGTGTCACGGTAGCTCAGAATGGTCATTGCTTCATTTCAAACTCGTGCATTTTGCCGGGATGTGATTCCTCTGGATTTTCCTGAAACTTAATTTGTTTTTTTATCATTTTTGTAAAAAAATACTTAACCAACAAGTTGATGTGATGTTTCCTGATGGAGGCTTTGCCAACTAAATATCTATCAGATTCAGATTTGGTGGCGACTTTGGGGTTGCCAAAATGCAGGGATTTTAACAACTATATAATGCTGGTTATTTTTAGCAAGTCATGTAGCCTAAACTTGTACTTCATCCATGCTTTATCTCTGTTTTATTCCAGAACATCATTGCAGAGGAATACCGAACATCATCAGGATTTGGTGCAACTGCTTTCCTGCATTTTTAGAGATATTATCAGTGGAAATTTTCACTCCCAAAACATGGAAAACATGCTGAATTAGCCATTTGCATGTTTTACATGAATACTTTATTTTTATACATAGTCATGTACACTAATTATCTACTTCACCAGAAAAAAAAAATCTTGTTGCTATGTGGAGGCTATGCAAATGTTACACGCAAAAGGCCAATTGGATGAACTAAAAATTGTTTTGTTTTGGGAATAACAAGAAGAAAAAAACCAATTTACCTCTGGCTATTAAACAAAAGAAAAATAGAAACAAATGCACGCTGCAACAATGAACGATGCATAAAAACAAAGCGTAGAGTATCATATTAGTACCGTGTATTATGTCGAACTATGTAAAATGTTTGATTTAAGATAAAGAGACATTAACAGAATTTATAAATCAAGAAACGGTCACCAACAGTATAAATGGAATGTACATGTAATATGTGTCTTGTAGCTGTTGAAAGTTTTAAAATGTTCGGACACATGTATATAACAGCACTCTGAAATAATTTAAAAGCACACGTTGGAGGAACATTGTTCTAGTTTTTCTATTGACGAATTTTTGATTCTTTGACCGTAATAGGCCCCTATATGTTGTATGAAATTCTTTAATCAAACCAACTCGTCTTAAGGGTAATAATGTTTATCTCTCCATTAGAAGTAGCTATGCTGTCGGTCTATACAACTGGAATCTGGAAAAAATAAAATAATAAAAAGCTTAATATACTAGCAAATTGTATGCTTCATCATTCAGGTCGCACACGTGTTGTCGTGTGCAGTTTACAAGCTAGACTTTCTATATGCTAATACTAATAGGCGCTATTTGCGGAACCAGCAAACTTTTGCGAAACCGGGCAATCTTCCTACCTCTTAAAATTGCTCGGAAGCATTTTTTTCCAACCGATTGTTATAAAAATGTTTAGTGTCTTGGATAGCTGAATAAATTCCGGATATTTCTGGCTGATTATCTTTCCATAAAAGTAGATTTTGTGCGGCCGGGCCCTCGGACAATTTTCTTTTGCGGAACCGGGCAATCAACTGTATTTGCTTGATAATTGATCCATGGTTTCTGTCTAAATTACAAAAATTGAGTCGATAAATTTTGCTTTTACTCCTTCTATATTACCGTACAAACTCAAAAATTGCCACTAAAGGCATGCACAATGAGCATAAATTGCAAAATCTGGCAATAAACCTACCTAATATTTGTTATGACCATACAAACGTGCGTAATCCACGAGCGCCAGCAGCCAAAGTGTTCCCTTTGACTAGACTGTCTCCAACAAGTCGAATGGTGGCGCTATTTTCAAGATGGCCGCCAGATACGTATAAGGCTTATACCGGTGACTTTTCACCACAGAAAAAAAATGAGGGGTAGCCGATCTTGGCTCCGAGATCTCGTATGCAAAACATAGTTTATAATGATACTACACGTAGGCTGAAAAATATGTGTTCCCTGTGAAAGTCTTTAGATATTTTCCCACCCTCAACGGGGTTTTTCCATATCAAATATGCACCTACTGACATGACTGATGCTTTTACTGGGTAATTTTTAAAGAATTTTACAATTCTCAACATCAGGCCAATGAAATTAGATTACTAGTTTCTCGTCAACCACTTTTCAAATTTTGATGAGGTTTTTTTTTCATTATTCATTATTCATTATTTCTTATCAATGAAAAATGGAACCCGTTATACATACACTAACTGCTATTTTGAAACCGATTTAGGCTCTAAAAGTCGCCCAGAAAGTTAGTGCCGGTATCAGTTCCATGGAGTTATACCTGTAGCTTGTGTTTGAAGGAAGAATTGAGATGGCAAAAATCATGGAAAATGTCAAAGGAGTTTTGTAAGAGCAATACATTTAATTTGGCAGGCCTTTACAGCCCCCATGGCCGGCCCAAAGAGGGTGTGCATTCCATAAGATCGGTACAGTTCCTACCAACAAAAACCTTCTCTAGATGCACGTGTTCCAAAATCCGTGGATGCATGCTGCTGTCCCTGTTCCTGTACGTGTCAACCAATGCACAGTTCCGATTGCGAAACCACTCCGTTGCTTCGTCTATGCCATCGACCAAACCGGCCTTCATCAGTTCGTCGAAAAGTTGAATAAAAGAATATGAATCGCTCACATCCCCGATGTCCACAATCTTCCATTTAACCAGACAGCTGTCTTCATGATAAACCGCCATGGAAAACATATTCATAGCGGGACAAATCCACACAAAACTGCAAAAGACACAAAAATCTGCATGTGAATGCGCGCCAGAAAACAATCGATCTACCAACCTCGTGACCACGGCAAAAATATACAACCCGAGTTCCGTGTACAAAGGCCGTGCATATAACGCGATCTGGAAACGAGGTCACAAATTATCGTATGTCGAATTCGGGCGGTCTGTTTTTGGCACGCATGGCGCGAACGCGACCCGAAAACACTGCACTAGGAACAGAATCACACACCACGTATCCGTCGAGAATGAGTTAAGACCTGCAACTCGACCTGCAACGAACGGTTTTCGCTGGTACCCACCGCCCATACTGGGTGCTGGGGTAGCGCTGATATGCTGTACGGTTGGTATACTGCATTCTGTGATACATTTTACGAAGCTAGCTGCACAACACTGACTGCGCAACCGAAACAGAAACTTCGCTTGGGAGTAGTTTGTGTCGGATTTCGCCAATTTTTTTGCAAAATAATGAAATTTTGGGAATAATGAAATTTTTTGGTGCGGGGTCAATATCACATGCGGGCGCTGACGAGAAACTAGTCATCTAATTTCATTGGCCTCAGAGTATTTAGAAGAAGTGATTGAAAAAGTGTTTGGAGGAAAGTTTGAAAAGTGACTTTAGGTTACGAAAAGTGCTTCATGGGGCAAATTATAGTGTTTAAAAAAAACATGTAATCAAAAAGTATTTCGAAAGAACGATCGAAACGTCGTTACGAAAGAACGATCAAAACGCGTTTCGATAGAACGATCGAAACGTGTTTCAAGGGAATTCGAAAGAAGAAAAAAAGTTTTGGAAACAGAGTTACCTTATACAAGGAGGAAGGAAATGCCTTAAAGGAGCGTGACCAGAGTTTCTGGAAAATAGTTTTCGATGTAACTTACCAATATTATCAAGTAACTCCCATACACACCTCCCATGTCCCAAAAACCCAAAAACATTCGCAATTTCCAGTAAAAAATTGAACAAAACTATCGAGTATGCTTTCAGCGGATAAACGTTGATACTTGAAAATTAGTTTACAAATAATCGGTGGATTTTCGACGATATCCTCGGAAATATGCGGCCTAGAAGCGCGGGAGTTTCAGTTTCGTAATCAGAAAAATATAACGGATGTTATGATATAAAAATCTCATGACCCATAAGGTAAGTCCCGGGGAGTTATGGGTAAAAAAAAGTGATCTGGTCACACTCCTTTAAGGCGCGTTCACACTATCGCGGAAAAATCACACTGTTCCATTGGTTTGTACACAAACTGGTTTGCCGCTTGTGCGCGGCCTATCGCGATGCGCAAAACGTTTTCAGCTGGGTCAAAGTTCAAATTTGTTGAACTTTGACCGCGGTGCGCTGACCTTTTCAACGCGCAGCCAATGAGGTATCAGAGAAGCCCCAAGTTAACAGAGTGGAATTTTCTATTTTGGAATAATCGGCGATTAGGAACTCATGCAATGCGGTGAGCGCAGCGCGAAAGTGTGAATTTTCCGCGACAGTGTGAACGCCCCTTATGGCCTATGGGCTTATACATACTTTTCGATGTTGTTTTTTTTTTACAAAAATATTTCACCATTCATTCAACATAAAAAACATGCACTGATCCTTTGGCTGATATTTTTAATATGTATGCAGTTCTTCTTTTTTTCCCTTTCTAATCAATCATGAAATTTATCTTATTATAATACATGTACAGTAAGTACGTACATATATACGTAGCGCACACAATCTACATGCACACTGAGGCCTACAGCGCATTGTATAGCACATGTATACGTACGGGGAGCGATATTTTTTTCCGTACCACTGTTTAGCGAACATTGCTTCTGATTGGTTTAACCCCTATGCATATGTTGCATACTGATGTGTTTTGTCGATAACTACCTCAACATAACCCCACACCATACCACACTCTTTCCTCAATTAATAGTAAAAAAAATTTAATACGACTCTGAGGAGATTCGATCCTGCCATCTCTCGATTGATAGCACTACGTCTTAACCACTAGACTACCAAACGACTCGACAATATAGAAAATATGAATATTCATTTACAATGCACCAATCGATGAAGCCCCATAGCGAATATGTGGTACGGAAAAAATAATCGCGTACGGGGAACTTTAGTCTCTTCACCAGCAGTGAAATGTTGCGTTTTCTGCCAAATTCCCCTCCCCTCGTCCGGCAGCCGCCAATTCCGCCATTTTAAAACGGGAGGAATTCCTCCTTTTTCCGAAGGTTCCCGAAGTTACCCGAATGCACGTCCGGTCGTCCGGGCGTTATCGTTAATCGTCGGGTACGATTCGTGGACAGTGTTTCGCCGCGTGTTTATTTTACGATGATGCAGACAAGGTTTGAATTTGAATGTTGATGATATAATAGGCATGTGTTTTATTTGCCAAATATGGAATAACCCTTTTTAAATTGTTATACACTCTTTGAAAATGAACAGTTATTCGCTCCTAAAAATAAATGCATGACGTAATGCTGAGTGCTATTTTAAATACCACAGTAGCCGGTCCTCATATTAAGTCGTTGTGTGTGGAATATGTGGAGCGGGAACCAGTCTATCGCCACCATATGCTTGATCGAACTTGTTAATGTGTCTGGTTACGATCGCCAAAACAGGCCACAGTGCAGTGGACTTAACACTGGAGGGCGCTAGACCTTTGCACCGCAGACGCGAGAGCTCGAAGCTCGATAGATTTAGGCCTATGTGTCTAAATCCGGCCTAAAGTAACAGCTTTGGCACAGTTACCATCATGGCGTCGTCACGAATTTACTGCTTATTTAAGTTGAGGTTAGCATGGTTAGTGGGACCCGGAAAAAAAACACAGAAAAAGGGTAACACTAAGTAACACTAACAGTAACAGACTGCACATGCTGCACAGGCCACTGGCCACAGGCAGGCACAGCCGGCCGGCGGTTGTATTTTGGAAATCTGTGACGTCATCACGCGCGCACTGGGTACACTCATAAGCCCAATAAGCCAGTTCGGAATCTCGCGCGCGCAAGGAATGTCTATGGGATTGTGTCAAAGGTCATTTCAGATCAACACAGTGCATACGGACAGGGTGCGCCTTTGTTTATCTCAAATCAAAGCCGGGAGACGCATGCGCAGTCGAGACTCCGAACTGGCTTATTCATACTCGCTCGGCGACCTACATGCGGAAAGGAAATTGTTTCCGTAGGGTCAAACAAGTTCGAAAGTGCGCGGTCAGTCTGCATCTGAGCGCACGGGTCTTTTCAACCTGTTTCTCGGCTCTGAATTAAAACGCACATACAAAGTGCGCCGCAGAGCCTGTTTATACCTCGGCGACTACTATGCGCGAAGCGGATTTGTATAAACGCGTGAAAACTCTGCAGCGACTACACTCGGTGAGTGTGTGGCGAGTATGCGGCGAGTGAGTTCGGCGGAGAAGTATGAACTTAGCTTAAAAATTGTCAGTTTCACCATGGAGCTATAAAAAGATTTCTGCCGTATGCGAAGTGGCGTATCGTGAGAAATGCGCTGTAAAACATCACAGTATTGTTCAATTAAACTTTTTTAATAGATACTGAAAATAAAGAATACTTTCAGTTTCTGACGATATTTATTTTTAAAACGATTTTTAAAAATATTTAAATTGGAACATAGCAAGATGTTTCTTTGACACTGAGATTTCTAGTCCAAAAAGGGTAGTTTGTGTTGTGAAACTAGCGACAGCTTGGGGAGATTGTTCTCTTTGTGCAAAATTTCAGTGTAAAAACATGCACTTTGTTTGTTTGTTTTAGCACACAAAAATGATACAGTTCCTCTTTGTGAGCGTCGTCGAGTGCGTAGTTTTCATTCCAGGCGTAAATGTGTGCTACTACACATTGACAATGACGTTGCGCGCCCCCACGTGTGCTATGTACTCCTGCTGCATAGGCTTTCGTGATAAAGCTTTAGTTTAGCAGATAACGAGATAGCGTGTTGAACTAAGACTGATCATACCTGAAGTTGAGGAATTCTTTGCTGGCTTGGCGCAATATATCACTGTGGGGGCGCTTCATACTGCATCGCATTCTTCCAGCTCTCTCCTAATCAGTTTACACACATGATTTCGCGGAAAAACGGCCTATTTCTAAGATGTATATCTCGGTACCGCTTGCTCAATTTATGCAATGAATGTTTTTGAATTTACAGAAAGTAATCTGTAATGTGAGATATTTTTAATCAAAATCGAACATTTAATTTTTTTTCCAAGTCCCTAGCTTGGTTAATTGTGTGTTGCGTGTCGCTGACCGTGACGCTCGACCCGTGAACAGGGCTTCTGAATCGCTCCGCCCTGTTGCCGTTTTCCTGTTCATGCTGTTCACAGGTCTAGCGTGTCGCTAGCTGTCCTAGGTATTTTTTTCCGTATACGTTGAAAAAAAATTTGAAGGAAATTACCTCCTGGAATTAACAAATAATCTAATTTTAAGATAGACTTCCCACTCTAGACCCAGTAACTGAGTCGTTGGCCCCGTTTTTGACAATTTTGGTTTTTTCTTTTGGCCTTACGACTCAGGCAATACATATACGCGTATGCAGAACTTTAACATGTTTAAATTTACCGCGCTTTTTGCCAAACGATGCTTCCAGACACTGCCCCAAAAAACAACCAAACAGACTTCCAACCTGGCCGAAAATGCACTTCCTGCATTCTAGACTTCCCAAGTTCTCGGATCGAATATCGAATATTCGATTGAAAAAAATTAATTAAATTTAGAATAGTCAATTATTCGAAAATGCACAGGGCCTACCTTCCTATCTAAATTAATTTCTTGCATGTTAATTGTTTATTTTTCAGCTTAAAACCATTAATAACTGGATCAGTTGGTGCTTTTGTGTGGTATGGAACTTACAAATCACAGGTATATTGTCTTCTTTCTAAATACAAACAGTTCATGTTATGAAAATAAGTAGCAAGCTACTTGAGTATAAATTGTCTAAATTTCAAAGGGCAGTGAAGCCAACTGGGCATAACTGCCAACTTTGTTCTAGCCTTTGTTAAGGCCTCACAGCTGGGTGAGTCGCTCGCCAGAACGAGAGCGCCACCATGCGACGAGGACGGGACGAGCAGCGCTAGCTGTGAGGCCTTTGCTGACCCGGAAAAATTATTTATTAATGTATACAGCCCCTGTTACATTATTCATCCATGCGTTGTTGTGCTGCAAATGTATGTTTGTGTTGGCGCGCGTGCGTTGTATGTGAAGCGCGCACGCGTGGTTACAAACCGGTGCGCGCGACCCTGATTGGCTCGCATTGTTGGCTATTCAACGCAACACGCACACTGTGTAATACGATCATTAGCATTTTGCTACCTCTCAGGTAGCAAAATTCCCAGTCGGCAAAGGCCTCACAGCTAGCGCTGCTCGTCCCGTCCTCGTCGCATGGTGGCGCTCTCGTTCTGGCGAGCGACTCACCCAGCTGTGAGGCCTTAACAAAGGCTAACTTTGTTCCAAATGTGTACTGGTTATTGATGTACATACAAGCCTCATGAAAGAGAGAGACGTGTGCTGGCCAAGTTGGTCTTGGAAAGTGTAAATATTGAAGGTGCACCAGGGCCAACTCAGCAGGCCATTGGCCTCTGTAGCCTTGGTTTATGTCAATAAACCTGGAATAGGGCATGCTGGCCAAGTTGGCCTCAGAAAGTGTATATATTCAAGGGGCATCAGGGCCAACTTAGCAGGGCATGAGGCCGGTGGCCTTGTTTAATGTCAAGGTATGGGTTCACCTCAAGTGAATTGTAAGGGCTTTCCCAACAGTAAGTTAGGACTGCCCCAGCAATAGTTGGGCCAGCTCTTATCGTTAGAAAAGCTTGACCATAAATTGGGACTGTCGGTAGAGTTGGGACGTATTATATGGACACTTTCCAAATCACAGTTCTACATCTAGAGAATTTTTGTGCAGTTTCAGTGACATTCTGCAGGATATTTTAATAATTTTCTCTTAAATTGTTCCTATTAAATCTAAAACAACCCAGATTTTCCAGAGAGGTCCAGTTTTGGCCAAGACTTTGCGTACTACAGTGCCTGGGCAAAGTGAATTTATGGCCGAGACTATCACACCAATTGCCGTTTTAAACGAGGTTTGTATTTTGGCCAATTGAGAAGACAATAAGGCAAAATTTATAGTTACTCAATGATAATAAATAGGCACAATTTCTAGATAAGGCCACGAACAAAGACTGTGCTATTTTTGACTAACAGGCAAGCTTAAAGGAGTGTGACCAGATCACTTTTTTTTACCCATAACTCCCCGGGACTTACCTTATGGGTCATGAGATTTTTATATCATAACATCCGTTATATTTTTCTGATTACGAAACTGAAACTCCCGCGCTTCTAGACCGCATATTTCCGAGGATATCGTCGAAAATCCACCGATTATTTGTAAACTAATTTTCCAGTATCAACGTTTATCCACTGAAAGCCGACTCGATAGTTTTGTTCAATTTTTTACTGGAAATCGCAAATGTTTTCGGGTTTTTGGGACATGGGAGGTGTGTATGGGAGTTACTTGATAATATTGGTAAGTTACATCGAAAACTATTTTCCAGAAACTCTGGTCATGCTCCTTTAAAATTGCCATTTTAAACTTTGTTCAATCTTTAGCCAGAAAATTAGTTTTGCCCCGAGACAAATTTTCTGAAATTGTCTTTTATTAGTACATGTTCATTTTGAACTTATTTTTGAACTAATTTGAAATGTGATTAGTTACACAACCAAACACAATGCAATTATGCAAAATTAAAGTTAAATTAAAATTGCTAAAATTGTTAAAATTTTATGCAATAGAATGTTTTCCATTTTTCGTTACTAGCAAAATTCTGCTATGAAGACACGAATGGAACTATTTCTCATGAAAACCCAGGTAAAGTTCTCAGATATTTGTTTATTTAATTTATTTATTTATTTATTTACTTTACCAAATAGTCCTAAAGTGAAAATGTCACCTTTTGTTACTGGGTCTACAGTAAAACCAGTCAGTCCAGAATTAATCAACAATTTAAGTTGGATATTTTCAACAAATTTTTGGTGTTAAATCGACAGGCTGAGCTGTGCCAAACTCTTGAAAAAATTGAAGGCGAAAAGAAGTTTCTTGTGGACAGATGGGAAAGACAAGAGGTATGTCCGATAATTGCATAAGATCAGTTTTAATGTCCATAGGCTGGACACTTTACTGCTTCTACTTTCACCGCCCCCCACCTTCCACACCCCCCCCCCCCCCTCTCTAACCTCAAAAGCAAAAGCAAATTTTAAAAGCATACAGCCGTGCTCGTGATCGAAGGGTTATGGGTTCAAGCACCACTTGTGCCAATGTGTTTGTTTCCATGGGCAAGACACTTAATCTCAATTGTCTCGTCAACCCGAGCGATATTTGGGGAGCTGTTAGGGGGAAATGCCACAATCTAACTGCTGATAGGGTTGTGCGCCTTGGCCAGGTAGCCACCGAGTTGAAGCGAAATGATTCTGCTGATTTCCTGATGTCACAATTTTGTCTGTCCACGTTACATACGTATAAGGGAACATTTGTATTTTTCCCTTTGTAAAATGATACCTTTGCCAACTAAAAGTGCTTTTTTAAAAGAATATTGTCTGCAGGCAATTATTTTTTACCATTCATTTAACACACAAACCATGCATAATTTTTGTCAGGTTTTCTGAAGTATTACTGAATCTTAAGTAGTTATCTGTAATCTGCATTTGTTATTGACAGGGAGGAGGCGGGGTGACGTGTCTGATTGAGGATGGTAAAGTGTTTGAGAGGGCAGGAGTCAACATCTCGGTCGTTAGTGGAAAACTAACTCCAAAAGCTGTCGCTCAAATGAGATCGAGGTACTATAATTTATTAATATGACTATAATGAACGCACCAAGTATACAATGCTAATCAAGTTAATTCGGGTAGGGCAAAACAAACCCTGAATGAAATTTGTATGCTAAGCATGAAAATTGGCAGAGCACCAGTCAAATGTAATACAGGCGACATGAGTATTTAACTGGTAACTATGTCTGGACAATTGTTCTGTCCTGTAAGCAGTATTTTATGCTAAGCACTTGCAGCTCTGTGAAATTAGGACCTTATTTATGATTTGTTCAAACACATTTGTTTTGTTTTGTTCTGTTCATCTTGGTTCGATAGAGGGAAAAAGCTTGAAGAAGGCAAAAAGCTCCCATTTTTTTGCTGCTGGAATCGGCTGTGTTATACATCCGGTAAGTTGTTATTTTGTTTTTCTTTTAAATAAGATTAGTATTTTTCAGGTAGTATTTTTCAAGACGTACTCCCTCCACTGAAATAGTACTTATCAACATTTTTCTGTCGGTACCATGAAAAGTCGACATTTGACAGTGCTGAATGCCATAGATGGCCTTCAACACCTCCCACCCCCCTCCCCCACCCAACCCTCCTCCCCCACCCAACCCTCCTCCCCCACCCCAACCCTCCTCCCCCACCCCAACCCTCCTCCCCCACCCCAACCCCCTCCCCCACCCCAACCCCCCTCCCCCACCCCAACCCCCCACCCCAACCCCCCTGACATTTTGTCAAGCAAAGTGTTTCATGCTTAAGCAATTTTTCATGCTTAAGCAATTTTTCATGCTTAAGCAATTTTTCATGCTTAAGCAATTTTTCATGCTTAAGCAATTTTTCATGCTTAAGCAATTTTTCATGCTTAAGCAGCTCTATGAAATTGGCCCCAGGGCACAATTTCATAGAGCTGTTTAACAGCCCATTTTCCGTTCACCGAGCATGAGGCTATTTCATAGACATCGTTAACGGTAAGCAACTGAAAACCTGCCTTAACCGCAGAGCCAAATTTTGCTTAAGATACTTACGCAACAATGGCGGTTTCCAAGCGCGCGCATGCTTAAGCACGCTGCGGCCGTGAAATAGCCTTAACGTTAGCACAATTTTTCTGCTACAGTAAGCACACGTTTTCAGCTAGCGCTTAAACAGCTTGGTTTATTAAACTTCATGAAATCTATAAATTATATTGACTTGGACAACTCAAGCTGTCCTTATTTGGCTAAATCATGTAGCTTATGACACCTGTAAGCAAGTTTAATGACAATTTTATAAATATTTGCTTTGAAACCAAAGCTACGTAGAAAAACATGGACTTGCCTATGTAAACTAGTGGGCATTTTGCCTGTCGACTTTTGTTTCAAATCAATGGAGGGCGCACCAAATGTAAACACGTCACATCGTCTATAATAGAGCCTTTGCACGGTGGCCATGACAGGGGGCAGTCACATTGTCACAGTATGTCAAACATGAGTAGTCACTTTGTGGATCTATTGTCACATCATTTAAATATGAAAACCTGCCCCGTCATGGCCGCCGGTGCAAAAGCTCTATAATAGTGTTGTAGTCTTCTACAGAACACATCTAACTAGTAGGATTCTTTACAGCAGTATTACCCCTCGTCATTGGGCACAACTCCTTGCACAAGATGATTGTCATTTGTGCAAATGCATTATGCAAATTTGAATATTTTATGCATACTCTATACCGAGCAACAAAAGAAAGGCACAAATTTTCTCCACTTTTTGATAGAAAAAAAAAACCAGTCGGTCTGAGAGTGGGAGTTTTCAGCCCACACAAGCTTTATGCAATCATGCATCATAGACAGCCGAAGTGTGACGTGCGTTGCCATGGCAATTGGATCCAAACTATCATGGCCGTCGGGAAAAGTACCATTGGAAAAGCACTGGGACACAGTTGAGTGATTTGTAGTTTAGATCCAATTGCCTAGGCAACCAACAAAAGGTGACGTATTCACTTCGGCAGTCTATGAACCTCTTACTGTACATGACAATTCAGGGCTCGAAATTCCCATTGAAGTGATTGCGCAATGCAAGTGAAAATGAACGAACGCAAGTAACCCAAAGCACAAGCTTGCACTTTGCGAAAGTTGACATAAAGTACAGTTTCCACTTTATTGCACCTCGATATTACTTTGCTGATTAAAATTTGCTTGATTTGATTGAATAAAAATGATTTTACTGGAAGTCGGTGCGTGCTCATGTCAGTGTGATCGTAACATTGGCACATACACAATGTAGTATGGTGCAGACGCGACGCACCGATACAGTTTGCACACATCTGCATGTGACCCCTTTCGAACACGTGCGAATATGCCATTTTGGGAGTCAAATAATGCCGAGTCATTGTGGAAGCAATGTGCGTGCGCGTTGTGTGTCTCTTTGGTGGGCGTAACGCGGTTTAGTTCACCAATGGGAGCCTCATAATAGCACGTTACGCGCGCTATGGACACACATAACGCACACGCACATTGCTTCCACAACGACGCGGCATTGTTTTACTCCCAAAATGACGTCATTGGCACGAGCTCAATTGGAAACTAGACATTGTGCACATCGGGTCGAGTTCGGGCGGTTTATTCTGACAACTTGTCATCTTAACGTAAGTAAGTTTTTTGCAAGCGCAAGTTAATTCCAATGCCAACTTGCGCAAGGCGCAAGTAATTTTTGGAGGAAATTTCTACCCCTACATGTATGTGAATATTTTGATATCAACGACAAGAGAAATTCTCAAAATTTGGATCAAACTAAACATTTGCTGCTCGGTATACTTAACTCTTTCAGTGCCCATTGTTGTTAACACTTAACCTTAAAGTGGCCAACCTTTTGCATTTTTCGTAATTTGTTGAAATTGAAGCCTTACATGCGTGATAATTGGCATGTTGGAAAAAATTGATACAATCGAGATCGTACATGTACGATAACACTTTCAGAATACATACGATAGATCAGACATGTTCGACCTTGGCACCGAAAGAGATAAGAATTTGATTAAATATAGAATATTTACCGGTATTTAGACTGACTGTCACAAATTATGTGTATTAATTAAAAATCAAATGAGTATACTACAAACAGTGATACTGTGTACTATAAAAACATCAATCTAGAAAGAAAATAATTCTTCTGCGTACATTTGCATGTTTACTTCAGGCAAAATTTCATAGATCTCTTTTGCCACGTCACGAATCACGTGATAAAACAAATTAGCCATTTTGGTTGGCAGAGTGACCGTGTAAACAAAACTTCCCGCGCAATTTATTACTATGCTAGTCGACACATTACTACGCCGCGGTTTTTGTCTCGTTCGATTTCAAAGTTGTTGCTGCTGCAGCAGTGCAGTCGGCACAGAAAAGAATTTTGTCCGCTTTCTGGAACCGGAAACGTATCCTGATCAACGCGAGGCCTGGAATGCTGGATCCGTGTCGTCACTGGGCGGCATAACCATCGTCTATCGACCAAGACAAAGTCCAAGCACAGCCATGACAGGTTCGATCGTTGTTTTATTTGTTTTGTATGGGCTAAACGTTAATGCTAGCATTGCTACTTTTTTTCTAATGGCAATGAACATGACAAAGGCGACGTCCAACCTGGGCTAGCCTAGACCTAGCCTAGGGCTAGGCCTCACTAAGGCAACTCTCGATGAGTACCGTAGACATCGACAAGTGCCAACCGCGCGTGCCTTCGCTCTCAATCTAAAAATCTTGGAGAAGTTTTTGTTTGTTCTATATAAATAGACTGATATTAAATCCACGCAAAAAGCTTGAAGGGCAAAGTACGTATACATTAAAGTTCATTATCTTGATAGTTTTTCTTGCATTAATCCGACAGCGTGAACAATTGGATGAGAAGGATATTAGATGTGCCAGAGATCTTGGAAATAATTACATGTATGCGGCTGGCTAAACGCAAACAAAAGCCACATTTGTAAAGCGTCCATGAAGTCAGGATAATAACAATAACGAGTATTTGTATAGCGCATTTAGCAATAGCCTCAATGCGCTTACCTCAATTCGCTTACCATTATTAAAATCAAAGGCTCACGAAGCAAATACTGAGAAGCAGATCTCAGTGATCGAAGTGCCAGGCTCATACATTTGTATGAGTTATAAAATATACTTTGGTTCACGGTTATTCAAAGCCTTAAAGGCCACTGTATCATTTGCAATGACCCCAAAAGTTAATCAACGAGTTGACAGGGAAAACCTACCTCAAAGCATGGAGGAAGAAACAAAGTAAAGATTTCAGACCAGACAGCAGTTTTACAGCACACATAATTAGGCAGATTAAGACATTAAAATACACGCACTATTTGCACTTAAATAATCATGAACGGCCTTCGGTATAATGTCGCTATCTTATTGTCTTATATTTTTATACTGATGACTCGTGATTAATGTACATACGTAACTACAAATTCGCCAAGCTTTCAGAGAAAATTCAAGGTTATAACCTTTAACAAAAAGCTCGTTTTTGCTTTTGTAGATTAGACCAAGGTCTTGTTTTCGCGACCATAACTAGAAACATGTTTCTGACGTAATTGCTGATTCAGCCAATGAACGGCTTCGGTCGTCAGCAACCAGACCAAGGCAGATGATTGGTTGAACCAATTACTACGTCATAAACATGCTTCTGGTTATATTCGCGAAAACAAGCTCTTGTTATGTTGTCTTCAAATGCAATGGATTTGTGAAGTGAACATTAACAACAAGCTAGTTTTATACACAAATCAAAGGATCAAGCTGCCGCAGACAAAGAGGCAAGCTCAAATTTGTTTTTATTTCAGAAAGAAGTGACCTTTTCTTTACTTCAAATTTTTCATGACAGGTGAGGGCGCTGTTTAAAGCTAGTCATGGAGGGAACCCACAGTTGAAAAACAAAGAAAAAACATTACATTTCAAACAGTAACAGTACCCCACTGATCCATTTGTGGATCAAACAAACTTGTCAGGATTGTTGCAAATGACATACTAAACAAACTCAGTAAACTGATACAGTTCATGATATCAAGAAGCCACTGAAAATGACACCAGCGTTTGTACACAAGTCTATGGAGAATTCCTCTGTTGTCCTGAGATGACATCACCGCTTTGCTCATGAATATGGAAATTTCATTAGCATAAAAATAGAAAACTTGCAATTACACCAAAACGGAACTATCAAATTCTCTGAAATTGATTGAAATGTGTAAAACACATTCTGTACTATAGTTTTATGTAATAAAAATCCTATTTCATACGTCCTTTAAACTACCTGTTGTATTGTTAAACAGCTACACATGAAAGTGGTATGAATATTATATATTTTGTTCAAAGCTCACTGTAGTTTATTTCTTCGAATACATCTCGTAATACCAGAATACTACATTGGACATTTTCCTTAAAGGTAGAACACATAATGCATAGTTCCGAGTTTGCCTAGTTAGCCCCGCCCCCGTGGATATTGTTGCTATGGCTCACACGCTATCGTCAAAATGGCGACACACTACGCACAAAGCAATGGGACTTTCAACGGAAAGCACAGATTCATTGGAGAAAACTCAAAGGCATTCATGTTTCAGGGTCGACAGTTATCTTAGAACACACTGAGCAAAGGGCCAGTAATACAGGGATGTCATGTCATATCATGACATACGTGCTTTCGTACCTTTGAACAACGAAACGACCGGCCTTGAAACCAAAAATTAACCCGGATCATCGCATACAACACTGTACAAATTGTATGGGGCCGGCAGAACATATCGCGTGATCATGTTGTTGTGAGACAGTGCACTTTGACCTATGTGGGTGATGTCTGCTAGCTCTGTTGTGATTGGTCGGCGGGTTCGGTTGATTGACAGGTCGGAACTATGCATTGGTAAACTGTTAAAAGAGGCGTTTTTTTTTTCACTCGTGCTGATTAGAAGCCCAAGTTTATAAAACTGCCATGTAGAAATTTCAGCCGCATAGGTACATCATATAATAGTATACTCCATGCATGGCTTTTGTGTTTAGTTGAATGGTAAAAAAGTCTTTTTAAAAAAGAAAACCACCTCTGTTGTAAATTTCTCACACAAAATACCATTTTGCCAACTAGTTAGAAAAAAAAAAGATGTGTTTTACCTTTAAGGTGCATGGTAAGAAATCACACGCAATCTAATGTACACAGTTGGACACATTTTGGTTCCTGAGTGTCTCATCTCAACGCAAGACTGCAGTATGCATTATTGTGATAGCATCGTGTTGCGTTATGGGCAGTGTCCCCCACCACTTTAAATTTCAGGCTGTATGCAAAAGCACGCACGTTAAGGTTTGCTATACACTTAAACATTGACAGAATTACATTAAAATATTCCTTTGGCAAAGTTTCAGCGCCGAAATTATGAGACACCTTATCCATAAACCATATACAAAGTCTCAGGTAATTTTAATAATTGTTTATCTTTCGGGAGATCTGGAATTGTGCACGAAAATTGATACCAAATAAATAATTTTCTTTCGGGGAATAAAACAAAAAAAAGCAACTGATTTTTCTGACATTGTTAATATGTCTGTCATACAAAAACCTGACAATGTGGACTGCGCGTTAAACACCGTCAGACATGACCAAACCTGTCTGCCAAAAGATTGAACATGCATCTAAATTCAGACAAAGTCTGACGTCTGGGCAGACAGCAGCCAATCAGTGGACAGTTTGATAACGTGACCTTTGAGTGGCCACGTGATCAAATAAAGTCATCAAATATCCGGGGGGTGGTGGGGAGCGGGAGCAGTCTAGGCCAATGGTTGTTCGCGGGGTACAATGGCGGCCGCGGCGCATGGCTTTAATTCTCGTATAGCCAACTGCTATCGTATGATCGGTAGCCGCCACGTCTTAAAATAACTAACATGTCGTCATGTAATTCTCGGACAACAGCTTTTGGATGAAGCTTATAAATGTGTGTTTTTTTTTTTAAGCAGCATGATCAATAAGAATTTAATCGTACCTATAAGGTATGGTAAGGTTTGAAGATAAAAGTAAAGTTAGAATGTAGAACATTTACCAAGAATTATGAAAATTTCTTAATCTCAGCTAAATGCCCGTATGCATATAGTATTTTCTTTGTAACAGTACACGCAATAAATAATGAATTTGACTATTTTAAAACACATTCTTTACATCATTTTGATAGCAATTTCGATGACAAAAACAAAAGCCCACGTATAAGACATTTATATTCACATAATAAATATACCCATTAAGATTTGTGCAATGATAGTGCGAGACAAAAAGAGAAATTAAGGTATAAATACAACCGTTGTGCGTGTTGTTTTGGAGCGAGGCTTGCCATGCATATATGCGTTTCGGAGTAGTCTGGCAAACTCCCTCTACAGCACTTTTTTTTATAGGGTGGATTCACACTGAGTCTTAAATTTAAAAAAGTGCCACGTGCGTCGCTTTGAGAAAAACTGGTCTGGAGGGAATTTTGAGTGAAATGATGCAGCGAAAAATCACAGAATCACAAGAAACACCTTTCGCCCAAGATAATTCTGTAATTTTCAGCGCCTTATTTTACTCCAAATCCCCATCCCCAAACCGCTCTTTCTTAAAGCGACGCGCGTCGCATTTACGCGCGAAAAGGCTAAGTGTATAATTCACCCTCATAAAAGTTGGCAGTGTAACTGACACTAGACTGGTTATCAAGTCTACTATGATAAAAACGTGCATTGTCGAGTAGCCAATATGGTGGCGGTGCAAGAGTATGGCGACATTTCGAACGAAACCTCACACGTAAAACACCCAATCTGCGCTCGCTACATGATAAGACGATATCCCGACAAACGCCATATTATATAAGGGGTAATGCGAACTCGCATTCCATGACATGAATGGTGTGATTTTCCCCCCTTTGCCAACTCTTATCATGTTTGCGGTCGTGTACTCAATCCAAAATGGCCGGCTCTCGTTAAAATGCACGATGCCTGCTTCGTCGTGTACCGTGGTTCCTCCAAGCGTGGTCCAGCATGCGGGCGCGTCCGAATGACACGGGCGAATAACAGATTTTTGGTTATGCCATCCACCAAGGTCTGCAAAAAATCACGCGAGTAGATTCTAAATAAGGATACATGTCAAAATAATCATTGACTGCTTTATTACACGAGTCTAAATGTCTCGGGTTCGAATCCAGATAAGGCCCTTATACGATTTTTCTTTCATCCCAAATGTTGTTGTTTCAATGGTGATTATGCACCATACCAGATTTTGCACATGAGTCTATGGAGTTTGAAGCTAACGCCAATAAGGGATGTTCGCATCCCGCGGACATCTTGCAAAAAACAATCCAGTACAGGGGAACAAAATCGCTGGCAGCCAATGATTAGCGCCATTGTAAATGACGTCAGTCGGTGAGATATCTGCCATTAGTGATTTTCTATCTGCTATTAGCGCTTCCTATGAGTTCGGACTTGGCCTAAGACTGTTTATTTGGTTGAAATCTAACTTAAAACGAAACTATATATTGCCCTGACACCAGGGTACTAGTCGAGTCCATCACAAGTCCCCACAAGCCTTCACAAGTCCACCACAAGTTCCTGGGTCTTCATTCAAGTCACAAACTGTTCAAATGAACTCTTACCAAGGCATTGTTATGTGCGTGTTCATCCTTTGCTTCTTGTTACTGGACTTACTTATGTGCGGGACTTGTGACGGACTTGTGATTTTATCGGCTCTGGACTTGTGATAGACTTGACTATACAACCCTGCCTGACACCTCTCTCGAAATGGGAAAACTGTTGCAAACGTGTTACATGTGTCTCCGTGTGCGGTGTTGTGTATAAGGATGTGTATGATAATGAGTCAACTCAGTATACACGAATTTATTATACATCGGGTCGTATGTATAAACAACTATAGCATTACTTAATACTTCCATTTTTGAAGCATGTATCAATAAAATCTAAGCAAATGATTCCCACCCATAAAGGCTTATATCTATACGTACCTATCTCTGCAAACACGGAGTCGTTTTTTGCGGCAGACGCAAGGGCAATAACCGCGTCAGCTACGATTTTAACTTCAAAATCCAAACGAATAGGCGTGGCCAGAGGGCCTAGGATGTAGTCGAATGTGTGTGGATACTGTGGCTGGGTGTTGAAATGCATCGCCACTGTAGTGAAACCACAGGGGGATGTATAACTTTATTTGTACATTAAGGCCTATTGTATCATTTGCAAGATTTAACGGATTCCTAGAATAAGACATATACCATATCTAAAGAAGAATGTTAATCAACTAGCCTGCGTAAATTTCAGCAACGCAGATGAAGCAATGCTTCACAAAATGCACGGTATTTGTGTTTTTATTAAGTGAATGGTAAAACGTTCTTCACAAAATATAAGTTCCGAAAGTCAAATATTTAAGTCGGTGGTAAAATGTCACTCAAATAGATTGAATACCCATCAAGTCCTCTGCTTCTTTGACTAATTTAGTTGTTTCAAAAATAAAATTGATGCAATCATTGCAATGCAGGATGAACATGTGCAGGATTTCAAAACTTCCATGTTGAAATTATTAAATATTATTCATGGCTGTAATAACGATCTGACTAAACATTATTGTGATTTCACGGTGTTGCATGCGATTTTCAAGCCTAGTGGAAATTATTAAAGTCTGCATGCAGATAGGGCCTATCTTCGTATAAGAATACATACATTTTGAAGAAGTTCGTTTTGGGGAACTATTTTTTAATCCCCATCATACGTTTTATGTTTACCTGCAGCCCGTGAATTTGCTAAAACAAATCCATAAAAATGGTACAAACTGAATACCATTGTGACCTGCATGCACACGCAGTCGCGCGTATATATCCCTTTTCCGTGCAGGGGAAGCAAGATAGAGCGGTGTTGGGGGAGGGGCGTGAGTGGTGTCGCCATATGACACTTCGATGCAAAACGTTAATTACGTGGAGATTTTGACACACGAGCCTCGACGTTACAACCTGACAACTTAATATTTAATTGCGCAGACTGCTTCGTTGCATAGACGAGACAATGTATTAGGCATTTTATCGAACTGTTTCGGGGTTTGAAATTTCTCCGCCTAGAGAATATTTTTTAACCTGGGTGGTTAATTTACTGTGAACTGGCGTGAAAACGGGAGGGGGGGAATTATCATTAAATATTATTACGACAACCGAGCAAGTACATAGTCGAAACTGATACAAAGCGTAATGTAATGTGCGGTCTGAAAGATTCAATTCGTCACTGAAAAAATCTATATTCGCTTGTGACCGGAAACAAGTGTTGGAGCCAAAGCGTGTGCAGTGACCGTTATTTTATTACCATTTTGGCTCCATATTGGAATAAGAATCTTAATTCACAGAATAATGTGGGGTTCGCTTTAAAGGCACAGGCTTGTCAGCAATGCGCGCGCGCCAAATTCGTGGCACGAAATACGCAGCTCCATAGCAAAGACATGCAGCTGCGTATTACGTAGCACGAATTTGGCGCGCGCATTGCTGACGAGCCTGTGCCTTTAAAAGGACATGAAGTTCATAAAATAATACATTTGACTTTGATTTCCATTGTTGATAAAAACTGGTTCGCCACCACAGACGTGATATATAGGCCTTTTTCAAATCTCGACTTGGGCTCAGGCTTAGCCTAAGCCTGAGCCCAAGTCGAGATTTGGAAAAAGGCCAAAAATTACACAGCGCTATCACTGGTAGTTCGAATACAAGCGGCTAAAATCCATCTGGCAAAAGCTGTTTCTTTTTTGGCGCGCATACCACAAAATAATGAGAGAGTTTTGAAACGCGTAGTAGCAGCAAACAAACAGGTTCTTTGAAGTCAGGTTTGATCGCCGTCTCTTGCCATGACTGCACAAAAACGCTGTTTCACTGCTCACAAGAAACTGAAGGAAATCGTGAGAACCTTTGATGCCGTCTAAAACAAACCATAGGCTGCGTTCGGGCATTACTCTGGAGTAATGCGTGCGCATTGCACTCGGGTCACATTACGCGAACGGCAAGTGCACAGTCCCCATGCGCGAATGACCATCAGTCAAGATGGCCGTCTCTTGCCATGACAACACAAAAACGCCGTTTCACTGCTTACAAGAAACTGAAGAAAATACAGACCGTAAGTCGTGAGAACATTTCATGCCATCTAAAACAAACCTTAGTGAGTTGTTGTTTCAGTTATTCAGTTGACACGTTGAGTTAATTCATCAAAAATCCCACCCATAGGCCTATTCCGCCATCTTCATACGAATCAC
Organism: Henricia sp. BOLD:AAB3569; assembly: GCA_037783545.1. Lineage (NCBI taxonomy): Eukaryota > Metazoa > Echinodermata > Asteroidea > Spinulosida > Echinasteridae > Henricia > Henricia sp. BOLD:AAB3569. Next base: position 199,729 of record JBBELK010000651.1, read on the forward strand.
ATGGCACTCGCCAGATGTAAGAGCACACTCCCCATTTGTCGGGGAGTAGCGGAAGCTAGCATACTCTCATTGACCCGAGTGTCGTTAATCATGCCGTTCGCGCGCGCGGGAGTATTGAACTGGTGACACGAGTACACGCCCGAACGCAGCCAAATTGTCTCAAAAATATCCCATTGCACATGGTGTATATGCAGTTATACGTTTGGGCTAAATTCGTATAAAGGGTATGCCTATTTACAAACAGAAAATTAAAGGTCAAACATTTAATTTGTTAAGGTGCCTTTCCAATTTATTGGCGTCTTGAAGCTTACACAAGCTTACCATGGCCTAATAATTTAATAAATCCTTCATACCTGGTTGTTTAGTTGTAGTTGTAGTTGTAGTTGCGATAGTTGTGACAAGTGGCTGGATCATTGTTTCTTCCTAAAAATCAAATCAAAACCCGGACAAAACTATACTATGTAGTAAGACCTTTGAGTGTAATCTAAACGAGTAGGATTCGCCATGAACAGCATTAGTAGTGACGTCATAAATTATAAGAGCGCCCTCTACTGCCAGGGTATAAACATTCCTTTTCATAAAACTGGTGTGGTTCAATATTGCGGCAATTTCTCAGGACGCAAAATGATGCCTATTGTTTTGTTTTGATCACATCACAGGTGAAAGTAATACAAGAATAGTAGTGTCTTTAATTTGGGGCTTTTATGACAAAAATTTTCATAGTTTCGTTATAAAACGTCTTCAAAATGCGCCTTAATGAAAACCAGTGCATTGTACGCATTTCTTTCTCTTAAAAATAATAGGCTTATTTTGAAGGAGCGTGACCAGATTACATTTTTGAACCTCCCATTTTCCCATGGGTAGCGAGATTTTGATACCATATCATATGTCGTAATTTTCTCATCATCGTTCTGAAATTTCGAGCTCTCAGTCCATATATTTCCAGGGATATCCATCAGTTAATTACACCAACCGTTTTGCTTCCACATCCAAATTGGGGATTCGCTCATCCTCACCGCTCAAACTGGGCGCTGGTATGGGCTGATGTACCTTCACAGATTTTTGTGACGGAAACACGTGACACAAATGTCACATATACAGACGCGCGGAGCATTGTGGGTTGCTTACTGCCAGACTAAAATTCGATAATTATATTAATGCTCATATGTAACCCGGTACAACGTAATCAGGAATAAGTCGCTGATGCCGTTTCGAGTAATGGCCCAGTCAATTGGGTATGTGGGTGAAATCGTGAACAAAGTCGATTTTCGGGTTTTGGTACTTTGAGGAAGTGTAGTTGTCATAGATTAATGTGTTTATTGTAAAAACGATACTTAAAGATGAAAATAAAGATGATTTGTGTGAATTGTCCGTGTTCTTTTGTTCTAGGAAGTAATCAATCTTATGAATAACACCGATTTTCCACATTTTGTCACCCTTATTATTCATTGAACCCGCTACATTTGAATGAATGAATTTGGTATCGTCCGAAAGCTTATTATTTCACAATTTCGGTGACGTATCTATTTTATTTCAAGGCCGGTTTTCTTGGAATTTGGTAAACAACAGATGGCTTGTCATCGTTATCGGATCATAACTATAGAACCGAACAAGCTACATGCTTGTGATATGTATCATTAGAAAGCTTATGAAATTTCCTTTCTCACCGTGTACATATCTCAAAAAGTAAATTTGCGACTTATTCCTGATTACGTTGTACCGGGTCACATATCAAGTGCAAAAATCAAATTTACGAATAAAATCAGTGTATTGTGTGCAATACCTGCCTTGTCTGCAGGAAAAATTGTTTTTACGTGAGTTTATGAGACAAAAACGTGACACCGTGGTCACGTGTCGTATAACATTTTGACCAATGGGGGCGCCACGCTCCTTTAATAAAATAATTTAAGCTTGGACCCAACAGTTTGGTGATACCTATAATTTCTGCCTTTTAAGGAATTGATTGAAAAAAATGGGGTTTCTTACTTGGTTGTCGAAGTACGAGCCACCGAGAGCTGGATTCAAACTCACTGGGTATTCCACTCTTGAAGCCCCGTTAAGCTGACAGACACCCCCGGTCGCGAAATAATTGAACGATAAGCAGAGATCGCGTGTCAGACACCGCATCGCACACTTGCGGAGCGGCAGCCCATTCCAACTTGCCAACTCGTGCCCCGTAAGGACACGGTTATGGGCAGTCATGACATAATAGGCTTCTCGGTGAATTGGCTCAATTAAAGCCGCCTCAAGTTTTACTGCCAAACAGAGGGCAAGTAGATACGGGAACAGTCCGATTTGCGAAAATCTCTTCATGTCGAAACATCGTCTAAAGCTGTACCCTCATGATGTACAACTGAACACGATTTGTTTTCCTCAGGCATCGGTATTGCGTTTTTGTTCAGCCTGTCTTGCCTGTCATCGATATTGCGAGGTTGAACACAAAACTGAATATGTTTTGTGAAATGAAAGTAAATCGAAGCGTATCAATTTCAGCCAATCGGAAATTTTTGCTCTATTTTATTAGGTTACCAAGGCCGAGAAACAATTTTTAATGAATTTTTCTAGCCGTTCTCATGGTTACAAACAGTTTCTGGCCACCGATGGTTTGGTTCCAATAGGCCTATAGACTTTTGTTGTTTGTTCTCGTGTAGCGCGCCATCTAGCGCAGTAGTTTCATCGATTAGGAACACACCGGCATACTGTTAACATAATGTAGCGATCGTCGTACGGTTGTGAAAAATATTATCAAAATGTCACGTGTTTAAAATTAACGGAAGAGACCAAATATTGGGCTATACGCTTTACCAGCCGTACGGCGGTGTATTATGTATTATGTGTTTGTAAATAAAGGTGGCGTTCGATATGGGTCGACACGTGTTTAACCTCGTTTCCTTGTTTTCCCTGACTCGACACACCTTGCATAATCCCCCAGGTCAGCGCTGACTCGAGAAAGCAACTCGAACGCAATTAGTTGGTTATCCAACGTCGGCAATATGCTGTTTTTTCTTCGGAAATTATTTATCGCCGCGAAGCGAAGACGCGAAAATTTGAGAGATTATCTCATCCATATCAAAATCCAGAAACCCTTCTTATGAAATCTGTTGCCAGATTTGTGTACAAATTGGAAAATACGGTATGTACATAGTGTTCGTATAGGACATTCTTTTCCAACAAGAAGAGAAACCAACCGCAAATGACAAAAGCAACTCGCACTTTGCGCTGGTTTCTACGGCTGGAAATAAAACTAACCCCAAGACCATGTGATTTATCCGAACCAGAAATCTTATTCAGGTGAATCACGTGACCTTTATTTTTTCGAAAAATGCTAAAAAAAGGCCCATGTGAATGAATAATAAAAAGTTCTCTCTCTAAAAGACAATTGAAAATAAACACATTCTTTGAACCTCTGCGGTAAAGACCACATAGCTTGTAATTGGTATAATCAGTTGCATATTGCATATACTGATACATGTCGATAACTGTAGAATTATACTTAACACAACTCTGCAGGAGGTATTTAAAAAAATTAAAGAAATTAAAATGACAAACCATTAAAATGACAAACCATTAAGTTTCTCCTTATATCCATGGGCGCGCTAAAATAATATTTTCAATTATTTCAATTTTAATGCACCGATAGCGGAGTTTCGTAATAATATGCAAATTTCATGCATAACTTTAATAACAGAGGGTTGCTCTTAACGACTACGAAGCTTGTCCGGGGGTTGTCCTACCTAGCAACAACTAATGCGTGCAAAATGAATTCCAACCATAGTCGAGGTTGGTTGGACCCCACAAAACGTGTCTGCTGCCACCAAGAGTTTGGCAAGTTTACCACTATTTGATCCTAGGCTGGTTTTCAGTCTATGTATTCCAGATACGAACAAAAATAAGAAGATCTGTACGTACGTAGCCGCCACGTCTTAAAATAACTAACGTGTCGTCATATATTTCTCGGAACGAAGCTTTTGGATGAAGCTCATAACTGTTAATTTTTTCAAACCAGTATGGTTAATAAGAATTTAATCTTACCTATGACGTATTACGGTGTAAATGTTTGATGATAAAAATAAAGTTAGAAGGTAGAAAATACCAAGAGGAATTATTATAATTTCTTAATCTCAGCTGAACGCCCGTATGCCTATACATGTATTTTATTTGTAACACCACACGCAATAAATAATGAATTTTACTATTTTAAAACGCATTCGTTACATCATTTAGATAGCAATTTCGATGACAAAGACAAAAGCCCAAGTATAAGGCATTTATATTCAAATAATAAATATACCCATTCAGATTTGTGCAATGATACCTGTGCGAGACAAAAAGATAAATTAAGGTATAAATACAAGCCTTGCATGTTACAACGTCCCTAAATATCTTTTTCAAGAGCAAGCCATGCGTTTTTAATCGTGTCCCCTGAATCAGTTTTGTAAATAGACCCTATGTAAGCTGCTGATTGGAAAGGTACCAGATTGTTTTGGAGCGAGGCTTGCCATGCATATGCGTTTCAGAGTAGTCTGGCACCTTTCAACTTGCCAGCTTGTTTTCATGGTTGTGATTCAGGGGACACGATTGAAAATGGCCATCGCGTGAATGAGGTCCATATTATGTCAAAAAAACACTTTGAATTGGGTTTCTTTTATAATGTTTACTCAGCGGCATTTTTGAAGAACAAAACATATGACTAAAAAAAATTATGGCCTGCCTTTGGCCGAATATAAACAAATTAATAAATAAATAAAATAAAATAAATGTGGTTTTCAGTGGGTCGTTTTATCCCAAACTCCCTCTGAAGTAATTTTTTATAGCTGGGTGGATTTACACTAAATGCGGATACACACTATCGCGGAAAAATCACACTTTCACGCTGCGCTCACCGCATTGCATGAGCTCCCAATCGCCGATTATTCCAAAATAGAAAATTCCACTCTGGTAACTTGGGGCTTCTCTGATACCTCATTGGCTGCGCGTTGGAAAGGTCAGCGCACCGCGGTCAAAGTTCAACAAATTTGAACTTTGACCCAGCTCCAAACGTTTTGCGCGTCGCGATAGGCCGCGCACAAGCGGCAAACCAGTTTGTGTACAAACCAATGGAACAGTGTGATTTTTCCGCGATAGTGTGAACTCCCCTTTAAGGGGAGTTCACACTATCGACTGGTTATCGAGTCTACTACGATAAAAACGTGCATTGTCGAGTAGCCAATATGGTGGCGGTGCAAGAGTATGGCGATATTTCATACGAAACCTCACACGTAAAACACCCAATCTGCGCTCGCTACATGATAAGACGATATCCCGACAAACACCTTATTATATAAGGGGTAATGCGAATCCGCATTCCATGACATAAATGGCGTGGTTTTCCCCCCTTTGCCAACTATCATGTTTGCGGTGGTGTACTCAATCCAAAATGGCCGGCTCTCAGTAGAAGTTACGATACCTACTTCGTTGTGTACCGTGGTGTCTCCCAGCGTGGTCTCGCATGAGGCCGTTTCCGTATAACACGGGCGAATAACAGATTTTTTGTTGCCCCATCCACCAATGACTGCAAAAAAATAACGTGAGTATAAATGCACCTATCAATTGTTTCCCCCTCCCTCCCCCCACCCCCACCTCCCCCTCCCCCCCCCCCCCCCACCTCCCCCCCCCCCCCCACCTTCCCCTCCCCCTCCCCCGGGCTGCCCCACCTAAATATGTATAGGTGACAAATCCCTACCCACGGGCGCATACAGAAAACATGCACATTTTGCTATCGGATGCATAGATATTTGTATAGTCATTGCGGATGTTTCGGGTTCGAATCCCGATAAGACCCTTATGATTTTTAGGTTTCGTTTCCGTAAGTGGTATAATTAGGCACCATACCAGATATTGCACACGAGTCTATAGATGGAAAGTGATCATTGACTCGTGTGTAATTTAAAGCTATGGCCAATGAGTTTGGACTTGGTCTCAGACTGTACTGTTTTATTTGGTTGAATCGAATTACTTAAGACGCAAGTATATCCTATATTGCCCAGACACCTCTCGAATGCTTGTACCTTAAAGATTGATTACAGTAATGGCCAAACTGTCACAAACGTATTATCTCCGTGTGTGTTTAATGATAAAGAGTCAGCTCAGTACACTCCCCCGGCCCCACCCCCACCTGTACCCAAGATGACAGCCATACGAAGGCTCTATATATCTGTACGTACCTATCTCTGCAAATATGGTGTCGTCTGATGCTGTGGACGCAAGGGAAATCAAGGCGTCAGCGACGATTTTAATTTCAAAATCTAATCGGATAGGCATGGTAAGAGGGCCTAAGATGTAGCTGAACGCGTGTGGAATCCGTCCCCGTGTGTTGAAAGGCATCGCCACTGTAGTGAAACCACAGGGAAATTTATTTTGTTTGTACATTAGGTCCTATTCTATCATTTGCAAGTTGGATTATTCTTTTTATGGATTCTTGGTATAAAGGGCATAACATATACAAAGAAGAATGTTGGTAAACTAGCCTGCGTAAATTGCAGATACGCAGATGCAGCATCAAACATTGCTGTCCGTAGGCGTGGGTTTATTTTTAGTTGAAGCATGGAGGAAGAAAACAACTGAACTCATTAACCATGATGCGCGGTAAAATATTGTTGTTATGTTGGTGTTATATTGGTGTCATTGTACACCCCTTTGACCACGTGTTCCCATAATTCAAAGCGAGACCCTGTGTCGTTCGTTTTGCATTTTCTGGGGGATTCCCCCGGTGTAAACCCCGTGTTACCCGGTGTAAGCATCTCGAACGCCTCTACTTTGAGCAACTAACAATGGAAATTGGGCACAAACCGTTGTTATTAACAATGGTCTGTGCCAAATTTTCATTGTTAGTTGCTCATAGTGGTATGCTTACTTACAAACAGAAAATTTAAGATAAAACATTTAATTTGTTAAGCTGCCTTTTCAATTTATTGGCGTCTGGAAGCTTACACAAGCTTACCATGGCCTAATAATTTAATAAATCCTTCATACCTGGTTGTTTAGTTGTAGTTGTAGTTGTAGTTGCGATAGTTGTGAGAAGTGGCTGGATCATTGTTTCTTCCTAAAAAAAAAATCAAAACCCGGACAAAACTATACAATGTAGTAATAGTAAGACCTTTAAGTGTACTCTAAACATGCAGGATTCGCCATGAACAGTATTAGTAGTGACGTCATAAATTATAAGAGCGCCCTCTACTGCCAGGGTATATATAAATTCCTTTTCATAAAACTGGTGTGGTTCCATTGTGGCAAATTCTCAGAACGCAAATTGATGCCTATTGTCTTGTTCTTATTCACATGGTGTGATAACAGGTGAAAGTCAAATAAGAATAGTAGGGCTTAAATGACGAAATTTATCATAGTTTTCGTTATAAAGCGTCTTAAAATGGCACCTGAATGAAAACCGATGCATTGTATACGCATTTCATTCTCTTGAAAATAATGGGCCTATAATTTAAAGGAATGTGGCCAGATCACATTTTGAGCCTCTTATTTTCCCATGGGTAGTGATATTTTGATACCATATCATGTGTCATATTGTTATCATCACTATTCTGAAATGTCGTGCTCTCAGTCCGTATTTCCAGGGATATCGTCAGTAATTACACCAATCTTTTTGCTCCCACATCCAAATTGGGGATTGCAAATTTCCTGTTTTCTTGCCACGGATTAGGGATGTATTTTATGATTGTTAGGTTGGAACGAAATCCATTTTCTGGAAATATCTGAACACGCTCCTTTAATTAAATCAATTAAGCTCAAAGAAGACCCAAACTTTTGTGATACCTATTTTTGGCTTTTCGGAAATGCAGCTAGTGTGCATAATTACTTGATTTTTAAGGAATTGATTTAAAAAAAGTGTGGTTTCTTACTTGGTTGTCGGTTGTCGCTTTATGACGCTCAAAGTACGAGCCACCGACAGCTGGCTTCATACTCGCCGGGTGTTCCGCTCTTGTGGCCCCGTTGAGCTGACAGACACCACCGGTGGCGAAATAATTGAACGACAAGCAGATATCGCGTGTCAGACACTGCCTCGAACACTTGCAGAGCAGCAGCCCATTCCAACTCGCCAACTCGTGCCCCGTAAGGACACGGTTATGGGCAATCATGGCATAATGGGGTGCTTCTTGGTGAATTGTCTCAGTCGAAGCAGCCGCAAATTGTACTGGCCAACACATGGCAAGTAAATACAAGAACAGTCCGATTTGCGAAAATCCCTTCATTTCGAAACGCTATCAAAAGCTATGTCGACACGAGCTATGTCAAACTCGTGTTGCCAACACAAAGTTTTCGAAGAGAATGCCTCTTAGACATTGGCATTGTGGTTTTTATCGATCTCCCTTGCCTATCCTAATTGGAGATATCAATTTATTTCGATGTGAAACATACTGAATTGAGTGTGTTTTGTGAAATGAAAAGAATTGGAAGCTTGGCAAAGTCAGCCATTCGGAAAATTAGACGGAGACGGTAGACGACGCACCATTTTCAATTAGTGTTTCCCGCCGTTCTCATGATTACAAACCGTTCACAAATCAATTTGCCTTTTCTGCATGGCTGAATACACTTTTGATTAGCAGTTGTGCTGTACGTGGAATCACGGTAAGGTGTTAGTTACCGTACCTTATAAATATTCATCGGGCAATCGCGGTATTTGATTGGTTTACTTTACCAGCAAGCATTGCAGACTTGCAGTGATTCGCCTACTTCCCTGTGTTTAGTCCGCGGGAAAGTGACGTCAGAACGAGCGAATCACCAATCGCTACGTAGTTATTAAACGAATGCACATAGGTATTTCGTCCAATAAGAAAAATATGTTTACTTCGTCTACGTGTTATTACAGTCCGTGCGTTTTGGGTATGGCACCGCGACACCGGGTGGGTCTTTATAAACGCCGTTGTCGTTTGACGCAGGATGAAAAATGAAGCCGGCGCCACGCAAAAATAGTAGCCCTAAAGTACCGAAATAAACTTCGTCAATGCCCACAGACATCTACTGATTCAGCAAAATGTTTTTACAGCCCTATTCCCTCCTATTTTGTGTCATAAATTTGTTTGTTTTTCTTCGTACTCACGTCGCGATTCCAAACTGTCCGCCATGTTTTACTACTCGCGGTTACTAGGTGACGTCATTACACCTTGCTTTACACCACAGACACGCCCGCGAGCTCGGGTAGTGGTGGCTGCCACCGGGGCAGACTCGTGTAGGACGTGATTGCTAAAAGAACGCTCCGGTGTAAGTTGGTGTTACCCGGTGTCAGCATCTCGAACGCCCCTACTCTCATTGACCCGAGTGTCGTTAATCATGCTGGCCGTTCGCGCGACCAGGAGTATATACTCGTGTTAACACGAGTACACGCCCGATACCGAACGCAGACCAAGAGTCTCAAAAGTATCCCATTGCACATGGTGTATACGCAGTTTGTAGTTGTAGTTGTAGTTGCAATAGTTGTGACAAGTGGCTGGATCGTTGTTTCTTCCTAAAAATAAATTGAGTGTGTTTTGTGAAATGAAAATAATTCGAAGCTTGGCAAAATCAGCCATTCGGAAAATGGGACGGAGACGGTAGACGACGCACCATTTTCAATTAGTGTTGCCCGCCGTTCTCGTGGTTACAAACCGTTCACAAATCAATTTGCCTTTTCTGCATGGCTAAATACGCTTTCGATTAGCAGTTGTGCTGTACGTGGAATCACGGTGTAGGTGTTGGTTACGCTACCTCATAAATATTCATCGGGCAATCGCGGTATTTGATTGGTTTGTTTTACCAGCAAGCGTTGCAGACCTGCAGTAATTCGCCTATACTTCCCTGTGTTTAGTGACATCAACACGAGATAAATCACCAATCTCTACGTAGTTAATAAACGAATGCACATAGGTATTTCGTCCAATAAGAAACATATGTTTACTTCGTCTACGTGTTATTACAGTCCGTGCGTTTTGGGTGTGGCACCGCGAAAAATAAAGTTTTTTTGACTTTACAATTTTCTCGAACCATAAAAGTTATTTGCCGAGTCATCAACGAAAAATAATTCAATGCATAGATTTGCCCAAGTTTGCCCTGTGTTTGGTTTGCAGCCCCCAACGCACAGCACACCCTCCGTACCGCGACGGTAGCCTGTCCAATCTTGTTTCTTCTGTCTCAAAAAGTCTTCCGAGACAGAATAAACAAAATATTTAACAGGCCACTAGTCCAGAGGGCGCGTTACACGCCGCGGATCAAAGAGCAAATACCATGTCAGACTTGGCCAAGTCTATAGACAAGGCGCAAAAACGGTCGTGCAAAACAGCGTTTTTTTACAGGGTTGCCGATGTTTAAAGTTCAGGTGGGGGTGGGGAGTTGGGGTGAGAGGGGTGAGAGGGGCGAGAGGGGCAGTATATACCCTTGGTCCCATATTGTGCTGCATATGCGTTCAGCTTGCAACTCTCTCTAATAAAGAAGAATTCGATGGCATACTAAATATTTATGAGCTCTGCTATTGTTGTGTGCACCCTTAGTTGATTAAATTTAGCCCGCGGCGATTTTCGTCCATCCACTGTATGGTCCAATCCGCAAGAAAAACGTATCTGCTGCCACCAAGAGTTTGGCAAGTTCACCACACTTTGATCCTAGACTGGTTTCCAGTCCATGTATTCCAGATACGAACAAAAATAAGAAGATCGGTACGTACGTAGCCGCCACGTCGTAAAATAACTAACGTGTCGTCATACATTTCTCGGAACGCAGCTTTTGGATGAAGCTCATAACTGTTATTTTTTTCAAACCAGTATGGTTAATAAGAATTTAATCTTACCTATGACGTATTACGGTGTAAATGTTTGATGATAAAAATAAAGTTAGAAGGTAGAAAATACCAAGAGGAATTATTATAATTTCTTAATCTCAGCTGAACGCCCGTATGCCTATACATGTATTTTATTTGTAACACCACACGCAATAAATAATGAATTTTACTATTTTAAAACACATTCGTTACATCATTTAGATAGCAATTTCGATGACAAAGACAAAAGCCCAAGTATAAGGCATTTATATTCACATAATAAATATACCCATTAAAATTTGTGCAATGATACCTGTGCGAGACAAAAAGATAAATTAAGGTGTAAATACAAGCCTTGCATGTTACAACGTCCCTAAATATCTTGTTTAAGAGCAAGCCGTGCGTTTTTAATCGTGTCCCCTGAATCAGTTTTGTAAATAGGCCCTATATAAGCTGCTGATTGGAAAGGTACCAGATTGTTTTGGAGCGAGGCTTGCCATGCATATGCGTTTCAGAGTAGTCTGGCACCTTTCAACTTGCGAACTTGTTTTCATGGTTGTGATTCAGGGGACACGATTGAAAATGGCCATCGCGTGAATGAGGTCCATATTATGTCAAAAAAACACTTTGAATTGGGTTTCTTTTATAATGTTTACTCAGCGGCATTTTTGAAGAACAAAACATATGACTTTAAACAAAATTATGGCATGCCTTTAAAATTTGAATTTAAAAAATAAATAAAATAAAATAAATGTGGTTTTCAGTGGGTCGTTTTATCCCAAACTCCCTCTCAGTAAAGTACCTTTTTTTTTATAGCTGGGTGGATTCACACTAAATGCGGATACACACTATCGCGGAAAAATCACATAATCACAAGAAACACCTTTCGCCCAAGATGATTCTGTAATTTTCAGTGCCTTAAGGGCCAGGGCGTTCACACTATCTCGGAAAAATCACACTGTTCAATTGGTTTGTACACAAACTGGTTTGCCGCTTGTGCGCGGCCTATCGCGATGCGCAAAACGTTTTGAGCTGGGTCAAAGTTTAAATCTGTTGAACTTTGACCGCGGTGCGCTGACCTTTCCAGCACGCAGCCAATGAGGTATCAGAGAAGCCCCAAGTTACCAGAGTGGAATTTTCTATTTTGGAATAATCGGCGATTAGGAACTCGTGCAATGCGGTGAGCGCAGCGCGAAAGTGTGAGTTTTCCGCGATAGTGTGAACGCCCCTTAACTGACACTAGACTGGTTATCGAGTCTACTGTGATAAAAACGTGCATTATCGAGTAGCCAATATGGTGGCGGTGCAAGAGTATGGCGACATTTCGAACGAAACCTCACACGTAAAACACCCAATCTGCGCTCGCTACAGTATAAGACGATATCCCGACAAACACCATATTATATAAGGGGTGATGCGAACCCGCATTCCATGACATGAATGGTGTGGTTTGCCCCCCTTTGCCAACTCTTGTCATGTTTCCGGTCGTGTACTCAATCCAAAATGGCCGGCTCTCGTCAGAATTCACGATGCCTGCTTCGTCGTGTACCGTGGTTCCTCCAAGCGTGATCCAGCATTCGGCCGTGACCGTATGACACGGGCGAATAACGGATCTTTGGTTATTCCATCCACCCATGGCTGCAAAAAATCACGCGAGTAGATTCTAAATAAGAATACATGTCAAAATAATCATTGACTGCTTTATTACACGAGTCTAAATGTCTCGGGTTCGAATCCCGATAAGGCCCTTATACGATGTTTCTTTCATCCCAAATGTTGTTGTTTCAATGGTGATTAGGCACCTTACCAGATTTTGCACATGAGTCTATGGAGTTTTAAGCTAACGCCAATAAAGGATGTTCGCATCCCGCGGACATCTTGGGGAAAAAAATCCAGCACAGGGGAACAAAATCGCTGGCAGCCAATGATTAGCGCCATTGTAAATGACGTCAGTTGGTGAGATATGTAAATATTTTCGGTTGAACGACCGGGAGTGAATTAGAAAATAGTCACTTTCTTCACGGTGCGTGGTTCTCGGGGTCAGTCTGTGGGGACTGTTACGTAATACGTAACGTGCGTTCCGTTGGAATGGGGCGTGGGTTTAGGTCACTTCAGGCCAGTCTGGCAACGGTGTAGCATCGTCTTTTTTTTGGCGTGCTTGTAGTGCGAATCATTTGCCAGCTATCGTTATCATGCTGGATCCTAATTACGAAGCAGCATCGGGTGCTCTTCCAGTGACTAAGAACGACCTCCGCGAGTTTCTCCAGTCTTTTACGAGCGTTATTGACGAAAAAATCGACACGGTAAAGTCCGATTTGGCTCGGCTACCAGACTCCCAGGATAAGTCCAACGACTCATTGGCGAGAAAAATAAAAGAAACATCGGTGACTAAGTGGAGGAGAGAGGGAAACAAGAGACAGTTCGACTTTAACCAGCAAGTATCAGCTAAGTGTATATTATCTGGTTTTTCATACCCTTCTTTTAACTCGGATGTTCTGTGTACCAGTCATGGAGGTTATTTGCCGAAATAAATAGACTGGCCGAGACCGCATATTGGTGTTTCATGCCTGCTTTATTGTATGAGAACTGTAGCTTAGGGAAGAAATCTGCCATTAGTGATTTTCTATCTGCTACATGTAATAGCGCTTCCCTATGAGTTAGGACTTGGCCTAAGACTGTTTATTTGGTTGAAATCTAACTTAAAACGAAACTATATATTGCCCTGACACCAGTGTAAGTGCGCAAGCCGCGGTCGGGCCGTCAGCGGCCCGCTAGCGGCACCGCTAGCGGGCCGCTGGTGGCAGCCACCCGCGGACCGCTAGTGCTCCGTTGGCGATTGAGGAGCGGCAGTGGCACTGGTGGTTTGCCACTGGATACCGCTAGTGGTTCGCTAGTAGCTCGGGAGCTGTAAAACGTTGTTCGCGTGCCACCTGCAAGCCACCGGCGAACCGCCGGTGGTTTTTGGTCGGTGTGCCGATGCCGACCGGCCGCTTCCCAGCCGACGGCAGCCGACGGCGGTCCGTCGGTGGCTTGCGCACTGGCGTACTAGTCGAGTCCATCACAAGTCCCCACAAGCCTTCACAAGTCCACCACAAGTTCACCACAAGTTCCTGGGTCTTCATTCAAGTCACAAACTGTTCAAATGAACTCTTATACAAAGGCATTGTTATGTGCGTGTTCGTCCTTTGCTTCTTGTTACTGGACTTGTGACGTACTTATGTGCGGGACTTGTCACGGACTTGTGATTTTATCGGCTCTGGACTTGTGATAGACTTGACTATACAACCCTGCCTGACCTCTCTCGAAATGGGAAAACTGTTGCAAACGTTTTACATGTATCTCCGTGTGTGGTGTTGTGTATAAGGATGTGTATGATAATGAGTCAACTCGGTATACACGAATTTATTATACATCGGTTCGTATGTATAAACAACTAGCATTACTTAATACTTCCATTTTTGAAGCATGTATAAATAAAATCTAAGCAAATGATTCCCACCCATAAGGGCTTATATCTATACGTACCTATCTCTGCAAACACGGAGTCGTCTTTTGCGGCAGACGCAAGGGCAATAATCGCGTCACCTGCGATTTTAACTTCAAAATCCAAACGAATAGGCGTGGCAAGAGGGCCTAGGATGTAGTCGAATGTGTGTGGATACTGTGGCTGGGTGTTGAAATGCATCGCCACTGTAGTGAAACCACAGGGGGATGTATAACTTTATTTGTACATTAAGGCATATTGTATCATTTGCAAGATTTAACGGATTCCTGGAACAAGGACATATACCATATCTGAAGAAGAATGTTAATCAACTAGCCTGCGTAAATTTTAGCAACGCAGATGAAGCAATGCTTCAGAAAATACACGGTTTTTGTGTTATTTTGGGTTTTTGTGAATGGTAAAACGTTCCTTAAGTTCCGAAAGTCAAATATTTAAGTCGGTGGTAAAATGTCACTTAAAGAGGTTGAATTCCCAAGTCCCCTGAGAATGGCTCCCTATTGGTCAGTTCGGTGGGGGCCAGCCAATCGCGACTTTGATGCTTCTTTGACTAATTATAGTTGTTTCAAAAATAAAATGGATGTAATCATTGCAATGCAGGATGAACATGTGCAGGATTTCAAAACTTCCATGTTGAAATGATGAAATATTATTCATGGCTGTGATAACGATCTGACTGAAGATTATTGTGATTTCACGGTGTTGCATGCGATTTTCAAGCCTAGTGGAAATTATTAAAGTCTGCATGCAGATATAGGGCCTATCTTTGTATAAGAATACATACATTTTAAAGAAGTTTGTTTTGGGGAACTATTTTTTAATCCCCGTCATAACTACGTTTTATTTTTACCTGCAGCCCGTGAATTTGCTAAAACAAATCCATAAAAAGGATACAAACTGAATAACCTGGGTGGTTAATTTACTGTGAACTGGCGTGAAAACGGGAGGGGGGGGGGGGGGAATTATCATTAAATATTATTACGACAACCGAGCAAGTACATAGTCGAAACTGATACGAAGCGTAATGTAATGTGCGGTCTGAAAGATTCAATTCGTCACTGAAAAAAATCTATATTCGCTTTTTTTATGTAATTGACCGTGTAAGTTAACCTCGAGAACTTTCGGAAACCAGTGTTGGAGCCAAACCATTATTTTAGCACCATTTTTGCTCCATATTGGAATAAGAATCTTAATTCACAGAATAATGTGGGGTTCGCTTTAAAGGCACAGGCTTGTCAGCAATGCGCGCGCGCCAAATTCGTGGCACGAAATACGCAGCTCCATAGCAAAGACATGGAGCTGCGTATTACGTAGCACGAATTTGGCGCGCGCATTGCTGACGAGCCGGTGCCTTTAAAAGGACATGAAGTTCATAAAATAATAAATTTGACTTTGATTTCCATTGTTGATAAAAACTGGTTCGCCACCACAGACGTGGATATATAGGCCTTTTTAAAATCTCGACTTGGGCTCAGGCTCGGCCTAAGCCTGAGCCCAAGTCGAGATTTGGAAAAAAGGCCAAAAATTACACAGCGCTATCACTGGTAGTTCGAATACAAGCGGCTAAAATCCATCTGGCAAAAGGTGTTTCTTTTTTGGCGCGCATACCACAAAATAATGAGAGAGTTTTGAAACGCGTAGTAGCAGCAAACAAACAGGTTCTTTGAAGCCGGGTTTGATCGCCGTCTCTTGCCATGACTGCACAAAAACGCTGTTTCACTGCTCACAAGAAACTGAAGGAAATCGTGAGAACCATATAGGCTGCGTTCGGGCATTACTCTGGAGTAATGCGTGCGCATTGCACTCGGGTCACCTTACGCGAACGGAAAGTCCGCAGTCCGCATGCGCGAATGACCATCAGTCAAGATGGCCGTCTCTTGCCATGACAACACAAAAAACGTCGTTTCACTGCTTGCAAGAAACTGAAGAAAATACAGACCGTAAGTCGTGAGAACATTTCATGCCGTCTAAAACAAACCTTAGTGAGTTGTTGTTTCAGTTATCCAGTTGACACGTTGAGTTAATTCACCAAAAATCCCACCCATAGGCCTATTTCACCATCTTCGTACAAATCACATGGCACTCGCCAGATGTAAGAGCACACTCCCCATTTGTCGGGGAGTAGCGGAAGCTGGCATACTCTCATTGACCCGAGTGTCGTTCATGCCGTTCGCGCGCGCGGGAGTATTGAACTGCATGGTGACACGAGTACACGCCCGAACGCAGCCAAATAGTCTCAAAAATATCCCATTGCACATGGTGTATATGCAGTTATACGTTTGGGCTAAATTCGTATAAAGGGTATGCCTATTTACAAACAGAAAATTAAAGGTCAAACATTGAATTTGTTGAAGTGCCTTTTAAATTTATTGGCGTCTGGAAGCTTACACAAGCTTACCATGGCCTAATAATTTAATAAATCCTTCATACCTGGTTGTTTTAGTTGTAGTTGTAGTTGTAGTTGCGATAGTTGTGACAAGTGGCTGGATCATTGTTTCTTCCTAAAAATCAAATCAAAACCCGGACAAAACTATACTATGTATTAAGACCTTTGAGTGTAATCTAAACGAGTAGGATTCGCCATGAACAGCATTAGTAGTGACGTCATAAATTATAAGAGCGCCCTCTACTGCCAGGGTATAAACATTCCTTTTCATAAAACTGGTGTGGTTCAATATTGCGGCAATTTCTCAGGACGCAAAATGATGCCTATTGTTTTGTTTTGATCACATCACAGGTGAAAGTAATACAAGAATAGTAGTGTCTTTAATTTGGGGCTTTTATGACAAAAAATTTCATAGTTTCGTTATAAAACGTCTTCAAAATGCGCCTTAATGAAAACCAGTGCATTGTACGCATTTCTTTCTCTTGAAAATAATAGGCTTATTTTGAAGGAGCGTGACCAGATCACATTTTTGAACCTCCCATTTTCCCATGGGTAGCGAGATTTTGATACCATATCATATGTCGTAATTTTCTCATCATCGTTCTGAAATTTCGAGCTCTCAGTCCATATATTTCCAGGGATATCCATCAGTTAATTACACCAACCGTTTTGCTTCCACATCCAAATTGGGGATTCGCTCATCCTCACCGCTCAAACTGGGCGCTGGTATGGGCTGATGTACCTTCACAGATTTTTGTGACGGAAACACGTGACACAAAGGTCACATATACAGACGCGCGGATCATTGTGGGTTGCTTACTGCCAGACTAAAATTCGATAATTATATTAATGCTCATATGTAACCCGGTACAACGTAATCAGGAATAAGTCGCTGATGCCGTTTCGAGTAATGGCCCAGTCAATTGGGTATGTGGGTGAAATCGTGAACAAAGTCGATTTTCGCCGGGTTTTGGTACTTTGAGGAAGTGTAGTTGTCATAGATTAATGTGTTTATTGTAAAAACGATACTTAAAGATGAAAATAAAGATGATTTGTGTGAATTGTCCGTGATCTTTTGTTCTAGGAAGTAATCAATCTTATGAATAACACCGATTTTCCATACATTTTGTCACCCTTATTATTCATTGAACCCCCCTACATTTGAATGAATGAATGAATGAATTTGGTATCGTCCGAAAGCTTATTATTTCACAATTTCGGTGACGTATCTATTTGATTTCAAGGCCGGTTTTCTTGGAATGTGGATTTGGTAAACAACAGATGGCTTGTCATCGTTATCGGATCATAACTATATAAATTTGCGACTTATTCCTGATTACGTTGTACCGGGTCACATATATCAAGTGCAAAAATCAAATTTACGAATAAAATCAGTGTATTGTTTGCAATACCTGCCTTGTCTGCAGGAAAAATTGTTTTCACGTGAGTTTATGAGACAAAGACGTGACCCCGTGGTCACGTGTCGTATAAAATTTTGGCCAATGAGGGCGCCACGCTTCTTTAATGAAATCAACTAAGCTTGGACCCAACAGTTTGGTGATACCTATAATTTCTGCCTTTTAAGGAATTGATTGAAAAAAATGGGGTTTCTTACTTGGTTGTCGGTTGTCGCTACATGACGCTCGAAGTACGAGCCACCTAGAGCTGGATTCAAACTCACTGGGTGTTCCACTCTTGAAGCCCCGTTAAGCTGACAGACACCCCCGGTTGCGAAATAATTGAACGATAAGCAGAGATCGCGTGTCAGACATCGCATCGCACACTTGCGGAGCGGCAGCCCATTCCAACTTGCCAACTCGTGCCCCGTAAGGACACGGTTATGGGCAGTTATGACATAATAGGCTTCTCGGTGAATTGGCTCAATTAAAGCCGCCCCAAGTTTTACTGCCAAACAGAGGGCAAGTAGATACGGGAACAGTCCGATTTGCGAAAATCTCTTCATGTCGAAACATCGTCAAAAGCTATACCCTCATGATGTACAACTGAACACGATTTGTTTTCCTCAGGCATCGGTATTGCGTTTTTGTTCGGTCTGTCTTGCCTGTCATCGATATTGCGAGGTTGAACACAAAACTGAATATGTCTTGTGAAATGAAAGTAAATCGAAGCGTATCAATTTCAGCCAATCGGAAATTTCTGCTCTATTGTATTAGGTTACCAAGGCCGAGACACAATTTTTAATGAATTGTTCTAGCCGTTCTCATGGTTACAAACAATTTCTGGCCGCGCCACCGATAGTTTGATTCCAATAGGCCTAGACTTTTGTTGTTTGTTTGTTCTCGTGTAGTGCGCCGTCTAGCGCAGTAGTTTCATCGATTAGGAACACACACCGGCATACTGTTAACATAATAATGATCGTCGTACGGTTGTGAAAAATATTATCAAAATGTCACGTGTTTAAAATTAACGGAAGAGACCAAATATTGGGCTATACGCTTTACCAGCCGTACGGCGATGTATTATGTGTTTGTAAATAAAGGTGGCGTTCGATATGGGTCGACACGTGTTTAACCTCGTTTCCTTGTTTTCCCTGACTCGACACACCTTGCATGATCCCCCAGGTCAGCGCTGACTCGAGAAAGCAACTCGAACGCAATTAGTTGGTTATCCAACGTCCGCATGATTCTCTCATCCATATCAAAATCCAGAAACCCTTCTTATGAAATCTGTTGCCAGATTTGTGTACAAATTGGAAAATACGGTATGTACATAGTGTTCGTATAGGACGTTCTTTTCCAACAAGAAGAGAAACCAACCGCAAATGACAAAAGCAACTCGCACTTTGCACTGGTTTCTACGGCTGGAAATAAAACTAACCCCAAGACCATGTGATTTATCCGAACCAGAAATCTTATTCAGGTAAATCACGTGACCTTTATTTTTTCGAAAAATGCTCAAAAAAGGCCCATGTGAATGAATAATAAAAAGTTCTCTCTCTAAAAGACAATTGAAAATAAACACATTCTTTGAACCTCTGCGGTAAAGACCACATAGCTTGTAATTGGTCTAATCACTTGCATATTGCATATACTGATACATGTCGATAACTGTATAATTATACTTAACACAACTCTGCAGGAGGTATTTAAAAAAATTAAAGAAATTAAAATGACAAACCATTAAAATGACAAACCATTAAGTTTCTCCTTATATCCATGGGCGCGCTAAAATAATATTTTCAATTATTTCAATTTTAATGCACCGATAGCGGAGTTTCGTAATAATATGCAAATTTCATGCATAACTTTAATAACAGAGGGTTGCTCTTAACGACTACGAAGCTTGTCCGGGGGTTGTCCTACCTAGCAACAACTAATGCGTGCAAAATGAATTCCAACCATAGTCGAGGTTGGTTGGACCCCACAAAACGTGTCTGCTGCCACCAAGAGTTTGGCAAGTTTACCACTTTTTGATCCTAGACTGGTTTTCAGTCTATGTATTACAGATACGAACAAAAATAAGAAGATCGGTACGTACGTAGCCGCCACGTCTTAAAGTAACTAACGTGTCGTCATATATTTCTCGGAACGAAGCTTTTGGATGAAGCTCATAACTGTTAATTTTTTCAAACCAGTATGGTTAATAAGAATTTAATCTTACCTATGACGTATTACGGTGTAAATGTTTGATGATAAAAATAAAGTTAGAAGGTAGAATATACCAAGAGGAATTATTATAATTTCTTAATCTCAGCTGAACGCCCGTATGCCTATACATGTATTTTATTTGTAACACGACACGCAATAAATAATGAATGTTACTATTTTAAAACACATTCGTTACATCATTTAGATAGCAATTTCGATGACAAAGACAAATGCCCAAGTATAAGGCATTTATATTCACATAATAAATATACCCATTAAGATTTGTGCAATGATACCTGTGCGAGACAAAAAGAAAAATTAAGGTATAAATACAAGCCTTGCATGTTACAACGTACCTAAATATCTTTTTAAAGAGCAAGCCATGCGTTTTTCTATCGTGTCCCCTGAATCAGTTTTGTAAATAGGCCCTATGTAATATGTAAGCTGCTGATTGGAAAGGTACCATATTGTTTTGGAGCGAGGCTTGCCATGCATATGCGTTTCAGAGTAGTCTGGCACCTTTCAACTTGCCAGCTTGTTTTCATGGTTGTCATTCAGGGGATACGATTGAAAATGGCCACCGCGTGAATGAGGTCCATATTATGTCCAAAAAAACACTTTGAATTGGGTTTCTTTTATAATGTTTACTCAGCGGCATTTTTGAAGAACAAAACATATGACTACAAAAAATTATGGCATGCCTTTGGCCGAATATAAAAAAATTAATAAATAAATAAAATAAAATAAATGTGGTTTGCAGTGGGTCGTTTTATCCCAAACTCCCTCTAAAGTACCTTTTTTTTTTATAGCTGGGTGGATTTACACTAAAGGGGAGTTCACACTATCGCGGAAAAATCACACTGTGCCATTGGTTTGTACACAAACTGGTTCGTCGCTTGTGCGCGGACTATCGCGACGCGCAAAACGTTTTGAGCTGGGTCAAAGTTTAAATCTGTTGAACTTTGACCGCGGTGCGCTGACCTTTCCAACGCGCAGCCAGTGAGGTATCGGAGAAGCCCCAAGTTACCAGAGTGGAATTTTCTATTTTGGAATAATCGGCGATTGGGAGCTCTTGCAATGCGGTGAGCGCAGCGCGAAAGTGTGATTTTTCCGCGATAGTGTGTATCCGCCTTAAGTGTGAATTCACCCTCATAAAAGTTGGCAATGTAACTGACACTAGACTAGTTATCGAGTCTACTGTGATAAAAACGTGCATTATCGAGTAGCCAATATGGTGGCAGTACAAGAGTATGGCGACATTTCGAACGAAACCTCATATGTAAAACAGCCAATTTGCGTTCGATGAATGATAAGACGATATCCCGACATACACCACACTATATAAGGGGTAACGCGAACCAATATTCCATGACATAAATGGCGTGGTTTGCCCCCCTTTGCCAACTTTTATCATGTTTGCGGTAGTGTACTCAATCCAAAATGGCCTGAACTCAGTAGAACTTACGATACCTACTTCGTCGTGTACCGTGTTGCCTCCCAACGTGGACCAGCATACGGGCGTGACCGTATGACACGGGCGAATAAAAGATTTTGTGTTGAACCACCCACCAATGGCTGCAAAAACAAAATCACGTGAGTATAATGCACCTATCAATTGTCTCCCCCTCCCCCTCCCCCTCCCCCTCCCCCTCCCCCCTCCCCCACCCCCCTCCCCCACCCCCCGGCTACCCCACCTAAATATGTGTAGGTGACAAAAATCCCTACCCACGGGCGCATACGGAAAACATGCACATCTTGCTATCGGATGCATATAGACGATTGTATAGTCATTGCGGAGGTTTCGGGTTCGAATCCCGATAAGACCCTTATAATTTTTCTCTCATCCCAAGTTTGGTTGTTTCGTTTCTGTAAGTGGTAATTAGGCACCATATCAGATATTGCACACGAGTCTATAGATGGAAAGTGATCATTGACTCGTGTGTAATTTAAAGCTATGGCCAATGAGTTTGGACTTGGTCTCAGACTGTACTGTTTTATTTGATTGAATCGAATTACTTAAAACGCAAGTATATCCTATATTGCCCAGACACCTCTCGAATGTTTGTACCTTAAAGATTGATTACAGTAATGGCACAACTGTTACAAACGTATTATCTCCGTGTGTGTTTAATGATAAAGAGTCAGCTCAGTATACATAGCATGAAATTATGTACATTGGGATAGGATTCATAAAAACTATAGCATTTGCTTTATATGTATATACTACCGTTTTTGAAGCGTTTACTTGCATTTGTACGAGAAAATAAATGAGTAAAATATGCTTTTGACGCATGGCGACAATATGATTGCCACCCCCTCTCCATCCACCCCCCTCCCCCCCCCCCCTCCCCCCCCCCCCCCCCTCCCCCCCCCCCCCCCCCCCCCCTCCCCCTCTCCTCCACTCCCCCGGCCGGCCATGCACCCCCACCCAAGGTGACCGCCATATAGGCCCTATATATATATGTACGTACTTATCTCTGCAAATATGGCGTCGTTTGATGTGCTGTACGCAAGGGCGATCAAGGCGTTAAACCCGGTTATAATTTCAAAGTCTAATCGCACAGGCGTGGTAAAAGGGCGTGTGATGTAGCTGAACGTGTGTGGAATCCGTCCCCAGGTGCTGAAATGCATCCACACTGTAGTGAAACCACAGGGAAAATTTTGTTTTGTTTTGTACATTAGGTCCTATTGTATCATTTGCAAGTTGGATTGTTCTTTTTTTATGGATTCTTGGTATAAAGAGCACACTCCCATTTGTCGGGGAGTCACGGTAGCGGGAGCAAGCATACTCTCATTGACCCGAGTGTCGTTAATCATGCTGGCCGTTCGTGCGCGCAGGAGTATATACTCGTGTTAACACGAGTACACGCCCGATATACCGAACGCAGACCAAGAGTCTCAAAAGTATCCCATTGCACATGGTGTATACGCAGTTTGTAGTTGTAGTTGCAGTTGCGATAGTTGTGACAAGTGGCTGTATCGTTGTTTCTTCCTAAAAATAAATTGAGTGTGTTTTGTGAAATGAAAATAATTCGAAGCTTGGCAAAGTCAGCCATTCGGAAAATGAGACGGAGACGGTAGACGACGCACCATTTTCAATTAGTGTTTGCCGCCGTTCTCATGGTTACAAACCGTTCACTAATCAATTTGCCTTTTCTGCATGGCTAAATACGCTTTTGATTAGCAGTTGTGCTGTACGTGGAATCGCGGTAAGGTGTTAGTTACCGTGCCTCATAAATATTCATCGGGCAATCGCGGTATTTGATTGGTTTGCTTTTCCAGCAAGCGTACGCGTTGCAGTTATACGTCTGGGCCAAACTTGTATAAAGGGTACACTATGAACAACTAACAATGAAATCTTCAAAGTTGAAAAAGGCCACCTTTTATTGATTTTACATCCAAACGAACAATAGTATGTCTTGCTGAACAAGTAATCCGTCATTATGAAGCAAAGCTTAGGCACAAAGTTGTTTAGCACTTCACAGGCCCTTTAAGCTAAAAGAGGACCCAAACGTTTTGTGATACCTACTTTTGCCTTTTCGGAAATGCAGCTATAGTGTGCATAAATACTTGATTTTTGAGGAATTGATTAAAAAAAGTGTGGTTTCTTACTTGGTTGTCGGTTGTCGCTTCATGACGCTCAAAGTACGAGCCATCGAGAGCTGGACATGGAAAAACGACCATAAACATTCGCCAGTTGAGACCCCATGCACTAAGTCTATTAGGCACGACAAAACAAATCTAAATGTTTTCAAAGAAAAACTTGATATTTTCTCATTGCTAAAATCATGTTTCCTAACCAAAATTACACTTTCCGGGGCATTATCATGTCATGGAGAATTAGTGGCAAACCGGTAGGGCCTATACCCTGGTTTGACAATTTAAGAAGAAAAAACAATTGAGAGGGAAACGATGAATGGAAATGTCACGATTTTAAAAATGTTTCTTTCTTGTCTATGACTGTTTTTGTGCTCGATCCACGAGTCGCCCAGATTGTACAGTATTTGCATTTTTCGAGTTCATTCCTTCCAAATTTCGCGTGAGCGATCGTCTATATGGTTATAAGATTGCAAAAATAAATGTGTATTCTATCAAATGTTCCAGATTATTTGCGATTAATTTCTTAGTCACTGAGTTTTCGATCAAGCTGGCTACAGCCAACAAGCAATGTTTTTCAGTCAGCTTGAAATATTATTTTCCCCAAACCGCCGGGTGAAAAGCTGCGTTCCAAATACGCGAACGGTTTGTTAACGTTTGCTCAATGTGGGCTGCGTTCCAAAAAACGCGAACGTTTGCAAACGTTGGCAACGTTGGCGAACTTTTCGAGTGGAACGAATTGTGCGCCGTCAACGTCCGCATACGTTGGCCATCAAACTTTTGGATTGTTCGCGATGTTCGCGAGTGATTTCAAAGTGGCGTGCGCGACATGAAACGGCTTGCAGACTTTTTTTTTTAGAGTGCCCAAGTTCGAAGCATTCATTTTCACATTGACATTAATCCACACTTGGGTCATCCATTCCAAATTGGATGAAGAATATGCTAGCAGAAAAATTTATTCAGGTCACGAAATTTTAATAAATTTTGATCGTTTTTGGAGATAATTATGCATGTATTATATATTGTAAAAAAAACATTTTAGTTACCCGAATCACTTTCGGGTCGGTTGTATACTTAAGATTGGACAGACAAATTTATATACAAAAAACAAAATCTCGCCCGTGCTATAGGAATAGGCGTTTTAGTCGTGTTGTGCCCGGAAGCTCAGATTTGACCTTTGCCGCGAGACTTACATAGTCTATTGGAAAATGACAAATAAATTGCACCTTTCGTGGTTTTCTCCTTAATATCGCTGGCGATACACAATCAATAGCAACGTGTCACATCTCTTCAAAAAATTGGAAAGCAGCGGAAAGCCACATTACAACGTCGGTACGATTGTTGTGACTGACCTTTTTAACGCGCAGCCAATGAGGTATCAGAGAAGCCCCAAGCTACCAGAGTGGAATTTTCTATTTTGGAATAATCGGCGATTGGGAGCTCATGCAATGCGGTGAGCGCAGCGCGAAAGTGTGATTTTTCCCGCGATAGTGTGAATCCGCCTTAAAGGCGGATACACACTATCGCGGGAAAGGTCAGCGCACCGCGGTCAAAGTTCAACAGATTTGAACTTTGACCCAGCTCAAAACGTTTTGCGCGTCGCGATAGGCCGCGCACAAGCGGCAAACCAGTTTGTGTACAAACCAATGGAACAGTGTGATTTTTCCGCGATAGTGTGAATCCGCCTTAAGAGCACACTCCCCAGGCTGCTTTCGAGCGCTCGTCCCTGGTGCACCTTGGCGTTGGGAACGTTACTTCACACACATGCGTACACACAATCGCGCTCGAAAGCGTTATCGGGATCCCTGGTGCACCACGGTCATTTAAAATTACATCCTCGCTAATAAAAGCTTAGTTTTCCACAAAATTAATCACAGGTATCTGATGAAAATAAATCATGAAAATATTTACAACATTTGCATTCGATGTGGAAGCTTGAACATTGAAAATATCAACCCAAATTTCCAGAATCATTCTACGACGCGCCAGTCATTTTTGCCGATTCATGCATGAGTACGCGCGTCTGCGCATGTCTCCCAGTTGTCCCGACGACTCGGAGGTCGGGAGCAGTTGGTGCCACCATCTGGTGCACCAACACGCTTTCGGGCGAGCACCACGGAGCACCAGGGATCCCTGGTGCCGCGCTCGAAAGCAGCCCCATTTGTCGGGGAGTCACGGTAGCGGGAGCTGGCATACTCTCATTGACTCGAGTGTCGTTAATCATGCTGGCCGTTCGTGTATATACTCGTGTTAACACGAGTACACGCCCGATACCGAACGCAGACCAAGAGTCTCAAAAGTATCCCATTGCACATGGTGTATACGCAGTTATACGTCTGGGCCAATTTGTATAAATGGTACACTATGAGCAACTAACAATGGAAATTGGGCACAAACCGTTGTTATTAACAATGGTCTGTGCCAAATTTCCATTGTTAGTTGCTCATAGTGGTATGCCTACTTACACACAGAAAATTTAAGATAAAACATTTAATTTGTTGAGCTGCCTTTTTAATTTATTGGCGTCTGAAAGCTTACACAAGCTTACCATGGCCTAATAATTTAATAAATCCTTCATACCTGGTTGTTTAGTTGTAGTTGTAGTTGCGGTAGTTGTGAGAAGTGGCTGGATCGTTGTTTCTTCCTAAAAATAAAATCAAAACTCGGACAAAACTATACTATGTAGTAAGACCTTTGAGTGTAATCTAAACATGCAGGATTTGCCATGAACAGCATTAGTAGTGACGTCATAAATTATAAGCGCGCCCTCTACTGCCAGGGTATATATAAATTCCTTTTCATAAAACTGGTGCGGTTCCATTGTGGCAATTTCTCAGAACGCAAATTGATGCCTATTGTCTTGTTCATAATCACATGGTGTGATAACAGGTGAAAATCAAATAAGAATAGTTGGGCTTAAATGACGAAATTTATCATAGTTTTCGTTATAAAACGTCTTAAAATGGCACCTGAATGAAAACCGGTGCATTGTACGCATTTCATTCACTTGAAAATAATGGGCCTAATTTAAAGGAGTGTGACCAGATCACATTTTGAGCCTCCCATTTTCCCATGGGTAGTGATATTTTGATACCTATCATGTGTCATATAGTTATCATCACTATTCTGAAATTTCGTGCTCTCAGTCCGTATATTTCCAGGGATATCGTCAGTAATTACACCAATCTTTTTGCTTCCACATCCAAATTGGGGATTGCAAATTTCCTGTTTTCTTGCCACGGATCGGGGATGTATTTTATGATTGTTAAGTTGGAACGAAATCCATTTTCTGGAAATATCTGAACACGCTCCTTTAATTAAATCAATTAAGCTAGAAGAGGACCCAAACGTTTTCTGATACCTATTTTTGCCTTTTCGGAAATGCAGCTAGTGTGCATAAATAATTGATTTTTAAAAATGTGGTTTCTTACTTGGTTGTCGGTTGTCGCTTTATAACACACATCAAAGTACGAGCCACCGAGAGCTGGCTTCAGACTCGCCGGGTGTTCCGCTCTTGTGGCCCTGTTAAGCTGACAGACACCTCCGGTGGCGAAATAATTGAACGATAAGCAGAGATCGCGTGACAGACACCGCCTCGAACACTTGCAGAGCCGCAGCCCATTCCAACTCGCCAACTCGTGCCCAGTAAGGACACGGTTATGGGCAGTCATAGCATAATGGGGTGCTTCTTGGTGAATTGGCTCAGTCGAAGCAGCCGCAAATTGTACTGGCCAACACATGGCAAGTAAATACGAGAACAGTCCGATTTGCGAAAATCCCTTCATGTCGAAACGCTATCAAAAGCTATGTCGACACGAGCTATGTCAAACTCGTGTTGCCAACACAAAGTTTTCGAAGAGAATGCCTCTTAGACATTGGCATTGTGGTTTTTATCGATCTCCCTTGCCTATCCTAATTGGAGATATCAATTTATTTCGATGTGAAACATACTGAATTGAGTGTGTTTTGTGAAATGAAAAGAATTGGAAGCTTGGCAAAGTCAGCCATTCGGAAAATTAGACGGAGACGGTAGACGACGCACCATTTTCAATTAGTGTTTCCCGCCGTTCTCATGATTACAAACCGTTCACAAATCAATTTGCCTTTTCTGCATGGCTGAATACACTTTTGATTAGCAGTTGTGCTGTACGTGGAATCACGGTAAGGTGTTAGTTACCGTACCTCATAAATATTCATCGGGCAATCGCGGTATTTGATTGGTTTACTTTACCAGCAAGCATTGCAGACTTGCAGTGATTCGCCTACTTCCCTGTGTTTAGTCCGCGGGAAAGTGACGTCAGAACGAGCGAATCACCAATCGCTACGTAGTTATTAAACGAATGCACATAGGTATTTCGTCCAATAAGAAAAATATGTTTACTTCGTCTACGTGTTATTACAGTCCGTGCGTTTTGGGTATGGCACCGCGACACCGGGTGGGTCTTTATAAACGCCGTTGTCGTTTGACGCAGGATGAAAAATGAAGCCGGCGCCACGCAAAAATAGTAGCCCTAAAGTACCGAAATAAACTTCGTCAATGCCCACAGACATCTACTGATTCAGCAAAATGTTTTTACAGCCCTATTCCCTCCTATTTTGTGTCATAAATTTGTTTGTTTTTCTTCGTACTCACGTCGCGATTCCAAACTGTCCGCCATGTTTTACTACTCGCGGTTACTAGGTGACGTCATTACACCTTGCTTTACACCACAGACACGCCCGCGAGCTCGGGTAGTGGTGCCTGCCACCGGGGCAGACTCGTGTAGGACGTGATGGCTAAAAGAACGCTCCGGTGTAAGTTGGTGTTACCCGGTGTCAGCATCTCGAACGCCCCTACTCTCATTGACCCGAGTGTCGTTAATCATGCTGGCCGTTCGCGCGCGCAGGAGTATATACTCGTGTTAACACGAGTACACGCCCGATACCGAACGCAGACCAAGAGTCTCAAAAGTATCCCATTGCACATGGTGTATACGCAGTTTGTAGTTGTAGTTGTAGTTGCGATAGTTGTGACAAGTGGCTGGATCGTTGTTTCTTCCTAAAAATAAATTGAGTGTGTTTTGTGAAATGAAAATAATTCGAAGCTTGGCAAAATCAGCCATTCGGAAAATGGGACGGAGACGCCATTTTCAATTAGTGTTTCCCGCCGTTCTCATGATTACAAACCGTTCACAAATCAATTTGCCTTTTCTGCATGGCTAAATACGCTTTCGATTAGCAGTTGTGCTGTACGTGGAATCACGGTATAGGTGTTGGTTACGCTATACCTCATAAATATTCATCGGGCAATCGCGGTATTTGATTGGTTTGTTTTACCAGCAAGCGTTGCAGACCTGCAGTAATTCGCCTATACTTCCCTGTGTTTAGTGACATCAACACGAGATAAATCACCAATCTCTACGTAGTTAATAAACGAATGCACATAGGTATTTCGTCCAATAAGAAACATATGTTTACTTCGTCTACGTGTTAATACAGTCCGTGCGTTTTGGGTGTGGCACCGCGAAAAATATATATTTTTTTAATTGATAATTTTCTCGAACCATAAAAGTTATTTGCTTTCAAATGAGTCATCAACGAAAAATAATTCAATGCATAGATTTGCCCAAGTTTGCCCTGTGTTTGGTTTGCAGCCCCCAACGCACAGCACACCCTCCGTACCGCGACGGTAGCCTGTCCAATCTTGTTTCTTCTGTCTCAGAAAGTCTTCCGAGACAGAATAAACAAAATATTTAACAGGCCACTAGTCCAGAGGGCGCGTTACACGCCGCGGATCACAGAGCAAATACCATGTCAGACTCTTACCTATGACGTATTACGGTGTAAATGTTTGATGATAAAAATAAAGTTAGAAGGTAGAAAATACCAAGAGGAATTATTATAATTTCTTAATCTCAGCTGAACGCCCGTATGCCTATACATGTATTTTATTTGTAACAACACACGCAATAAATAATGAATTTTACTATTTTAAAACACATTCGTTACATCATTTAGATAGCAATTTCGATGACAAAGACAAAAGCCCAAGTATAAGGCATTTATATTCACATAATAAATATACCCATTAAGATTTGTGCAGTGATACCTGTGCGAGACAAAAAGATAAATTAAGGTATAAATACAAGCCTTGCATGTTACAACGTCCCTAAATATCTTTTTCAAGAGCAAGCCATGCATTTTTAATCGTGTCCCCTGAATCAGTTTTGTAAATAGGCCCTATGTAAGCTGCTGATTGGAAAGGTACCAGATTGTTTTGGAGCGAGGCTTGCCATGCATATGCGTTTCAGAGTAGTCTGGCACCTTTCAACTTGCCAGCTTGTTTTTATGGTTGTGATTCAGGGGACACGATTGAAAATGGCCATCGCGTGAATGAGGTCCATATTATGTCAAAAAAACACTTTGAATTGGGTTTCTTTTATAATGTTTACTCAGCGGCATTTTTGAAGAACAAAACATATGACTTTAAAAAACATTATGGCCTGCCTTTGGCCGAATTTTAAAAAATAAATAAATGAATAAAATAAAATAAATGTGGTTTTCAGTGGGTCGTTTTATCCCAAACTCCCTCTAAAGTACTTTTTTTTAATAGCTGGGTGTATGGATTCACACTAAAGGGGAGTTCACACTATCGCGGAAAAATCACACTGTTCCATTGGTTTGTACACAAACTGGTTTGCCGCTTGTGCGCGGCCTATCGCGACGCGCAAAAGTTTTGAGCTGGGTCAAAGTTCAAATTTGTTGAACTTTGACCGCGGTGCGCTGACCTTTCCAACGCGCAGCCAATGAGGTATCAGAGAAGCCCCAAGAAACCAGAACTGGAATTTTCTATTTTGGAAAGATCGGCGATTGGGAGCTCATGCAATGCGGTGAGCGCAGCGCGAAAGTGTGATTTTTCCGCGATAGTGTGAATCCGCCTTTAACAAAGAGAACAATATCGTCCGCGATTGGCAAGCGAACGTCCGCGATTCGCTCCTGTACAAAAACAACGAGAGTAAGGAAAAATAGACTATGTCCAAACAAAAGAGGAACAAAGGGACGTCCGCGATTGTATGTGGATTCGCACCTGTGTGCGCATGCGATATGCATGCATGGCGACATTTCGAACGAAACTTCACACGTAAAACACCCAATCGCCGCTCAAGTAACGCCAGGATGATATCCCGACGTACACCTTACTGAATAAGGGGTAACGCGAACCCGCATTCCATGACATAAATGGCGCGGTTTTCCCCCCTTTGCCAACGTTTATCATGTTTGCGGTAGTGTACTCAATCCAAAATGGCCGGCTCTCAGTAGAACTTACGATACCTACTTCGTCGTGTACCGTGGTGCCTCCCATCGTGGTCCCGCATGCGGGCGCGTCCGTATGACACGGGCGAATAACAGATTTTTTGTTGGACCACCCACCAATGACTGCAAAAAAATCACGTGAGTATAAATGCACCTATCAATTGTTTCCCCCTCCCCCCCCCCCCCCCCCAACCCCCACCCCCCACCTCCCCCTCCCCCCTCCCCCGGGCTGCCCCACCTAAATATGTATAGGTGACAAAAATCCCTTCCCACGGGCGCATACAGAAAACATGCACATCTTGCTATCGGATGCATAGATATTTGTATAGTCATTGCGGATGTTTCGGGTTCGAATCCCGATAAGACCCTTATGATTTTTAGGTTTCGTTTCCGTAAGTGGTATAATTAGGCACCATACCAGATATTGCACACGAGTCTATAGATGGAATGTGATCATTGACTCGTGTGTAATTTAAAGCTATGGCCAATGAGTTTGGACTTGGGCTCAGACTGTACTGTTTTATTTGGTTGAATCGAATTATACTTAAAACGCAAGTATATCCTATATTGCCCAGACACCTCTCGAATGCTTGTACCTTAAAGATTGATTACAGTAATGGCCAAACTGTCACAAACGTATTATCTCCGTGTGTGTTTAATGATAAAGAGTCAGCTCAGTACACTCCCCCGGCCCCACCCCCACCTGTACCCAAGATGACAGCCATACGAAGGCTCTATATATCTGTACGTACCTATCTCTGCAAATATGGTGTCGTCTGATGCTGTGGACGCAAGGGAAATCATGGCGTCACCCCTGGTTTTAATTTCAAAATCTAATCGGATAGGCGTGGTAAAAGGGCCTCGGATGTAGCTGAACGTGTGTGGATACCGTCCCTGGGTGTTGAAAGGCATCGCCACTGTTATGTAGTGAAACCACAGGGAAACGTTATTTGTTTTGTACATTAGGTCTTATTGTATCATTTGCAAGTTGGATTATTCTTTTTTATGGATTCTTGGTATAAAGGGCATAACATATACAAAGAAGAATGTTGGTAAACTAGCCTGCGTAAATTGCAGATACGCAGATGCAGCATCAAACATTGCTGTCCGTAGGCGTGGGTTTATTTTTAGTTGAAGCATGGAGAAAGAAAAACAACTCATTAACCATGATGCGCGGTAAAATATTGTTGTTACATGTATGTCGATGCACTGTCATTGTACACCACATTGCCGCTTTGTTATAAACTGTTTTGCCCAGTAACAAGTGAATTTCTCTTAAACGTGTTTACTATCCCTGCGCTACACCGATGGGGAAATCTTGGCGTGTTTGCACGGCCTCCGTCGTCAAGTGGTTAAAATCTCCCTCGGATTTTTGAGTTCTTGAGAGAATGGTAAAACGTTCTTTACAAAACCTACGTTCTGAAAGTCAAATATAAGTCGGTGCTAAAATGTCAAGTCAAGATGGCCGTCTCTTGTCATGACTGCGCAAAATCCACATTTGTCGGGGAGTCACGGTAGCGGGAGCTAGCATTAGACTGGTTCCCGTCCACATATTCCACACAGGAGAATATCAGGACAGGTAAAGGGCGCTTTATCTTGATCTGTAATTGGTTGTCTTTGCGCGTGCGCATTGTGTTTTTTATATTTAAAAATTGGCCAAGTCCTTTGCTTTAGGCAATGTACTTTATTTACATAATTGGATATGTTCGACACGCACGGCCAAGTTACAAATGTCAATGCAAAATCTGCGCACTTACTAAACAAAATAATAATAATAATAACCACGTGACGGGCAGAATTCTGCCCGTCATGGCTGCCTTTACCGATCCCTATATTTTCGCAATAAGCGAACCAATCTATAGGGATCGGGAACCAATCTAGAGCTAGCATACTCTCATTGACCCGAGTGTCGTTAATCATGCTGGCCGTTCGCGCGCGCAGGAGTATATACTCGTTTAAACAGGAGTACACGCCTGATACCGAACGCAGACGAAGAGTCTCATGAGGATACCATTGCACATGATGTATACGCAGCATAGAGTTGTATAATACGCAGTTATATGTCTGGGCCAAATTTGTATGAAGGGTATACACTGGGGCGTTCGAGATGCTGACACCGGAAAACACCAACTTACACCGGAGGGTTCTTTTAGCCATCACGTGTTACACGAGTCTGCCCAGGTGGCAGCCACCACTACCCGAGCTCGCGGGCGGGTCTGTGGTGTAAAGCAAGGTGTAATGTATAGTAACCGCGAGTAGTAAAATATGGCGGACAATTTGGAATCGCAACGTGAGTACGAAAAAACCCACAGATTTATGACACAGAATAGGAGGGAATAGGGCTGTAAATACATTTTGCTGAATCAGTAGTCTGTGGGCATTGACAAAGTTTATTGCGGTACTTTAGGGCAACTATTTTTGCGTGGCGTCGGCTTCATTTTTCATCCAGAGTCAAACGATAACGGCGTTAATAAAGCTCCACCCGGCAACAACCTTTGACCACGTGTTCCCATAATTCAAAGCGAGACCCTGTGTCGTTCGTTTTGCATTTTCTGGGGGCTTCCCCAGTGTAAACCCCGTGTTACCCGGTGTAAGCATTTCGAACGCCTCTACTATGAGCAACTATAACAATGGAAATTGGGCACAAACCGTTGTTATTAACAATGGTCTGTGCCAAATTTCCATTGTTAGTTGCTCATAAATCTTTCATACCTGGTTGTTTAGTTGTAGTTGCGATAGTTGTAGTTGCGATAGTTGTAGTTGCGATAGTTGTGATAAGTGGCTGGATCGTTGTTTCTTCCTAAAAATAAAATTAAAACCCGGACAAAACTATACTATAGTAAGACCTTTGAGTGTACTCTAAACATGCAGGATTCACCATTAACAGCATTAGTAGTGACGTCATAAATTATAAGAGCGCCCTCTACTGCCAGGGTATATATCAATTCCTTTTCATAAAACTGGTGTGGTTCCATTGTGGCAAATTCTCAGAACGCCTGTTGTCTTGTTCTTATTCACGTGGTGTGATAACAGGTGAAAGTCAAATAAGAATAGGGCTTAAATGACGAAATTGTTCATAGTTTTCGTTATAAAACGTCTTAAAATGGCACCTGAATGAAAACCGGTGCATTGTACGCATTTCATTCTCTTGAAAATAATGGGCCTAATTTAAAGGAGTGTGACCGGATCACATTTTGAGCCTCCCATTTTCCCATGGGTAGTGAGATTTTGATACCATATCATGTGTCATATTATTATTGTCACTATTCTGAAATTTCGTGCTCTCAGTCCGTATATTTCCAGGGATATCGTCAGTAATTACACCAATCTTTTTGCTTCCACATCCAATTTGGGGATTGCAAATTTCCTGTTTTCTTGCCACGGATTGGGGATGTATTTTATGATTGTTAGGTTGGAACGAAATCCATTTTCTGGAAATATCTGAACACGCTCCTTTAATTAAATCAATTAAGCTAAAAGAGGACCCAAACGTTATGTGCATAAATAATTGATTTTTAAGGAATTGATTGAAAACAAATTGGTTTCTTACTTGGTTGTCGGTTGTCGCTTCATAACGCTCTTCAAAGTACGAGCCACCGAGAGCTGGCTTCAGACTCGCCGTGTGCTCTGCTTTTGTGGCCCCGTTGAGCTGACAGACACCACCGGTGGGGAAATAATTGAACGACAAGCAGAGATCGCGTGTCAGACACCGCCTCGAACACTTGCAGAGCAGCAGCCCATTCCAACTCGCCAACTCGTGCCCCGAAAGGACACGGTTATGGGCAATCATGGCATAATGGGGTGCTTCTTGGTGAATTGTCTCAGTCGAAGCAGCCGCAAATTGTACTGGCCAACACATGGCAAGTAAATACGAGAACAGTCTGATTTGCGAAAATCCCTTCATGTTGCCAACACAAGGTTTTCGAAGAGAATGCCTCTTAGACATTGGCATTGTGGTTTTTATCGATCTCCCTTGCCTATCCTAATTGGAGATATCAATTTATTTCGATGTGAAACATACTAAATTGAGTGTGTTTTGTGAAATGAAAAGAATTGGAGCAAGCATACTCTCATTGACCCGAGTGTCGTTAATCATGCTGGCCGTTCGTGCGCGCAGGAGTATATACTCGTGTTAACACGAGTACACGCCCGATATACCGAACGCAGACCAAGAGTCTCAAAAGTATCCCATTGCACATGGTGTATACGCAGTTTGTAGTTGTAGTTGCAGTTGCGATAGTTGTGACAAGTGGCTGTATCGTTGTTTCTTCCTAAAAATAAATTGAGTGTGTTTTGTGAAATGAAAATAATTCGAAGCTTGGCAAAGTCAGCCATTCGGAAAATTAGACGGAGACGGTAGACGACGCACCATTTTCAATGAGTGTTTCCCGCCGTTCTCATGATTACAAACCGTTCACAAATCAATTTGCCTTTTCTGCATGGCTGAATACACTTTTGATTAGCAGTTGTGCTGTACGTGGAATCGCGGTAAGGTGTTAGTTACCGTACCTCATAAATATTCATCGGGCAATCGCGGTATTTGATTGGTTTACTTTACCAGCAAGCGTTGCAGACTTGCAGTGATTTGCATACTTCCCTGTGTTTAGTCCGCGGGAGAGTGACGTCAACACGAGGGAAATCACCAATCTCTACGTAGTTAATAAACGAATGCACATAGGTATTTCGTCCAATAAGAAACATATGTTTACTTCGTCTACGTGTTATTACAGTCCGTGCGTTTTGGGTGTGGCACCGCGAAAAATAAAGTTTTTTTGAATTGATAATTTTCTCGAACCATAAAAGTTATTTGCTTCAACGAAAAATAATTAAATATTATATTTGCCCAAGTCTGCCCTGTGTTTGGTTTGCAGCCCCCAACGCACAGCACGCCCTCCGTACATACCGCGACGGTAGCCTGTCCAATCTTGTTTCTTCTGTCTCAGAAAGTCTTCAGGGCGCGTTACACGCCGCGGATCACAGAGCAAATACCATGTCAGACTTGGCCAAGTCTATAGACAAGGCGCAAAAACGGCCGTACAAAACGGCGTTTTTTACAGGGTTGCCGATGTCTAAAGTTCAGAGTATTATGTTTTTTCGTTAAAATAAAATAAATTCTGTAAAAAATTAAATCACAAAAAGGGGAACAATGAATGGTTGTGGGGGTGGGGGGAGGGGGGGGGGGGGGGGGGTGGTGGTTTACCCTCTGTACCATGTTGTGCTGCATATGCGTTCAGCTTGCAACTCTCTCTAATAAAGAAGATTTTAAGGGCATACTAAATATTCATGAGCTCTGGCTAGTGTTGTGTGCACCTCTAGTTTATTAAATTTGGCCCGCGGCGATTTTCGTCAATTCACTGTATGGTCCAATCTGCAAGAAAAACGTATCTGCTGCCACCAAGAGTTTGGCAAGTTCACCACACTTTGATCCTAGTCTGGTTTTCAGTCCACGAAAGGTGCGATTTATTTGTTATTTTCCAAACTGCAAACCGTCGTCTGTCATCTGTCATGTCGCGCACGCCATTTTAAAATGAGTCGCGAACATCGCGAACAATCCAAAAGTTTGTTGGCCAACGTTGTCGAACGTTGGTGGCGCACAATTCGTTCCACTCGAAATTGTTGGCCACTTTTTTGCCAACTTTTACAAACGTTCGCGTATGTGGAACGCAGCCCGGGTTTCAGTGCGCATGCTCAATATGACGTAGCCAACGAAAAGGGTATAGTCTGGTACCCGGACCAAAACTTTTTCGACGCGCCTGATTAGCATTTTTTTTACACCACTGCGAGGGGTAATCCTTCGTTACATACAGCGCACGTACAAAGACTACGAAAAAGTCGCGCATGCGTAATAAGCCCATAAGCCAATGATTGCAAACCGCGTGTCTGTCGACGATAAATACCTGATGCTTTTACTGGGTAATTTTTAAAGAATTTTACAATTCTCAACATCAGAATTTTCGGAGTATTTAGAAGAAGTGATTGAAAAAGTGTTTGGAGGAAAGTTTGAAAGTTTTGGAAACAGAGTTACCTTATACAAGGAGGAAGGAAATGCCTTAAAGGCACAGGCTCGTCAGCAATGCGCGCCCGCCAAATGTGTGCCACGCAATACGCAGCTCCATAGCAAAGGAATGGAGCTGCGTGTTTCGAGCACGAATTTGGCGGGCGCGCATTGCTGACGAGCCTGTGCCTTTAAGGGGAGTTCACACTATCGCGGAAAAATCACACTGTGCCATTGGTTTGTACACAAACTGGTTTGCCGCTTGTGCGCGGCCTATAGGCCTATCGCGACGCGCAAAACGTTTTGAGCTGGGTCAAAGTTCAAATTTGTTGAACTTTGACCGCGGTGCGCTGACCTTTCCAACGCGCAGCCAATGAGGTACCAGAGAAGCCCCAAGTTATCAGAGTGGAATTTTCTATTTTGGAAAGATCGGCGATTGGGAGCTCATGCAATGCGGTGAGCGCAGCGCGAAAGTGTGAATTTTCCGCGATAGTGTGAACGCGCCTTTAAGCCTATGGGCTTATACATACTTTTCGATGTTGTTTTTTGTTTACAAAAATATTTCACCATTCATTCAACATAAAAAAACATGCACTGATCCTTTGGCTGATATTTTAATATATGTATGCAGTTCTTTTTCTTTTTCCTTTCTAATCAAATCATGAAATTTATCTTATTATAATACATGTACAGTAAGTACGTACATATACACCAATCCGAGCTGCAAAGTCATGGTCCGTGTACGTCCGCCATAGCTGGGGGCCATCCAGTGCCATGAACTGTGGGTTTTGTGTTGATGATATGCCGTTACATTATGTTGTCACTTCGAACAATTTTGCGCGTTTATTTGCTTGCGAAGCCTGTGTACGTATACGCGTTGTGCGCTGTTCGATTTAACAACAAGACAAAGCGCCCAGTGCATGGCAGTGGATGGCCCCCAGCTATGGCGGACTTGCAGGGAAGGAGTCCTTAGCAACCGGATTCGTGTATATACGTAGCGCACACAATCTAGGCTGCTTTCGAGCGCTCGTCCCTGGTGCTCCCAGGTGGTGGAAACGTTACGTCACACACATGCTTACACACGCTTTCGGGCGAGCACCATGGAGCACCATGGAGCACCTGGTGCCGCGCTCGAAAGCAGCCCTACATGCACACGTACAGCGCATTGTATAGCACATGTATACGTACGGGGAACTTTAGTCTCTTCACCAGCAGTGAAATGTTGCGTTTTCTGCCAAATTCCCCTCGCAGTGTGTAAAACAAAAATGCGCGTCCGGCAGCCGCCAATTCCGCCATTTTAAAACAGGAGGAATTCCTCCTTTTTCCGAAGGTTCCCGAAGTTACCCGAATGCACGTCTGGTCGTCCGGGCGTTATCGTTAATCGTCGGGTACGATTCGTGGACAGTGTTTCGCCGCGTGTTTATTTTACGATGATGCAGACAAGGTTTGAATTTGAATGTTGATGATATAATGGGCATGTGTTTTATTTGCCAAATATGGAATAACCCTTTTTAGATTGTTATACACTCTTTTGAAAATGAACAGTTATTCGCTCCTAAAAATAAATGCATGACGTAATGCTGAGTGCTATTTTAAACACCACAGTAGCCGGTCCTCATATTAAGTCGTTGTGTGTGGAATATGTGGAGCGGGAACCAGTCTATCGCCACCATATGCTTGATCGAACTTGTTCATGTGTCTGGTTACGATCGCCAAAACAGGCCACAGTGGACTTAACACTGGAGGGCGCTAGACCTTTGCACCGCAGACTAGATAGACGCGAGAGCCTGCTTGTTTAAATTTTAGATTTAGGCCTATGTGTCTAAATCCGGCCTAAAGTAACAGTTTTGGCACAGTTTACCATCATGGCGTCGTCACGAATGTACTGCTTATTTAAGTTGAGGTTAGCATGGTTAGTGGGACCCGGAAAAAAAACACAGAAAAATCAAAAAGGGTAACACTAACAGTAACATAACAGTAACAGTTCCTTGCTCTATGCAGTAACCTACTGCACATGCAGGCCACGGGCCACAGGCACAGCCGGCCGGCGGGCGATTTTTTTTTCCGTACCACATATTCGCTATGGGGCTTCATCGATTGGTGCATTGTAAATGAATATTCATATTTTCTATATAGCGCCTCCAAGAGTTATTAAATAAAAGGATATAAGAAAGAAAATTTAAGGATTTGTCGAGTCGTTTGGTAGTCTAGTGGTTAAGACGTAGTGCTATCAATCGAGAGATGGCAGGATCGAATCTCCTCAGTCGTATTAAATTTTTTTACTATTAATTGACGAAAGAGTGTGGTATGGTGTTATGTTGAGGTAGTTATCGACAAAACACATCAGTATGCAACATATGCATAGGGGTTAAACCAATCAGAAGCAATGTTCGCTAAACAGTGGTACGGAAAAAAATATCGCGGCCGGCGGTTGTATTTTGGAAATATGTGACGTCATCACGCGCGCACTGGGTACACTAATGGATATGAGGAAAGCCCAATTCATACTCGCTCGGCGACCTACATGCGGAACGGAAATTTTTTCCGTAGGGTCAAACAAGTTCAACACTACAGTGCGCGGTCAGTCTGCATCTGAGCGCACGGGTCTTTTCAACCCGTTTCTAGGCGCGCGCTCTGAATTAAAACGCGCATACAAAGTGCGCCGCAGAGCCTGTATATACCTCGGCGACTACTATGCGCGAAGCGGATTTGTATAAACGCGTGAAAACTCTGCAGCGACTACACTCGGTGAGTGTGTGGCGAGTATGCGGCGAGTGAGTTCGGCGGGAAAGTATGAATCTAGCTTAAAACTGGTCAGTTTCACCATTGAGCTGTAAAAGGATTTCTGCCGTATGCGAAGTGGCGCATCGTGAGAAATGCGCTGTAAAACATCACAGTATTGTTCAATTAAACTTTTTTAACTGAAAATAAAGAATACTTTCAGTCTGACGATATTTATTTTTAAAACGATTTTTAAAAATATTTAAATTGGAACATAGCAAGATGTTTCTTTGACACTGAGATTTCTAGTCCAAAAAGGGTAGTTTGTGTTGTGAAACTAGCGACAGCTTGGGGAGATTGTTCTCTTTGTGCAAAATTTCAGTGTAAAAACATGCACTTTGTTTTAGCACACAAAAATGATACAGTTCCTCTTCTTTGTGAGCGTCGTCGAGTGCGTAGTTTTCATTCCAGGCGTAAATGTGTGCTACTACACATTGACAATGACGTTGCGCGCCCCCACGTGTGCATGTACTCCTGCTGCATAGGCTTTCGTGATAAAGCTTTAGTTTAGCAGATAACGAGATAGCGTGTTGAACTAAGACTGATCATACCTGAAGTTGAGGAATTCTTTGCTAGCTTTGCGCAATATATCACTGTGGGGGCGCTTCATACCTGCATCGCATTCTTCCAGCTCTCTCCTAATCAGTTTACACACATGATTTTGCGGAAGAACGGCCTATTTCTAAGATGTATATCTCGGCTACCGCTTGCTCAATTTATGCAATGAATGTTGTTTTTGAATTTACAGAAAGTAATCTGTAATGTGAGATATTTTCAATCAAAATCGAACATTGAATTTTTTTCTCCAAGTCCCTAGCATGGTTAATTGTGTATTGCGTGTCGCTGACCGTGACGCTCGACCCGTGAACAGGGCTTCTGAACCGCTCTGCCCTGTTGCTGTTTTCCTGTTCATGCTGTTCACAGGTCTAGCGTGTCGCTAGCTGTCCTGTGTATTTTTGTTCCGTATACGTTGAAAAAAAAATTTGAAGGAAATTACCTCCTGGAATTAACAAATAATCTAATTTTAAGATAGACTTCCCACTCTAGACCCAGTAACTGAGTCGTTGGCCCCGTTTTTGACGATTTTGGTTTTTTCTTTTGGCCTTACGACTC
The DNA here is from genome assembly GCA_037783545.1 of Henricia sp. BOLD:AAB3569. NCBI lineage: Eukaryota > Metazoa > Echinodermata > Asteroidea > Spinulosida > Echinasteridae > Henricia > Henricia sp. BOLD:AAB3569. Next base: position 240,784 of record JBBELK010000651.1, read on the forward strand.
AGGCAATACATATACGTGTATGCAGAACTTTAACATGTTTAAATTTACCGCGCTTTTTGCCAAACGATGCTTCCAGACACTGCCCCAAAAAACAACCAAACAGACTTCCAACCTGGCCGAAAATGCACTTCCTGCATTCTAGACTTCCCAAGTTCTCGGATCGAATATCGAATATTCGATTGAAAAAAATTAATTAAATTTATTATAGTCAATTATTCGAAAATGCACAGGGCCTACCTTCCTATCTAAATTAATTTCTTGCATGTTAATTGTTTATTTTTCAGCTTAAAACCATTAATAACTGGATCAGTTGGTGCTTTTGTGTGCTATGGAACTTACAAATCACAGGTATATTGTTTACTTTCTATATACAAACAGTTGATGAGTAAAACATTTCTCAATTTGCAGGTCATGTTATGAAAATAAGTAGCAAGCTACTTGAGTATAAATTTTGTCTAAATTTCAAAGGGCAGTGAAGCCAACTGGGCATAACTGCCAACTTTGTTCTAGCCTTTGTTAAGGCCTCACAGCTGGGTGAGTCGCTCGCCAGAACGAGAGCGCCACCATGCGACGAGGACGGGACGAGCAGCGCTAGCTGTGAGGCCTTTGCTGACCCGGAAAAATTATTTATTAATGTATACAGCCCCTGTTACATTATTCATCCATGCGTTGTTGTGCTGCGAATGTATGTTTGTGTTGGCGCACGTGCGTTGTATGTGAAGCGCGTGCGCGTGGTTACAAACCGGTGCGCGCGACCCTGATTGGCTCGCATTGTTGGCTATTCAACGCAACACGCACACTGTGTCATACGATCATTAGCATTTTGCTACCTCTCAGGTAGCAAAATTCCCAGTCAGCAAAGGCCTCACAGCTAGTGCTGCTCGTCCCGTCCTCGTCACATGGTGGCGCTCTCGTTCTGGCGAGCGACTCACCCAGCTGTGAGGCCTTAACAAAGGCTAACTTTGTTCCAAATGTGTACTGGTTATTGATGTACATACAAGCCTCATGAGAGAGAGAGAGGTGTACTGGCCAAGTTGGTCTTGGAAAGTGTATATATTGAAGGTGCACCAGGGCCAACTCAGCAGGCCATTGGCCTCTGTAGCCTTGGTTTATGTCAATAAACCTGGAATAGGGCATGCTGGCCAAGTTGGCCTCAGAAAGTGTATATATTCAAGGGGCATCAGGGCCTACTTAGCAGGGCATGATGCCGGTGGCCTTGGTTAATGTCAAGGCATGGGTTCACCTCAAGTGAATGGTAAGGGTTTTCCCAACAGTAAGTTAGGACTGCCCCAGCAATAGTTGGGCCAGCTCTTAAGCCCGCCGCACACGTGATGTCGTCTGCTGAGCAAACGGTCATTCGTGGCCGTTTGCTCAGCACTTGGCTCACGTGTGCGGTGGCTATTTTGCTGCATTTCTTGCCTCACGAGGCCGTGAGCCAAAATTCTAACGTGTTTGATATTTTTTGCCTCGCGTGGCCAAAATCTCACGTGTGCGGGGGTGATGAGCCAAGTGCTGAGCTAAAATGAATGTAGCTAGCCAATCAAAACCACGCGCGCGATACGAAAACAGCACGCGCACGCGAACCCTGCCAAGGTCACCACACTTTAGCAAAAGTTTGGTGACCTTGGCGGTGCCCGCGCGCACTGTATTCATATCACGTGAATATGGGGATGGTTTTTAATTGGCCAGCTACATTCATTTTAGCTCAGCACTTGGCTCATCACCCCCGCACACGTGAGATTTTGGCCACGCGAGGCAAAAAATATCAGAATTTTGGCTCACGGCCTCGCGAGGCAAAAAAACGCAGCAAAATTTCACCGCACACGTGAGCCAAGTGCTGAGCAAACGGCCACGAATGACCGTTTGCTTAGCAAACGACCTCACGTGTGCGGCGGGCTTTATCGTTAGAAAAGCTTGACCATAAATTGGGACTGTCGGTAGAGTTGGGACGTATATATGGACACACTTTCCAAATCACAGTTCTACATCTAGAGAATTTTTGTGCAGTTTCAGTGACATTCTGCAGGATATTTTCATCATTTTCTCTCAAATATTTCTTATTAAATCTAAAACAACCCAGATTTTCCAGAGAGGTCCAGTTTTGGCCAAGACCTTGCGTACTACAGTGCCTGGGCAAAGTGAATTTATGGCCGAGACTATCACACCAATTGCCGTTTTAAACGAGGTTTGTATTTTGGCCAATTGAGAAGACAATAAGGCAAAATTTATAGTTACTAAATGATAATAAATAGGCACAATTTCTAGATAAGGCCACGAACAAAGACTGTGCTATTTTTGACTAACAGGCAAGCTTAAAGGAGTGTGACCAGATCACTTTTTTTTACCCATAACTCCCCGGGACTTACCTTATGGGTCATGAGATTTTTATATCATAACATCCGTTATACTTTTCTGATTACGAAACTGAAACTCCTGCGCTTCTAGGCCGCATATTTCTGAGGATATCGTCGAAAATCCACCGATTATTTGTAAACTAATTTTCCAGTATCAACGTTTATCCACTGAAAGCCGTCTCGATAGTTTTGTTCAATTTTTTACTGGAAATCGCGAATGTTTTCGGGTTTTTGGGACATGGGAGGTGTGTATGGGAGTTACTTGATAATATTGGTAAGTTACATCGAAAACTATTTTCCAGAAACTCTGGTCATGCTCCTTTAAAATTGCCATTTTAAACATTTTAGACACATTTTCTGAAATTGTCTTTTACATGTTATTTTTGAACTTATTTGAAATGTGATTAGTTACACAACCAAACACAATGCAATTATGCAAAATTAAAGTTAAATTAAAATTGCTAAATTTGTTAAAATTGTATGCAATAGAATGTTTTTCATTTTTCGTTAATAGCAAAGTTCTGCTATGAAGACGCGAATGGAACTATTTCTCATGAAAACCCAGGTAAAGTTCTCAGATATTTTATTTATTTATTATTTATTTACTTTACCAAATACTCCTAAAGTGAAAATGTCACCGTTTGTTACTGGGTCTACAGTAAAACCAGTCAGTCCAAAATTGATAAACAATTTAAGTTTGATATTTTTAACATTTTTGGTGTTAAATCGACAGGCTGAGCTGTGTGGAACTCTTGAAAAAATTGAAGGCGAAAAGAAGTTTCTTGTGGACAGATGGGAAAGACAAGAGGTATGTCCGATAATTGCATAAGATCAGTTTTAATGTCCATAGGCTGGACACTTTACTGCTTCTACTTTCACCGCCCCCCCCACCTTCCACCCACCCCGCCCCCCTCTCTAACCTCAAAAGCAAAAGCAAATTTTAAAAGCATACAGCCGTGCTCGTGATCGAAGGGTTATGGGTTCAAGCACCACTTGTGCCAATGTGTTTGTTTCCATGGGCAAGACACTTAATCTCAATTGTCTCGTCAACCCGAGCGATATTTGGGGAGCTGTTAGGGGGAAATGCCACAATCTAACTGCTGATAGGGTTGTGCGCCTTGGCCAGGTAGCCACCGAGTTGAAGCGAAATGATTCTGCTGATTTCCTGATGTCAAAATTTTGTCTGTCCACGTTACATACGTATAAGGGAACATTTGTATTTTTCTTTTTGTAAAATTATACCTTTGCCAACTAAAAGTGCTTTTTAAAAAGAAAATTGTCTGCAGGCAATTATTTTTTTACCATTCATTTAACACACAAACCATGCATAATTTGTGTCAGGTTTTCTGAAGTATTACTGAATCTTAAGTAGTTATCTGTAATCTGCATTTGTTATTGACAGGGAGGAGGCGGGGTGACGTGTCTGATTGAGGATGGTAAAGTGTTTGAGAGGGCAGGAGTCAACATCTCGGTCGTTAGTGGAAAACTAACTCCAAAAGCTGTCGCTCAAATGAGATCGAGGTACTATAATTTATTAATATGACTATAATGAACTCCAATTTGTAGCCCGTAGGTTGAATTGCATAAAAATATGTTTCACCTAAAAGTATGTTTCATATAAACATTGAGGTGGGTGGCGCCATTGGCAGCCGACGGCCAGAGACACCCTTATGAAAGAGTGCTCTGGGATCTTTTAAGTGTGTTACCCAAAACACTGGACCAACGGCTTTACATCCCTTCCAAAGGATGGAGTAATTGTGGTTAAAGGTACACACCGGCTTCGTTGGGCTATTTTGGGCTCGAAATTGACCCATACCAGATTCTGAAGGGGCCTTCCGAAATAAACTGAACATATCCTAAAAAGAAACGACAGAATTTTGCCGTTTTTGAGCAATTTTCAAAAAACGGAGGTCGCGTGACATTTCGGAACCAAATTCTGGTTCCGAAAAGTCACATGGTCTTGCGAGTTAGTTTTGTGTCCAGTCGCATGTCCAGTCTCATGAAAGTTTCTTACTGCAGAACTGCACCAAATTCAACTCTTATTTGTCCACAATATTTATAAGTAGTTGACAAAAGAGAGACTATTTATACAGGTATGAAACAAAGTTGAACACAAGTATGAAAATTCGAACAGAAATGTTTGTTTCGAGATTCCGGAGAATGGGACTCAGTGAGCGCGTGCTAGTATGGCAAACTACGGTGGATCGCCCAGCGCAGCACGGCAAAAATCCCGAGTGCACACACGGCGGGTTGGTTGGTGTACATGTACGTTCGTGAAGAAAAAACATGACGCTAACTTCTCCAGAGAAAGCGGAAATTCATAATCGGTCGTTGGTCGTCCGTCGTCCGTCGTTGAAGATATTCCGAGTAGGAAAAGAGCGAATCGTTTGTGACAAAGTCGTGAAGCTCGCGCGTAGTTGCATCGGCTGGTAAAGCGTATAACCCGTCTTTTGACAATTTTTGTTAATTTTGCACTTATTTAGTAAATTACGGGATATTTTGATGATTTTGTTTCACAACGACCATCAAAAAAGTATTGTCAATGCTGCTACATCACTAAATCATGTAAACAGTAGGCCGGTGTGTACCTTAAGTGCCTTGCTAAAGGCTAAATATTCAGGAGGTTGTGGGTTCGACTCCCACCTGAGCACGCTATAATTTTGTTCTCAGTCTGAGGGAAGCACTAAGTATACAATGCTAATCAAGTTATGTCGGGTAGGGCAAAACAAACCCTGAATGAAATTTGTATGCTTAGCACGAAAATCGGCAGAGCACCAGTCAAATGTAATACAGGCGACATGAGTATTTAACTGGTAACTCTTTCTGGACAATTGTTCTGTCCTGTAAGCAGTATTTTATGCTAAGCACTTGCAGCTCTGTGAAATTAGGACCTTATTTATGATTTGTTCAAACACATTTTGTTTTGTTTATCTTGGTTCGATAGAGGGAAAAAGCTTGAAGAAGGCAAAAAACTCCCATTTTTTGCTGCTGGAATCAGCTGTGTTATACATCCGGTAAGTTGTGTTATTTTGTTTTTCTTTTAAATAAGATTAGTATTTTTCAGGTAGTATTTTTCAAGACGTACTCCCTCCACTGAAATAGTACTTATCCAAATTTTTCTGTCAGTACCATGAAAAGTCGACATTTGACAGTGCTGAATGCCATAGATGGCCTTCAACACCTCCCACCCCCCACCCCAACCCCCCTCCCCCACCCCAACCCCCCTCCCCCACCCCAACCCCCCTCCCCTATGCTCTGTAGAACTGTAAAAATGATGGCAACTTTGGCTGACCCCCAAAAGGGGTCATCCATTTTTCAGTACAATGGTTGTGTAACGGCAGCTTTAATGCGCCTTGTTAATTTCTGCCTCTTGGTGGCGCTGTGCTTCGAAACCATCGAAGGATCGAACAAACATTCCGTAGCAACGGCTGTTCGAGCCATCATCGCATCGTGAATGTAAACAATAACAGACATGACAGATTGATACTTGTCCCAGAGATTGCTCCGAGTTTTTCACCCGAGATTTCTTAAGAGATTTGACCTAGGGACAGAGTTTTTACTGTGGCGGTTGTCAATAAATTGTGACGTCAGTGAAGTCGGTTTAACGAGGCTCAAACTCTCTTTAATATTCACAAGCCTTCACTTACTTGTTACCTCTTCTAAATCTTCACATCTTTCACATCTGTTACCTTTTTACTTCTGTCACCTTAACTGTTCACAAAGCTCAACTGAAGTTCACTAGCTTTATTCTCGAAGTTTAGGTTTCACTGTTCTCGAAGTTTAGGTTTCACTGACGTCACAATTTATTGACAACCGCCACAGTAATAAATTCCTGCTGCAAAACAAAACGATTGTCAAGTTCAACAAAGTACTGAACTCGAACAAGCAGAAATAGCGGAACGTCACAACACACGTGATGTCCCATACGTTGTGACAACTTCACACGAGCAAAGTGATGCAAGCCTTAACCCCTCCCAAGTTGTGAATAAAAGTTCAACCCCAGTTCACTTCCCCCAAGTATACACATTGCCACCGAAATCTTCAATTCCCACTGACCGTGCTGAACCTTTGAACAGACCAACAAATGAATTGTTGAGTGCAATAACTACTCTCGCTGAAGTACTTACGCACAAAGAAGAGAAGTTGCCGAAGAAAGAGCCAGAGATTTTCAAGGGCAGTGTATTTGATTACCCCGTGTGGTTGAACTCCTTCAAGGTGCTCGTGGAAGAGCGTTACTCTCAAGCCGCAGATAGATTGTACTACTTGGGAAAATATACTGCTGGAGAGGCCCATCACTGCATTAAAGGTCTACTTGCCCTCAACACCGAAAGTGCCTACATCAAGGCCAAAAGACTGTTGGCCGATCGATATGGCGACAAGATGATGGCTGCCAACATATACCGAGAAAAAATTGACAAATGGCCAACAATCAAGCACGGAGATAGCAAGGCACTTCGTAACTTGTCAGATTTTATGTTCCAGTGTGAGACAGCCATGACCACTCTCAGCCAGCTGAACATACTCAACGACCCCACAGAGCACAAGAAGATTCTTTTGAAACTTCCGAGGTATATACAAGATCGATGGCTTCGTCTCATTGACCGTCGAATATACAGCGTTTATGACGTCACTACTGATTTCAGCACTGATGTTCAGCATGGTGAATATCCACCATTTTCCGAGTTTTGCAAGTTTCTTGCTCAAGAAGCCCGCGTTGCCTGCAGTCCTTTCAACCAGAGAAATGATGAAACAAAGAAGGAAGAAAATAATCCGAAGTTGAAACATAACCACGCACGAAGTTTTACTTCGAAGACAGATGAGATTTTCTCAAGTTCTCCTTCACGAAGTGTGCCCAATGGAAACAATTCCACTAAATCCCTCGATGCCAGAGCCTTGTGTGTTCTCTGCAAGAGCCAACACAGTGTTGATTCATGTAGCAGTTTCAAGGCTATGAAGTTAAGCGACCGACTTGATTTCATCAAGAAACAAGGCCTGTGTTTCGGTTGCTTACGATGGGGCCACAGACGACGTGACTGCAGAAACAAGAAACGCTGTTCCAAATGTGAACGCAATCATCCAACTCTCCTTCATGATGACGCCCGAGCAATATCTGCACCTGAAACTGAAAGGGCAAAAAGCAGTGTTAATAAAGATGTGAGCATCCAGTCATCTACTGCACATCGTGCTCAGACGAATAACGCTGGACAGAACTGTTCCCATACCCTCATTGTACCCGTTTTGCTACGCCACCAGGATGATTCACAAAACAACGTTATTGTATACGCACTTCTAGATGAACATGCCGACTCCTGCTTCATCACAGATTCCGTGCTCGAGAAGCTTGGTGTGAGTGGTGAAGAAGTGCAGCTGAACTTGTCCACCGTACTTGCTAAGGGTACAGTCTCGTCAAAGAAAGTGTACGGCCTCACCGTGAAAGGCTTGACAGAAAGTTCGGAGATAACACTACCAGGCGTGTACTCAAGGCCATCCATCAATGCAAACCACAGCCAAATTCCCAGATCCAATTCGGTCAGAAAATGGCCGCACCTACAAGAAGTGGCAAACCTACTGCCTCCATATCTGAAGGACACAGAAATTGGACTACTGATTGGCTGTAACTGCACTCAAGCGATCAGACCGAGAGACATTGTACATGGCAAAGATGAAGATCCCTATGCCATTCGCACTGTATTGGGATGGGGCGTTGTTGGAGTGATGCACCAGAACAGCAGCGACCACGAGCTTGCCCGCAGCTTTTCCACATCTACACAGAAACAGTGCCATTTCGCATTCCGCACCCAGGTGAAGGAAGTGAGTCCACTGCAGGTCAGCAAGATGTTTGAGTTTGACTTCAATGAAAGGGCCACCGATGAGAAGGTGTCCATCCAAGATAAGAGATTCCTACAGAAAATGAAAGATGGAATCCACACTAGAGATGATGGACACTTTGAAATGCCTCTTCCTTTGAAGACAGATGACGTCAAACTTCCAAACAACAAAACGATGGCCACAGGACGACTCACGAAATTGAAGTCGAAACTAATGAACAACCATGAATACAGAGAAGACTACAATACCTTCATGAAGAATATCATCGAAAAGGGATACGCAGAGAAAGTTCCCAAAGCTGAACTCTCCCTTGATGATGGATCTGTGTGGTATATACCCCATCATGGTGTGTACCACCCGAAGAAACCCAAAAAGATAAGAGTCGTTTTTGACTGCAGCGCAGAGTTCGAAGGTGAAGTTCTTAACCGACACCTGCTGCAGGGTCCAGACCTGACCAACAATCTTGTTGGTATACTGTGCCGATTCCGCAAGGAACAAGTTGCTTTTACATGTGACATCGAAGGGATGTTTCACCAAGTTGGTGTTGACGTGAAGTACCGCAACTTTCTGAGATTCTTGTGGTGGGAAGATGGCAAACTAGACGAACAACCACTGGAGTATCGAATGACCGTCCATCTCTTTGGGGCGACTTCTTCTCCAGGATGTGCCAACTTTGCACTCAAGTCAGCTGCTGATGCCAACGAAGACAGCTGTGGCAAGGATGCCGCAGACTTCATCAGAAATGACTTCTATGTAGATGACGGATTGAAGTCTGTTGCCACACCTGATAAAGCATTACAGCTGATAAATGACGGTACACGCTTGTGCAAGAAGGGAGGTTTTCGTCTCCACAAGTTTGTTTGCAATGACAAGGAAGTTCTGAATGTTATTCCGGCCCAAGAGCGTGCTACGAATGTCCAGAACATTGACGTATTTCAAGATGACTTGCCGATGGAGCGCACTTTAGGAGTGCAGTGGTTCATCGAATCTGACACCTTTCAGTTCAGAGTTCAGTTCCAGGACAAACCACTCACTCGCCGTGGAATCATGTCCACAGTCAGCTCAATATTTGACCCCCTTGGCCTAGTAGCTCCCATTTTACTCGTCGGAAAACGTATCCTCCAAGAGTTGTGCCGTGATGGATGCGGATGGGACGACCCAATCTCTGAAAGTACCAGGGCCCAGTGGGAGAAGTGGAGACTTGATGTTCAGAAGTTGTCCTCATTGGAAGTCCCACGATGCTATAAGCCACAGAACTTTGGTGACATCGAATCAGCAGAACTGCACCACTTTTCCGATGCCAGCCTCGATGGCTATGGCCAGTGCAGTTATCTTCGTCTGACAGACAACAAGGGGAACGTGAGTTCATCGCTGGTGATGGGAAAATCCAGAGTTACCCCCTCCAAGCCAATCACCATACCACGTCTTGAGCTCACAGCGGCTGTGATCTCTGTGAAAGTGAGTACCTTTCTGATGAAGGAACTGAAGACCGATGTGACACAGTTCTTCTACACCGACAGCAAGGTTGTACTCGGTTACATCTCCAATGAAAGCAGAAGATTTCACATTTTCGTGGCTAATCGAGTACAGAAGATCAGAGACCACACCTTACCAACTGATTGGAGACACATAGACACAAAAAGCAACCCAGCTGATATAGCCTCTCGCGGTCTCTCAGCCCAGGAATTGATTGACAGCAGACTATGGTGGAATGGCCCAGAATTCCTGTCTACGCCGGGATCCTCTGCGCCGACTGCTGAAATCGTGGAGCTGAACATAGATGACCCTGAAGTGAAGAAAGTGTCTGTCTTCAGTGTGCAAGCTGCACCAACCGAATTTGCGAGCATGGACGAAAGAATCCAGACCTTTTCAAGCTGGTTTCGTCTTAGAAGAGCCGTGGCAGGATGTCTCCGATTCATCGAGAAACTCAAAAATAGAAGTGTGAAAAGACCAACTTTTCCTATCGACCGCCAATGGCTAGAAGACAGGATGGCAACATATGCTCCTGTAACAGTAGAAGAGATGCAACAGTCTGAGAAAGTGATTTTGCAACAAGTGCAAGCCAGAGTCTTTCCCTCAGAGATCCATACTCTCAGAAGATCTTCATCCAACGATGACCCGAGTAATGGAAAGCGGAGCCAATCTCAGTCATTGAGCAAGAAAAGCTCTCTATGTACACTTGATCCATTTCTAGATGAGAATAAAGTACTAAGAGTCGGCGGACGCATCAAGAGAGCTGCATTACCAGAGAATGTGAAACATCCCATTCTACTTCCACGCGATGACCATGTAAGCAGTCTAGTGATCGAGCACTACCACAGTCGAAACGGTCACCCTGGCCGTGGCATGACCCTGAATGCAATCCGTCAAGCCGGATTCTGGATAATTGGTGGCAGAGCCGCAGTCACAAGCCATGTGTGGAAATGCGTGACATGTCGAAAACTACGAGGTGCTGCATGCGAGCAAAAGATGTCTGACCTACCACATGACAGACTGGAACCAGCTCCACCATTCACCTACAGCGCCGTTGATTATTTCGGCCCATTCATTATCAAAGAAGGACGAAAAGAGCTGAAACGCTGGGGAGTGATTTTCACTTGCATGTCATCACGTGCCGTACATATTGAGACCTCCAACTCCCTGAGTACTGATTCCTTCCTCAATGCATATCGTCGGTTCGTCTGCAGAAGGGGTCCCGTGAGGCAGCTCCGATCTGACAGAGGCACCAATTTCATTGGAGGCAAGAACGAACTTGACGCAGCTCTCGCTGAAATGAACCACCAGAAGATTTCCGAACAACTACTAAAAGACAGCTGTGACTGAGTCGTCTTCAACATGAACGTCCCCTGTGCCAGTCATATGGCAGGTGCATGGGAAAGGATGATCCGCTCCACCAGAAATGCTCTCTCCGCAATTTTGAGACAGCATGGACAACAGCTAGATGACGAATTATTGAGAACCCTTATGACAGAGGCAGAGGCTATCGTGAATAGCAGACCCGTCACCTACATCGACATGAAGTCCCCCGACTCCCCCGAGCCACTTACACCAAACCACTTGCTGACACAGAAAACCAGAGTTGTCCTTCCCCCACCTGGTGTCTTCGTCCGTCAGGATTTATATTGTCGTAGAAGATGGAGACGCGTGCAGTTCCTGGCCAACCAATTTTGGACGAGGTGGAAGTCCGAGTACCTGCCAACCTTGCAAGAGAGGAAGAAGTGGACAAAACCAAGGAGGAACCTTGAAAAGGATGACATCGTTCTGATGATGGATGACTCGCTCCCAAGATGTCAGTGGTCCCTGGCCCGCATCATGGAGACGTTCCCGGGACTAGATGGTCACACCAGGAAGGTCAAGCTACAAGCTGGTAATTCTGTCTTCGAGAGACCAGTCCACAAACTGGTCCTGCTGCTACACCGGGGAATCCCCAACGAGGAGCCTTAGGATGAGTGTCTTTCAATACAACTGTGACACTTGATGTCTGCCTGGACTTTCTACTTGATGTCAGGTTTCTTTTATTAATGTCGGTAGTATAGATATTGACTGATTTTTACCCAAGTTGAGATGTTCTTTTGTTCGACAATTTTTTAATTGAAGTTGATTAATTGAAGTTAATTTGAGATTTCAAATTAGAGGAGCCATGTAACGGCAGCTTTAATGCGCCTTGTTAATTTCTGCCTCTTGGTGGCGCTGTGCTTCGAAACCATCGAAGGATCGAACAAACATTCCGTAGCAACGGCTGTTCGAGCCATCATCGCATCGTGAATGTAAACAATAACAGACATGACAGATTGATACTTGTCCCAGAGATTGCTCCGAGTTTTTCACCCGAGATTTCTTAAGAGATTTGACCTAGGGACAGAGTTTTTACTGTGGCGGTTGTCAATAAATTGTGAAACAGTGAAACCTAAACTTCGAGAACAGTGAAACCTAAACTTCGAGAATAAAGCTAGTGAACTTCAGTTGAGCTTTGTGAACAGTTAAGGTGACAGAAGTAAAAAGGTAACAGATGTGAAAGATGTGAAGATTTAGAAGAGGTAACAAGTAAGTGAAGGCTTGTGAATATTAAAGAGAGTTTGAGCCTCGTTAAACCGACTTCACTGACGTCACAATTTATTGACAACCGCCACAGGTTGATTAACATTTTGGACACTACAAAATCCTGTTCACAGGCTTTAATCAAGTGCAATCACCTAATTGAGTACAAAATATTAATACAATAGAAAAGGTGCTTTGTGACGTCACTTGCTTACATCTAGCACACCCTCTGGGACCAATTTCATCAGTGTTTAAGCACAAATATTTGCTTAAGTGACATGGTAAACAACTTTGTGCCTAAGCTTTGCTTCATAATGACGGATTACTTGTTCAGCAAGACAAACTATTGTTCGTTTGGATGTAAAATCAATAAAAGGTGGCCTTTTTCAACTTTGAAGATTTCATTGCAATAAATCAAAGACAGAGGGCGCTGTTTTGAGTGCATCACATAAGGAAGACAGAAGGGAAAAGTTAAGAAAAAACATAAGACTTCAAGTTGGACTTGTGGCAAATTGCTGCAGTTTCTACCCCCAGTTTTGTCATGGCTTACAGCAGGCAACAGGTAAAACAAACTGAAACAGCCATGGATTACAAAAGTTTCAGGAAAATTGAGAAAAAAGTGGAATCTTTTGTGCACAGTTAAATGTGATTTTCCTGTGTTTGCCTCTTGTGACATCGTGACCTTGGTCATGAATATGCATATTCGCATTAGCATAAAAACTAAAAACTTTTGTTTTAACCCCAAAGCAAGCTCCAAATAGGATTTTTATAACTTAGCCGAGTAGAGTGGTTTTAAAGCATAGATTTCATTGATAAAAATCCTAAATAAGGGCCCTTTAAGCACAAAAAACTCCTGCTGAGTTGGGAATGTTACCAGTGAAATCCTCATGTAATAGAAGTAGTGTATGACCAGTGTTAAGTGCTGTTTCATTACCATGACAATCTCAAAAAATGTTTGCTCGCTAATCTAATTTTATCAAGCAAAATTTTTCCTGCTTAAGCAATTTTTCATGCTTAAGCAGCTCTATGAAATTGGCCCCTGTTGATTACAGCTTGATCTATGAAACTTCATAAAATCTATAAATTATATTGACTTGGAATGGATAACACAAGCTGTCTTTATTTGGCTAAATCATATAGCTTATGACACAGTGGTGTAGTCTTCTACAGAACACATCTAACTAGTAGGATTCTTTACAGCAGTATTACCCCTAGTCATTGGGCACAACTCCGAGCACAAGATGATTGTCATTTGTGCAAATGCATTATGCAAATTTGAATATTTTATGCATACTATATACCGAGCAACAAAAGAAAGGCACAAATTTTCTCCAATTTTTGATAGAAAAAAAAACCAGTCTGTCTGAGAGTGGGAATTTTCAGCCCACACAAGCTTTATGCAATCATGCATAATGAACCTCTTACTGTACATGACAATATCAGGGCTCGAAATTCCCATTGAAGTGATTGCGCAATGCAAGTAAAAATGAACGAACGAACGCAAGTAACCCAAAGCACAAGCTTGCACTTTGCGCAAGTTGACATAAAGTACAGTTTCCACTTTATTGCACCTCGACATTACTTTGCTGATTAAAATTTACTTGATTTGATTGAATAAAAATGATTTTACTGGAAGTTCCTTTCTTGTCTTCCACGTTGTCTCGGTAATTTACGCCGGTCCGTGCTTTATGTATTCACGCTATGTCGGTGCGTGCGCATATCAGTGTGATTGTAACATTGGCACATACATGTACAATGTAGTATGGTGCAGATGCGATGCACAGATACAGTTTGCACACATCTACATGTGTTGGAAACTAGACATTGTGCACATGTGAGCTTCGGGTCGAGTTCGGGCGGTTTATTCTGACAACTTGTCATCTTAACGCAAGTAAGTTTTTTGCAAGCGCAAGTTAATTCCAATGCCAACTTGCGCGAGGTGCAAGTAATTTTTGGAGGGAATTTCTACCCCTACATGTATGTGAATATTTTGATATCAACGACAAGAGAAATTCTCAAAATTTTGATTAAACTAAAAATTTGCTGCTCGGTATACTTAACTCTTTCAGTGCCCATTGTTGTTAACTCTTAAAGGCCCAGTGTATCATTTGCAATGACCCCAAAAAGTAATCGACGAGTTTACAGGGGAAAAGTTCTGAAAGTAAAGATTGAATTAATAGCAACTACCCAATGAAAGGTTTTTGCTCAAAATGATATAATTTTACCAGAAAATCATCCGTAAAGATTAAATTATTTAGATCGTTTGCAAACGATTTACTTATTTTTGGTTCGCATCTACGCGGTCCAAAATGCATGGGCGCTGAGTACTGCGTGTGCGTGTTCCAAAGCGATGCATTTTTATGGATCGCGCGCACACGCAGTATATGATGTGCGCCACAGAGTGCATGACGCAATTAAGCCACAAAGTACCCGATCAACTGAGAACGAATATTTGAAACACCCCGCCAAGACCAGGAAAACGCATATGGATTTTCATGTTTTTTTAAAACGTGGTACATTTGACAAAGCTGAAATTTCTTCGGATGAGTTTGTTGACGTCTTTCTTTTGATTTATAATGGTTTTATTTGCAGCATCGCTAAAAAACAGATCATATACAGGGCCTTTAACTCTTTCAGTGCCCATTGTTGTTAACACTTAACCTTAAAGTGGCCAACTTTTTTTACATTTTTCGTAATTTGTTGAAATTGAAGCCTTACATGCGTGATAATTGGCATGTTGAAAAAATTGATACAATCGAGATCATACATGTACGATAACACTTTCAGAATACATACGATAGATCGTACATGTTCGACCTTGGCACCGAAAGAGATAAGAATTTGATTAAATATAGAATATTTACCGGTATTTAGACTGACTGTCACAAATTATGTGTATTAATTAAAAATCAAATGAGTATACTATAAACAGTGATACTGTGTACTATAAAAACATCAATCTAGAAAGAAAATAATTCTTCTGCGTACATTTGCACGTTTACTTTAGGCAAAATATTTTCAAAGGAAATTTATCCTAACAAGTGCCTAATCAAAGATGATCCTCAAATAAAGAGTTGGGCAAATAAGAATTACATAATGACCGTTTTGTGAAAAAAAAAGACCCCTCCCCACACTGTTACTACCAGATTACTTACTTTATATACATTCCAACATATTTCCAGTGTTCTCCACTGCCGGTTTTGTCCGGGGGCGCCGCCCGGACAAAATCCTCAGAGGTACCGTTAGCGCCCGGACAAAAATGTGCCGCCCGAACAAAATTCTTGGCCGCCCGGACAAAAAAAAGAAAATTTCTCCCCTAAAACACTCTGAAAGTACAGCCGAGTCATTCCAAAATGAGGCGTAAATTCACCAAACGTGATTCGGTAACCACTGGTGTCGTTATCGTTCATTTTCCACGCATATCTATCGGATCGGCGAACCAAATCCGCATCGATAACGGCCATGACAGTAGCATGCATGTTGAACAGCGCCCTCAATAGGCGAAGTTGTTAACCGGCCTCTTGAGGGCGGTGCATGCCAAGTACTGTGCCGCTACGTACGGCCGGGTGGGTGTTTTTTTTTATTGCGTGCGTGAGTAGTTGCGTGCGTGCGTGCCTCGCGTGCCTCCCGTTCCCCCCCCCCCCCCCCCACTGAGCGACGTCAGCGCGCCCGGACAAAATTTGGACCAGTGGAGATCACTGATTTTCATTAAACCCAAAAATTGCTGTTTTGTTAAAAAAAACAGAACAAGCAAAAAGTGTTACTTGTATACATTCCAACATATTCCCATTAAACCCAAAATCCCCCCCCCCCCCCCCCACTGAGCGACGTCAGCGCGCCCGGACAAAATTTGGACCAGTGGAGATCACTGATTTCCATTAAACCCAAAATTGCTGTTTTGTTAAAAAAAACAGAACAAGCAAAAAGTGTTACTTGTATACATTCCAACATATTCCCATTAAACCCAAAATCGCTGTTTTGTTAAAAAAAACAGAACAAGCTAAAAGTGTTACTTGAATATACATTCCAACATATTCCCATTAAACCCAAAATCGCTGTTTTGTTTAAAAAAACAGAACAAGCTAAAAGTGTTATACATTCCAACATATTCCCATTAAACCCAAAATCGCTGTTTTGTTTTTTAAAAAAACAGAACAAGCTAAAAGTGTTAATTGAATATACATTCCAACATATTCCCATTAAACCCAAAATCGCTGTTTTGTTTTTAAAAAACAGAACAAGCTAAAAGTGTTACTTGAATATACATTCCAAAGAATGCTCTGGGATCTTTAAAGTGCGTTACCTAACACTTACTATGCTGTTGCTAAGTACTGCTATTGTCCGCTTGTAGCAACAGCCAAATCCACAGCCAAAACCAGTATTTCAGATGCAGCCTGAGCAGCACCTAATTCTAGGCGCCCGAAAATTTCCAAAACAAGATTCAAGTGTCGATGTATATAAAAGTTGCACCACCGTATACCGTACACTGCACCATTTTGTAGGCTGCTATAGGCCAACCATGGAGGTAGTGGGCCAACCAACACCATTACACTCAAGTACGCATGACTGCACTTCAGTTCTGGATTATACCTTTTTGTGTGATAGTCTTACAAATGTACAACCTTTGACAATAAGAATTCCTCAGGTAACGATTGATAAATTACATTCTAGAAACACATTTCCTGTACTGTACATAATTATATACATGTGCATGTCATTTTTTCCCATTTAAAACTCGGCGTATAAGCCGTAAGAAACAAGTCATCGGCAAAATCAACATATAAGCTGTGGCTTATAGTCCGAAAATTATGGTACACATGTAGTTAATCAGAGTTTTGGAGTTAAACATAGCTATACTGTTAGTTATTGTTAATAAATTCTATCTAACTCATATCCACCAACTTAACTTGTTGATGTATGTATGTATTATTCATACACTCGACCCATCATCAAAGTTTACAGAAACCTCTGTGATTGTAAGATTGGTATTTACTGGTGCAGTGCAAACTTAGTTTTGGAAAGCCTCTTCTCATTTTATTATTCGTATAGATAATGTTTGTAAAGAAAAATTTTTATCATGCGACTATACTTTGCTTTAAATACTGAATGTGAGATGAGAAAAATCACACGGTTCTTTTCGGAATTTGAACTTGACACCTCTGACATACAGGATAGGTGCATTAGTAGCTAAGCTTTGAGACACACTGGTACATGTACATACTCCCTCAGGTTTTCCCCAAGAACCTATACCTTCACTTGGTGTTGTGTGGATGCAAAATTGAACTGAATGAAGTTAAAACTCATTAAATGTTGCACTGCTTACAGAAAAACTCAGGAGTTTCTTAGACGGCTTGATTCTCGATGTCCTGCAGACGCCATTCCAAAGCTCTGTCGATCCCATTCATCATGTTGAGATTCCGTGCATTTACCCTGTACTTGAACGAGACAAGCCTGTTAGGACCTTTTCTGAAGTCGTGCATCTTCATGCCGTGATAATTCATCACGGTGGTCAGAGATGGTATGTCTTTGAGAGGTGGTATTCCCTGTCCTCCTGCCATGATGTCTGCTTGAAGATAGAGTAGAAATGCCACAGTGTTATTATGATACTCTCTGAAGTCATTGCAACCTGTTGGCCGCCTGTGAGTGTCGGCAATGTAAGCAGTTAAGCACTCGTAAAATTCTTGTGTGCCCTCTAAATTTTCCAGATGTGCTGAGGGTATTGTTGTTATCCAGTTCATGGTTTCAGTGACAATGGCAGAGAAGCGGTTGTCGCAGTTCAGAAGTGGTTTAAAGGTCTGCAGAAGTCTTGCGATTCCGAGATAGTCTGCAATATTGGAAGTAAAGATTCTGTCATAGTTGGACATCTTCAGTTCTTGGTGGTGATGTGGAAAGTCAATACAGTTGACCAGGGAAACCTGGAAGTGAAGTCTACGCTTGGAGATGAGTTGACACGCCTTCTGAAGGAGGCTGGTCACATACTCGTGATACATCACCATCGGAGATGTAGAGGATGAAGTGCTCTCCCTAACTCGCAGGCAATCCCATGCCATGAAAGGATGCGAAGCTGCAGCAATGCAGTACACAAATAAATAGTTTTTGGGTTCCAACTGGTAGTTCACCATTTCTTTTGCTCTGCCTGTCAGTGTCAGATTTTCAAATGGCACTTCTGTTGCTGTTGCATGAGGTAAAAACAGTGCGTGATCGAACCACTCTGTCATGTGCTTTCTATCTTGAAGGGACAGGCTATTGAGGTAAACAGACACACCTTCTTGGACGATGCTATCCTCAATCAGCTTCTGTCTTTGTTGTTTGAGGTGGAGGGATGTTTTCTTGTCTCTTCGACATTCCAGTGACTGCCATTTCAACCAAATTTGTCCCAGATATTTTATTTCTTCATCGGAGACCGTCACCAGTCCATGAGTTGTTTTGATAAGATCCTCTGCCCTCATTTGTGTGAGCTCATCTAAGCTTGTCTTGATCAACGCATACTCTCTCTCTGGGAGATGAAGCGAGTACCAAATTGTAGTCAGACTCGATGCGAAGCCTTCAGTTTCTGCAAAGCGAGCCATCATGTAAAGGAACAGCACGTTTCTTGCCATGACAAACGGATCAAAGTCATTCAGAGTCACATGGAGGTTTCCTCGGTACTTGGCAGGCAGGGAGCCAGCCGTCAAGACCGTGTTGCGCAAGTCTCCGCAACCAACAGATAAGATATGAAAATCCCTCGCAACCTGTTCATCAGTTGGTTCTGCATTAGACCACTCATTGTTTGACAACCTTAAGAAATCCACAGCCATTGTATTCCCAAAGTAATGAGGCGAATCTGCAACTCGCGTATTTTTAACCGTGAGTGAGTTTCTTAAACTGAGACGTTTAGACAGTTCTCTTACTTCCTCTCGATGCCTCTGACAGGATGGTTTGTGAACTTTCCAGTTCTTACGTTGACATTCAGCATTACAGTACGAGGCGCCATGACATCCTGCACACTGATCCAGACAAAGAGAAAAGTTACTTGTCACAGTTCTTTGTAATTTTTGAACACCAACACTGCCCTTCAAAAGTTTGGAAAACACCCAGCAAGTTTGAGATTTCTAAGAAGGAAACGTATGATTTTGTCGTTTATTAATACATGTAGTAAATCAACCTATTAACCTTCTGACACCATTAGGTGCTTTTGGAAGCCACATTGTGTAATTCCAGGTCTGTCGGAGCTTACTAATGTCAATACCATAAAAATAATGTTTTTTGATGTAGATAGCACGGCGTATGTATCCTGCATTCAATAGACCTTTATCACGATGCGACCATTTACCCTTTTTCCCTATTGAAATTAACGTAACCAAAGCGAGGCTTGCCGAAATAAAATAGTTTGGCCCCGTGTTGAAAATGTTCACAATTACATGCGCGCGGTGCGATCAAGAAAACGCGCAGCGGGACAGTGATTCTCTCAAAACATGTTCGGAAGACTGCACGCGCTATCGCGCAGACGGGCACACGCACAGAGCATGCCCGACACGTACACGTACTATGCAGTGGGGAACAAGACAAAGATGGACGTACCGTGATGCATCCATCTTTGTTTTGTTCTCCATAGTACGTGTCGGGTACGATCAGTGCGATTGTGCTACCATGCAATAGTGTGTGTAATCTACTGTTGAGAATCACTGTCCACGCAGCGTGCTCTCTTAATGGCGCAACGCCTGTGCCATTAGCTATCCTGGCACTTATTAAATGTCTGCATCAACATTATGCAAACGTCAAATTGACATTGTGTAATATGTTATGTCTTGTGTTCAGTCGTGCATTCTCAGTTTTTGGTGTTGTACCTTGAAAAATAGTTGTTTTTCTTTTGAATTCATAATTTACTACATAACCATTTTGTTGATGTCTCATCTGAAAGCGAATGAATAACTTCTATTTTCGAGGTGCCAAACCCCAAACCTCGCCTCGGTGAAAATGGAACTTGCGGTCGAGTTCACAATCGTCTAGGACTTCAAACGGATGCTCCTTGTCCCTAAAAAGCCTATTTCGGCGCAAAAACAGCTGTCTCTATTCCAAGACAAAAATGCCCGCCATTTTGGCTCGTATGTTCTCCTTGGCAACGACTTCTATTTCCGGATAGCACGCCTTATTCCTACCCAGACCCAGGTATAACTTAATATACGAAAGCTAAGGTCAAATAGCATGAATAGTCTATTCCAACCTTCATGCATACCGATTGAGCGCATTTATTCCCTAGGATAAGCCTATCCATGCTTTCATGCATACATGTACGTTCCCTGGGGTTTCCCTTAAGTCTCTGTGTAATTTTTACAGTGACTTGACTAGTCTTTCTTGATCCATTCACTCAACTCTGCCTTAATCTACTGACTTGACGCGACTTCTTGATCCATGACTCAGGTCAACTTTGCAAAACCTGGAAAAAGAATCTCCAAAGGTCTTGGGAAGACCTTTCTAAGATAATTGATCGCAAAATGTCGCATAATTTAACCCATTCTGGTGACACATATGTATGTGGAATTGTTTAAATATGACATACCTTATTGATCTTTGGAGGCATACTGCCACACGTAGTACAACATTTAGGCCCATACATTTGGCACTCGACACACTTGTGACGAGCTTTATCAGCAATTTTGCATGATGTGTTGCAGTACTTGGCAATGCCGCAAACCTCACAAGGAACTGAAGGTTGCGGCAGAGGTTTCTCACATCGCCAACAGTGTCCTGGCTGAACATCCATCGTGCTCTCTAGTCTGCAGTGAAAACACACAAATTAAAAACCTATAGGCCTATACTACATGTTTTTAATTGAAAGTTGCAAGTAGCAACATTGTGGGTCTTTCTATAAATTAGGGGTCCAAAGGTGTGACATTTGGTGTCCCCCACTACACCTGATATGTGTTATTTTTCGTACAAAAATCATTAAAATGGCTTTTAAACTATTTTGTATGAATTGTACTTTATGTACTCACTCTTTGAGATGGAAAGTATTTAGAGAATGTGTCCTGAATTTACAAAAACAAGATGTAAAATGTAACGGGGGACACCAACATTGGACCCCTAATTTATAGAAAGACCCATATGTGTGACATCCATGGTGGAAGTGCCTAATTGAACATTTTTTGTATGTATGCATTTTAACAGTAGAAAGCCGAAGTACAACTTCTATTTTAAATACGTACCCCTTGACTGTACATGACTGTAGTGTAAGTGAAATTAAGTGATAATTGCAAGTTAACCAGTTGACGCCGAAGGCCGCGTAAACACGCCAAGATTTCCGCACCGGTGTAGCGGAGGACTTGTAAACACGTCTAGGAGAAATTCGTTTGTTACTGCGTTTGAAGTCTACACTTGCAGTAATTTCCGAGAAAAATTGCCGAAAAAGTTTATAACAAAGCTACATTGGGGTGTACAATGACAGTGCATCGACATAACAATACTTCACTGTGAATAGTTAATGAGTTTAGTTGTTTTCGTTCCTCCATGCTTCAACTAAAAATAAACCCGCGCCTACATGTACATGTACGTACATACATCAATGTTTGAAATAATCCCGGCGTTAACTGGTTAAGTGGGAGGAAAACATGTGAGCTGTAAACAAATTGTGTTTACTAATTTGTCATTAACAAAATTTACCATCTGCAGTGCCTGTAGAAATCATTTAATTATTAAACATTGATTCTGATTAAGAGCATCAATTAATATATATATTCGGGTCTTTCCACTGTAAAGGGTGCATTTTGGCAACACAGACCATATTTTTGAGGAAATACCTCTGTCTGGTCTCAAAATAAAAGAAATAAGTTTAAGTTGTTCTGAAGAGATAACTTGGGCCCCAAAAGGGTTACAAATAGTGTGACGACATGCTTTTCTAAAAACCCTGTGTACAAATTTCCAATGTATGCTCGTAACCAGGACGGACACTTGTGTTACATTTTAGGCCGTCCCGGTTATACTAGTGTATATTGGACATTTGTACATGTCAGGGTATTTAGAAATTCATGTTGTCACACTATTTGTAACCCTTTTTGGGCCTAAGTTATCTCTTCACAACAACTGAAACTTATTTCTTTTATTTTAAGACCAGACAAAGGTATTCCCTTGAAAATATGGTCTGTGTTGCCAAAATGCCCCCTTTACCGTGGAAGACTTATTTGTGAGTATAAATCAAGTTAATGTCTCAGACGCGACTCCTACATTTCATTCCCAGTATTCTTTGTACATGTACATGTACATGTAGTTTACTGACTCGTATGCCAAGCACTTTCACAACTCCCACATTAAGTAAAGCTCACTGTTCCGTGTTGCGATGACTAGCCAGTTCAATAGACACCATCAGGAGAGAACTTGCTCTTTGCTGTGCACTGCTATTTATGCAGTTTCCACTTCTAAAATGACCTCATCATTGTGTTGTCATGTTAAATTTAGAAGAAAGTTAACAAAGAAAATAATTCCAATACCAGAAAACGCATATGACGCCCACACACACTGACTGTATTTATTGCTCAGATGGGGAATACCCCACATTTACTAAGACCTCCCCACCCCCCTCCCCCCAAGGTTAATATTACAATAGAATGCTTTTGATCTCTAAATGCGCAGGCATTAAAACCCAAAGTGGTTACGGCTATGGTCTAGTGATCTTGTCATAGTGATCTTGTGCCAAGTTGGTACCGGTATGTCGGTTTCAATTTTGGCCTGAATGAGTGATTATAATTGTGTCCTTACTACACTTGCTTCTACCTACACCTATATGTACATGCTGGAGTTCTTAGAGGCATTTGGTTGCTTCAGTGCAGATTACAGTCGAACACTGATAATAAGAGCAGTGGTAATACAAAGTAATGCTTATAACAACAAAAAAGTGCAAATGGGTCTTTCCACAGTAAAGGGGGCATTTTGGCAACAGACGACATTTTTGAGGAAATACCTTTGTCTGGTCTAAAAATAAACACCATCAGGAGAGAACTCGCTCTTTGCTGTGCACTGCTATTTATGCAGTTTCCACTTCTAATTATAAAATGATGACATCACATTTCTTATGGGGGGAATTTCCGTAATGAGAAATCTGTTTAATACCAGGTCTACATGTATGCATTGTTTACCTGTTGAGATTACAGCTTTATCATAATTGTCGAGCATAGAAAGAGGAACAGAAAAAATAATTGGACTGTGGCCCACCATTTCCTAAATGTATTCATATATTTCTACTGAGCTTGGGTGCACCACTGATTTCTATGAGCCATTCAGTTTGGAATGTTCCAAACTTTCAGGCAATCATGCAGGAGCTGTTTGGAATTTGTCCTTTGTTCGTGTCTATAGACATTGTCATGGAAACCTTCCCTGTACATGTATGTCCGCTAAAGCTGGGACATGGCCAGCGCATGAACTACATGCATTATGTGATGATGCTCACTGTGTCGTCACTTCGAACAACTTGCGTGTTTGTTGTAATGGTAAATTCACACTGAGCTTTTTCGTGCACGCGTTATTGCAACGTGCGTCGCTTTGAGAAAGGCTATGTGGAGGGAATTTTAGGTGAAACGATGCACTGAAAATCACTTAATTATAGAAACACTTTCCGTCCAATATGTCCAAGCTAATTCTGTGGTTTCGGTGCGTTGTTTCACGCCAAATTCCTTCCACAGAATTAGCTTGGACGGAAAGTGTTTTCAAAATTCAGTGATTTTCAGTGCATCGTTTCACTAAAAATTCCTTTCACACCGCTTTGTCCTAGAGCGATGCGCTTGGCAATCAGTGTGAATTTGTGTGTGAAGAGCGCGTTGCCCGCGTCATGGATGTGCGCTGTTCGATTTAACAACAGAAAACACACAGTCCGTGCACTGGAAAAAGCTGCGTCCAAGATATGGCAGACGTGTACGGGGAAGGCATCCTGGGAATGGTCTATAAACATATTTAGAGTAAATTGTTATTTTACATTGTGTTTTGGAAAATGAAAGAAATACATGTATAAATAGCTAGGCAGAGGACAACATTTATGTTTTAATATTTTATCAAAGTGAACAAAATTACTGTTTAAAATAATATACATTGTACATTGGGAATTTTATTTATGTAATACATGCACTGACTACCTGTTTGAAATTGCAGATAAACATATTTGCTGATCAAACATTATTATTAATCTTATTTATTTGCCCAATACACGAAAAACAAGCACATTTGTGTCTTTCCATAAATTAGGGGTCTGTCTCTTGGTGTCCCCTGTTACATGTCTGACACCTGCTTTTGTAAATTCAGGACATATTTATTAAATGCCTTCTATCTCAAAGAGTGAACACATATAATTCATTAAAAATCGTCAGAAGGCCATTTTAATAATGATACCTGTCTGGCAAATGGTACATAACAGGTGTAACAGAGGATGCATCAATGTCACACTTTTGGACTCCTAATTTATGGAAAGACCTATATGTGACCTGTCATGAGGAAATGGGCGTAAAGTCGCACTCCGCTATTTCCTATAATGACGGTTTAAAATTGAAGGGGAGGTCAATTTTAGGGTTTTGTAATATTTTGGAAGCGGTACTCTTATTTGATTCCAAATTAAAAACATAATTTTCAGACCAATTTTGACGATAGCTCAAAAAGTGTACCGCCCTGGACCATAAACCTCGCATTTTAATTTGCATAATGGATCCTGCCCATTTAGTTTTTCCTGTAAAGTTGTAACTTGTACACTGGACTTGTGGTTAGAAGCAAATCGATCATGCAATGAGGCGGCTGATTCAGCATTAAAGAAGGCTGCTGAGAGAATTAAAAACATCCTGCATAACACACTTGCGGGAAGTACACTCCGAACAGTTTTAGGTTCAGATAATACTGCAAAAAATTAGGTGAACATTTTTTAAAAAGTTCAGGGATCGAATATTCGAATAGTCAATTATTCGGAAATGCACAAGCCTGAAATACATCTTCTTTCTGAGCCTTACAGTAAATGCTTGATACATGAATCCACAAGGGAAAAAGCTAAAATGTTTTAGAAAAGATTCAAATTAAACATACATGTTAGCATTAAATTTTAACTAACTTGTGTCTACCGGTAACAACATCTAAAACTGTTTTTATTATGCACATAATATACTGAAAGAGTTGGCCCATTATGCATACATTCTGTACATTTTAATTTGTCAAAGTATGTGCACAAAAATCACTGCTTATAAGCTTGGAACCTACAGTACCAATAGAGCTTCTGCACCGGCGGCCATGAGAGGGGGCAGGTTTTCTTATTTAAATTATGTGACAATGGAACCACAAAGCACCTACTCATGCTTGAAACACAGTGACAATGTGACTGCCTCCTGTCATGGCCGCCATGCAAAGGCTCTATTGTGGGAAAAGCTATTGTCATTTTTAAATTTGTACAGATGGTGTTAAAGAAAACAATTATCAAATGATTCATATGCTTCACTGTACTGAATGTGAGACGAGAGAAAAATCATATGGTCCATATCAGATGTCAAGCCCAAGACTGTGTTGTAGTCGAGTACCAAAATCCGAGTACCGAGTTCACTTTAGTACCGAGTACAGGTCGAGTACTTTGTCGTCGAGTCCTGGGCCAAAAATTTGAGTTCCAGTTTTTTATAGTCGGAGTACAGGCCGAGTTACATTTATTATTTTAATGCATTCCCTCATAAACAAACATGTACATTATGTACACTAGCGACTGCATATCGCAAGCGTTCCATTCACGAGTGAAGACTCGGTTATCACTTATCATAGAATTGATAAATTGATGTATGAAACATTTGTTACGAAGTTTTAGTATCAAAAACAGAATATATTGTTTTTTACGAGTATGGGAATCGAGTACACCGAGTACCAAATGCCGAGTTCGGGCACGAGTCCGAGTACAAAGGTGCGAGTACGAGTTGATTACTTATTTTTTTCAAGTACTGAAAATCAAGTTCGGGCCAAGTACTCAGTGGTACTCGAGTTGTGTACTACAACCATGCCCACCAGGCAGATCCTCTACCATCTGAGCTATGAGGCACAGTGGTTTATTCCCAAGATCTTGGGGAAACCTGAGGGATATATCCCAGGGATATATGACAGAAACGACATAAAATTATATGAATGACATGTACAGCAATTTGTTCAACCTTGATTTCCACACAAACTGGTATGTTTATTTGGTCTTGACAGCAATTTCACAGCACATCTTCTGTCGATGGAAAGACACTGTGGCCGCCGCTGCTATACTGATTTTTCCCGAAGCGAAATCGAACAAAGGCCCGCAACACGATGTACTGCGCATTGTAAACACTCCTGAACACACGTACTGCCCATGCCACACATGCTAAGTACACGATGTACATTTACGCACACGAACCAATGGCGTTGTAAATTGCACTACATTCTTCTAAGCGCACACGTATGTCAAAATTGAAAGGATTTGGCGCATGCGCAAACCGTGACATAGCCCCACTAATTTTACACAGCTTGATTCTCATTGGCTGGTAGACGCCATTCCAAAGCTCTGTTGCTCCCATCCATCGTGGTGAGATCTCGAGCATTCATACGGTACCTAAATGGGACAAGCCTGTTAGGACCCCTTCTGAAGTCATGCATCTTCATGCCGTAATAATTCATCACTGTGCTCAGAGATGGTATGTCTATGAGGAATGGTATTCCCTGTCCTGCCATGATTTGTGCTTGAAGATAGAGTAGAAATGTAACTGTGTCATTGTAATACTCACTGATATTGGAATACGTGCAAGTGTGCGTGGTCCCTGAGGGAGACTTGTGAGTGTCATAAAGGTAAGCACATGTGCACTTATTAAACTCTTGTGTGCCCTCTAATTTTAACAAGTTAGAGGGTGTGTAATTTAACCACATGATGGATTCAGTGACAATGGTAGAAAATTGGTTATCACAGTTCAGAAGTGGTTTAAAGGTCTGCAGAAGTCTTGCGATTCCGAGATAGTCTGCAATATTGGAAGTAAAGATTCGGTCATAGTTGGACATCTTCAGTTCTTGGTGGCGATGCGGGAAGTAAATGCAGTTGGCCAGCGAAACGTGGATGTGAAGTCTACGCTGGGAGATGAGTTGACATACCTTCTGAAGAAGGCTGGTCACATACTTGTGATACATCACCATCGGAGATGTAGAGGATGAAGTGCTCTCCCTTACTCGCAGGCAATCCCATGCCCCGAAAGGATGCGAGTCTGCCTCAATGCAGTAAACAAATGGATAGTTTTTAGGTTCCAATTGGTACATCCCCTCTTTTTTCTCTCTGCCTGTCAGCGTCAGATTGTCATATGGCACTTCTGATATCTTCACTGTTGCATGAGGTAAAAATAGTGCGTGATCGAACCACTCTGTCATGTGCTTTTTATCTTGAGTGGACAGACGATTGAGGTAAGCAGGCACTTGTTCTTTGACGCTGATATTCTCAAACAGCTTCTGTCTTTGTTGCTTAAGGTGGAGGGAGGAGCTCTCGTCTCTTCGACATTCCAGAGACTGCCACTTCGACCAAACTTGTCCCAGATATTTCATTTCTTCATCAGAGACAGTCACCAGTCGGTGAGTTGCTTCGATAAGATCCTTGGCCCTCATCTGAGTGAGCTCACCTAAGCTTGTCTTGATCAAGTCATACTCTTTCTCTGGGAGATGAAGCGAGTACCAAATTGTAGTCAGACTCGATGCGAAGCCTTTAGTTTCTGCAAAGCGACCCAACATGTAAAGGAACAGCACGTTTCTTGCCAAGACAAACGGATCAAAGTCATTCAGAGTAACATGGAGGTTTCCTTGGTACTTGGCAGGCAGGGAACCAGCCGTCAAGACCATGTTGCGCAAGTCTCCGCAACCAACAGATAAGATATGAAAATCCCTCGCAACCTGTTCATCGGTTGGTTCTGCATTAGACCACTCATTGTTTGACAATCTCAAGAAATCCACAGCCATAGTGTTTCCAAAATAATATGGCGAAGATTCAAGTCGTGTAATGTCAGCACAGTATAGGTTTCTTACACTAAAGCCCACGGACATTTTTCTTACTTCATTTTGAAACCATTGACAGGATGGCTTATGGACTTTCCAGTTCTTGCGTTGACATTCAGCATTACAATACCAGGCGCCATGACATTTCGCACACTAATTAAGACAAAGAAAGAGAAAGAATTATAATTTACATGTTAGAGTTACATGTAATTTCTGAGTGCCTGCAAAATAACGATAAATATCTTAATTAACCAGTAGTACATGTAAATTACTTTTGTGGAGTAAAATCTTGATAAGTCCATATGCAACCATATTGTTAAATCAGACCTTGAATCAATTTTTATCAAAGTATATAAACAGACCTTTGACATCATTATTACAACACTTGAATGTCAAATTTTTCATCAACTGTGAAAACATCAATTGACGTGTAGGCCTATGTGCAGTCATGTATCACCTACCACCGTGGACGTCCCATTGTTCCTCTTTTGTTTGGACTTAGTTTTTTTGGTGACTGCTCTAATTTGTTTTGTACACGATTCCAAATCGCGAACCCCCTTGGCAATCAGTGACTCTATTGTTCCTATTGTTAAACGTCCCCCATTTGAATACAGAAACCTGCACATATATCATGCAAAGAGAGCAGTGTGTATTTATAACTGTATACTGTATGTACTGTATTTATAACTAGGCAAGTTTGCTTTCTAAGAATTATTGCCAATAATTGTTATTTCCATCTGTTTGTCTGCATGAAAAGAGTGGGGTGCAGAGGGAGAAGAGGGAGAGGACGGGAGACGGGGGTAGGGACATGGGATTGGGGATGGGATGAATGGGAAAGGGGCAGGGGATGGGAAAGGGGCAGGGGTGGAGCTTTGGGATGAGAAGTGGGGGCAGGGGTGAGGGAGCGAGGATGGAGGATGGAGGATGGGAGGGCAGGGGCGGGAGTGGAGTGGACACTGGACAGGTTTGGGGATGGGGGAAGCAGAACGAGTCGAGGATGTTTCTTAAAGGAGTGTGACCAGAATGGATTTCATTCTAACCTAACAATCAAATAAAATACCTTCCCAAAATACTATCCATGGGAAGAAAACGGGAAATTTGCAGTCCCCAATTTTGATGTGGAAGCAAAAAGGTTGGTATAGTCACTGCACTGCTACAGTAACCAGATAATTAGTTTACTAAACTTCAGTGGATTTTTGACGATATCCCTGGAAACATACGGATTGAGGGCACGAAATTTCAGAATGGTAATGACAAAAATGTGACACATGATATGGTATCAAAATCTCAAAACCCATGGGAAAAAATGGGTCATAAAAGCCTTCATAAATGCCTTTTAATTTTAAACTTTTAAAATAATAATTATACCTCTTTGACATCTGAAGCCGTTCTGCGACATGTGTTACATGTTTTAGGCCCGTATATTTGGCACTCAACACACTTGTGTCGAACTCTATCCTCCCTTTGGCAAGATGTTGTGCAGTACTTGGCAATGCCGCAAACTTCACAAGGAACTAAAGATTGCGGCAGAGGTCTCTCACATCGCCAACAGTGTCCTGGCTGAACATCCATTGTGCTCTTTAGCCTGTAGTGGGGGAAAAAAACTAAAAACGTTGATTTTTCTTTTTAAAATAAATTTTCACAGTTGTATACAAAGCATACGGAGGAGGGAGAGGGGGTTGAAGGCCGTGTTCAAAAGTAAAATGTTAACATTGATGGTACTGATAGAAAAATGTTGATATTTCAGGAGAATGGAGGGGTTTCTTGAGAAATACTCTGTACTATTGTCAAAATGTTGACAATATTTGCTGAAGTTGTGTTTTTAAATAAAAGTTACTCACAGCTAGGGGTCTGTCAAAATTAAAATGTACTAACCATTCAGACACCATTGTAAGTGTAGCGAACTGTTTTATTAAAATCTCCATCTGTAAGGCCATAAAGCCCATGCTTTCTTCCACAGTTATGCACGCAGGATGTTGTATACCACACTTATTTATTAACATTGTCAAAAGCCCACCACAAAAAGGGTCTTATGGGGTCAACTAAAAATTGTCTAAAACCGACAAGTATTTTAGCTAATTTTTGTTATCCATTTAAAAAAAATAAGTTGTCAATTTGAACATTCCCCTTTTCAATTTGAACGAGCCCTTTTCAATTTAAACAAGCCCGTTTAAACATTGTACATGTATCATCAATTGAATATTCACAGTTAAATCTCTTTGCTCCCACACATTGTACACTTCGTACTTACTCATATACCTCGTAGTTTCACAGTACATGTAGTTAGCATCCCGTGTTGCACTGACAAGCAACTTCAGTAATTGACATCAGGAGTGGATCCGCTCTTCTGGCCGCACGGCTACTTATGCAGCTCTTGGTTCTAATTATAGAATGACATAATTGACATGTTGTCATGTTGTCATGTTTATATTTAGCACACGTTAACAAAGAGAATTAATCAGTCAACATGCAACACCAAAGGTGGTAAATGTTTCACCAGGGTTGATCATGAAAGAGTTTTTCATCAGCAAAAAATGTACTCAAAATGTTGAGGCCTTGTGGTTTTGTCGTGCACTTAGTCTAAGCTCAAGTCTCTGTAGCTAAAATGTCAACCAGCTGGACAGGATAAGTCGTTCTATGCTTAGGTCTTTGAGCAAGACACTTTACTATACTTGCTCCTACATGTACAACAGGAACACCGTAAACAGAATATTGTGAAAAGACTGGAATACCTGCCTTTAAGGTGTTTCAGTTGGGGGCGTGTGGCATGCTGGTTTCGCCCAGTTTCAAGCAACAAAGGATAATCATGCACAAAATAAATACATTTGTTGCATTTAAATAGCTTGTGACTTGAATTAAGACCAAGGGACTTGTAAAGGCCTGTGAGGACTTGTGATGGACTCGACTACCACCCTGATTTAAAGTACATGTACAATACCGTAATATCTTAAACAACATTTCAGTGTTAACCTTTGTACAGAATCCAGTTTTGCAATCGACATTTCTCATCGAGGGAATTTCCATGATGAGAAATATCTGTTTTGTTTTTAGGTTGTTGCATTCTCATGTTTACCAGTCCAGAGTCTAAGTGTTTGTTGAAAAATCCATAATTGATGGCATTTATTAAGTGAAACATGATGATGCTGGGTGGAGGGTGGGGGACATAACTTGCAATTTCTTTAAATTTTAATCAACCATTTGACCCAAAGAAAAAAACCTAAACCAAATGGAAGACACATGTTTGAAATTGCTGACAAATTAGTATCCACTGATTTGCATACCAATTCATTGAAATACATGGGTTTTAAACATGTCAAACACGAAAAATTTCAAGAAATAAAAAAATGAAGGGAAAAAAACCAGAAAATCAAATATACGCGAATAATACATGTTCTTGGATAAGATTTACTTATGCTTAAAGTATACAAGTTTAATATAATTCTTCAAATGTTGATATTGTTGTTTACAGTGTAACCCTATGGTACCAACCCTCCATTTCAACTACCGATACTTTGAGGTGCAGCAAGAAGGCGACACGCAGTGGTGGTTTGGTGGAGGCACCGATCTCACTCCTTACTACTTGGATGAGGAGGTAGGACCAAAGGTCTCATTAAACTATGAGCCCTGAGCATCTTTCTGATGGATACCGGCGCATTACAAATATTCATTATTATTATTATTAAACTCTGCCAGAGTCCTTTGTGGGGGAAAAGTTACTGAGAGGAAAACGTCCTGGGCTGTCCGCATTGGACTTAATATGGGAAAAGTACCCATCATCTTGGTAAGTTTTCAAAAAAAGTCCAATGCGGACAGGCCTTAAATTATCATAAACCAAAACCAACTCCATTCTCAAATAAGTTAACAGCACCAACTGAAATAGGCTATTTACACAACACTTTGGTAATCACGTTCCCTTTTATAATATCAATTACATAGTTTTTGGTCTCTCTTTTTTGAAGGATGTGAAGCATTTTCATAGTAGTCTAAAGAAAGCCTGTGATAAGCATAATCCGCAACATTACCCCGACTTCAAGAAGTGGTGTGATGAATACTTTGTCATACATTTCAGAGGTAAGTTTGCATAATAATTATTGCATTTATATAGCACACATTTTATTGTGATATATTCACGTGTGGTGCACATTATTGCTAATTCTTCCACCTAAACATCGAGATACATAGGTGGGTGGTGCCATTGGCAGCTGACGGCCAGAGACTCTGGGAATCCCCTTATTCTTCACAAAGAAGTGCTCTGGGATCTTTTAAGTGCATTACACAACACACTAGACCAATGGCTTTACATCCCTTCTGAATGATGGATTGTGTTAAATTGCCTTGCTCAAGGGCACAGGTACCACGGCTAGGTGTTGAACTGTTAAAAGCCAACAACCCAAATTTATAGCTAAGATGGACCTCATAAGCATTCAGTTTTCAGTAATAATTGTGAAAACAAGTTTTGTAAAAAAGAACTATATTTTGGCATTTCAATCTATGATTGATACCTTTTGCCCATCCGAAAAAAAGAAGGTTTTATTCCATTAAAGGACACAGTAAATAATTGATGACATAATGATTTTTACTTTTTTTTTTAGGTGAGAGGCGAGGGGTAGGTGGAATTTTTTTCGATGACCTGGACAAGCCCTCTCAAGAAGGAGCATTTGCATTTGTCAAGGTACATGTATGTCATATCGAAAACTGGGGGATCCTCCATAGCCTGCCTCCCATGGGATTCTCCTGGAAAACTGCCCAGAATCAGTCTACCGTAATACTTCTATACAATGGTTCTTCAATCCTTTTGAAATGTCTCTCATTTATTTCCAACGTGATAATTGTTTCTTCTGACTCCAAGTTTTTATTTTCTCCACAGTTCACATGATTATTGTTGATTACTTCCTATTGTTCTATATACATGGGTCTGTCCACGGTAATGGGGTACATTTCTGTAACATTCAAGTTCTTAGGTCCCAGTTCACTTCAAATGTCTTAATTTTATCTTTAAATTATCAAGCTAAACTGAGCAAATAACTTTTTCACCAAGGAGTAAGAAAAATAGTCCTACAACATACATTTGTGAAAACCTCGTGCACAAATTTTCCTATTACGCATGTAACAAAGACGGAAAAAAATGTCACAAAATTGTCTGTCCACGTTACATGCGTAATAGGACAATTTGTGCAAAGGGTTTTCACAAATGTATGTTGTGGCAGCAATTGTTTTACTTTTTTGGGCAAAAGTTATCTCCTGAGAACAAAACAAGGACATTTCTTTAATTCTGAGATAAACTTAAGACATCTGAAAGGAATTATTGACTTATTTTTCAAATGTACCCCATTACTGTGGACAGACCCACATGTATTTACATATTCCCGCCGTGAATATGACCACTAATGCCGGCACGACGCTAAACCCAAAACTCACTCACTCACTCACTCGAAAACTGGTACATGTACCTCAACGTGGGCATTTACACACTGCATAGTGCCACCAAGAGTTTCTGTGGGAGAGGGCATTTTCTAACTCTGCAATAAATGAACAGCAGTGCATTTCTTCACGCAATTCAGATTTGATTTGAAAAAACAAAGGGTGAAATCTTCAATTTTAAGTGAATTTCCACTGTTTTAGCGACAATGTTGCTGATTACTTATTTTAATTTTGTTATTATCAACGGTTGCAAAAGGTGCTAAATTGAACATGCAAAGTGGTCATTAATATATTATAGACATTGCACATTGTTGTTGTTTATGCACTTCTGTCTACGTCCTTCTGCTCCAAAAAAAAAAAAACCGCGTCCATGATTTAAAGATTAAAGTTATATGAGAGGCCAAGATTTTTAAAATTCGTGATTAAATTAATGTTCACTCTTTACAATTTTCAGGACTGTGCTAATGCCGTCATCCCAAGTTACATTCCCATCATCGAGAAACACATGAATGATGGTTATGGACTAGAAGAAAGGTATGCATTTCAAATTTGAATTCTTCAATTACTGTAAGCAAATTTTGACATGTGCATTGCAGTTTCATGTTGTGATATGATGAGCAAGTGGTCGTATTTAATTCTACAGGTTGTGGGTTTGAATCCAGGCCAAATTCATGTTGTGTGTGTCCTTGGGCAAGGTACTTTGCCATGAGTTGTCTCTCTCCAACCAGAAGTAAATGGGTACCTGTTAGGGCAGTGAAGGTGTTTGATTACTGAGCTCATGAGTCCCTAAGGGAACACACACAAATCTAACCGCCGGTACCGACAGCGGTACCAGGGTTTTGTTTTTAGTGGTACCACCTGCACGAAAGAGAAACCACAATCTTCCTCCCTTCGTGCAAGCAGTACTGCTAAAAACCCTAGATTTGAGTGTCTTCCCTAACAGACATCCAGGGTTGTATAATCCCAAGAGATCTAAGAAGGTTAAATTAAGGAATGCTATTAAGAGACCAATGATAAGGGGTGATAATATGAAGCACCGTCATATCTGTGATTTGTGCACTGTATTCATGTTCATGTTACTGTTGTTTTGTTGTATTCGGAAATAGAATTGGGTGATATCTTGACATTTCAGTTTTAATTGTTTAACTTTTTTTTGGTTCTCTTTATGTATTTATAATCCTTTTTTTCTCTCCATTTTATCATTGCAGAGAATGGCAGCTACTCAGACGAGGAAGGTAAATATGTTTCATGAATGAAAAAAATGGATTACACACAAGCGTACTATTGTTAGAAATATTTTACAATGCTGGAAAACTGTTACAAATGGCGTTATCTCCAAGTGTGATTGAGGATGTGTATGATAAAACCAACCTGCGTGTAAGTCAGCTCAGTACCTCGTCCACGATCTGAGAAAAAACAATGAAAAACTGCTTTCAAGAAATTGTGCAAAGCAACCATTCTATTTAGGCTGATTCCCTGGCTATACTGCACGAAAATGGAGCCATAATACCAGGGTAGTCAGGGGCCTAGTTTTGGTCATATGAGGGCACCCTTGTAAAAAAAAGTGTGTGTGCACATGTATTCATATAAATTCTTCGTCAATTGTCCTTTTCTTTTTGCAAAAAAATATCTCATGCATAATCATTGCATTGGACAGATGGAAGTGGAACTTCAACTTTCACTTGCGTAAGGTTTTTTTTTCTAGGTCAAATGATTTATTAAAGTTTTGGGATATTTCAAATCCTGTATATGGGCATTAAACATGATTTCAACCCCAAAAGTTAATGATTGTTAGTTTGTGAAATAATTTGCAAGATGTGTTAAAAGTCGTGTAGCACATAAGGGCAAGTTTATAGTTATTATCGTAAACTATATAGTTGGACTATTTCCCAACCAAACAGTCTAATCAACGATGGTTAATATAATAGTCGTGTCTATTTAGAACCAGTCCACAGGGCACGGTCGTGCTGGTCACTGGTAGTACCCATCAGGCATTGAGTTGATGCAGCGTTTTGCGCGAAACCATTTGACTAACCAAAGGCGTTGGCACTTGCACGTTAATGCGCATGTATTTTGCCAGGATGCTGTTTGACCAGTGGTCAGTTCCAGTCATGAATCGAACTTGCTCTTGGTTTCCACAGAAACAAAATGTTTGACTCGGCAATAATTTTTGGAACATTTTTCTTTCTTCAGGTACGTTGAATTCAACCTCGTTTACGACAGAGGAACAAAGTTTGGTCTCTTTACACCTCAGGCGAGAATAGAAAGCATCTTAATGTCGCTTCCACTCAATGCAGTAAGTTTCTACTTTTTCAGTTTTTAAGCCTAGCATACATCGACATTGCAACTGGAAGCAACTAGTGGCAACTGGTGTTTTCGGAAGCAACTCGCTGCAACTGGGAAGCAACTGATCAGTTGCTCAAAAAGGTCGATGTGCGCGTACTTCCAACTACTGGCAACTGGAAAAATTCCAGTTGGCGCGAGTTGCTCATGTTTTACTTTCTGGCAACTAGTTGTACCCAGTTGCGGTCAGTTGCGTTGATGTACGAGTAGTTAGAACTAGTTGCGGTCAGTCGCACATGTGTGTCTGAATACGTGCGCGCACATTGACAGCAACTGCAAGCAATTGCAAGGTCAATGTAACAGGTTGCTGTGTCAATGTGCGCGCTCTGAAAACTAGACTTTCTCAGTTGTCGCTAGTTGCGCAACTGATAAATTGCTGTCGATTAGCGCGCTACGCACACATCGACAGCAACTGATCAGTTGAGTTGCTTCTAGTTGCAATGTCGATGTACGCTAGGCATTAGGAGTACTGTTACATCAAGTTTGAAGTGTCCAAAATTTGCTGAATGCGATTTCTTTTTACACTTGCGACAGAAATGGAGGTACAAGCACACCCCAGTCGAGGGATCTAAAGAAGATGACCTTATGAAAGTGCTTAAGAAACCACGAGAATGGGTGTAGTCAACAGTGTGCGGTAGGAATAAAATTATATATTTTAGCTGAATACTGGCTGCCGGCTGTAATTTGGTTTGTTTAAATTCAGTCGGCCCTCTGTTCAGTATGGCCACCGATAAATTATTAAAAGGTTCGTGGAATCATAGATTTATTCTCTTTCAAAGAGACATAATTGATGCTTGAAGGAATTTTCTTTTCTTGACAATACAGCTTGGAGTTGGTGCTGGAATTTTTCACGGAATCATGTTTTATGAGGATTATTTTGAAAATTCGTTAATTCTGTTTTAAATTTGTCATTTTTGATTTCTTTCTGGTTTAATTTTATATTTGTCATTATTTTGATTTATTTTGATTTTATTTTAAAGTTTGTTATTTTACGTTTCACAATTTGGGTTTAGTTGTGTGCAATTATTGGTAGTTTCTACAGAATTTACTACAGAATTTATCTATTCGTAAGCTCGAGTTCAATCTTCTGATATGCAGCGCTGTAGGACTTGAGACTCAAGTCCAGACTTCAGTCTTGATTTTCAAGGACTTGGACAGTCAGGACTTGGACTTGGACTTGGCCTCGAGCGTTTGTGCCGAGTCATCCAAGTGCAGTTAAATTTTTTTTACATTTACAATAAGAATATCGATCTTGGTCTTGGACAAACTTGTCTCAATTCCAATGCTAATCACGTGCTACCAGAAATACAAATTATGACGTCCATACAATCAATGAAATGTAACCAAAACGTAATAGCCATCACCGTTGTACAGAAATGTGTACAAG
The DNA here is from genome assembly GCA_037783545.1 of Henricia sp. BOLD:AAB3569. Lineage (NCBI taxonomy): Eukaryota > Metazoa > Echinodermata > Asteroidea > Spinulosida > Echinasteridae > Henricia > Henricia sp. BOLD:AAB3569. The sequence goes on from JBBELK010000651.1 coordinate 278,122, forward strand.
ACAACACAACACTAAATTTCAAAGATGTCTTCCGTATGTAGGCCACATGTAGCTACATGTACTATGTTTTTTAAAAAAGCCTGGAAAAAAACTGATGAAACTCTCTCAGTTAAATTGGTCAGGTCTTGTTTTAATACATGATGTGACATTTTGGTTTAATTCCGTTGGAAAATGACAAGGTTATTTAAGATTAAAAGTAGGACAGGTTTTTTTTGACACGTAGTACATGTGCAGTTTGGAAAAACAGACAAAATTTGCAGTACATTTAGGTACATCAGTACAATTGAAACATAGAATAACTTTTAACATAGAGTAGCGTTTACTGCAGAAAGCATAGGTGTGCTATTGGGTTAAACAAATATCTCTGACCTAAAAGCGTGCAAAGATAGCACAGAATATAGATTTAAAACTAATTTAAACATAAAGACATTCTGACAAATTGAGCTCCTAATAAGTGTACCGACCTGTACAATGTTTATTTTTTACTCGACTGTTAAATACAAATACTGTACGATATAAAATACTTGGGGGAAAATATAATACAGGGCTTTAAATGTTAAAGTCGACTAGTCTTTCAGCGTCACCGTGTAATGCAATGAAGAAAATTGGTAATTAAAAATTAACTTCCTTTTTTATTTCTCCTGAATTTTCATCTAAAAATGGCATTTTGTATAATATTCTCATATAATCATACAATTGGGACCATGGCAAGAATTTGCCAGAAAATCTTCAGAAAGAAGTTTCAACTGAGGAAAACGTTTTGAGATTTTAAACAAAATGAACGATAGTCAAAGTTTCGTAATATAAGATGCGTTAAAAACAATCATAACATATTTATTAGTACATGTACATGTTATGAGGAGCGCGTGTGGTCTAGTGGGTATGAAGCGGGACTCCCAGTCAGAGGTTGGGGGTTCGAGCCCCACTTCGACCAACGTGTCTGTGTCCCTGGGCAAGGCACTTAATCCCTGTTGCCTCGTCAACCCAAGCGATATATGGGAAGCTGTTATGGGGAATGCCACAATCTAACTGCTGATAGGATTGTGCGCCTTGGCCGGGTTGCACACCTAGTTGAAGCGAAATGGTTCTGGTGATTTCCTGATGGCAGCGGTAATAATGGCAACAGCCGCCTCGGAATATGTTTACATAGATAGATGGCGCTTTACAAATGCATGTGTTATTATTTATTTATTATTACATGTGAGTGCCATTAATAATTTTGCACTATAAACCATAGTCCAAAAGTGTACAAATTGGTCAAAAATACAATAGACAATATCGAATAGCCGCCATCTTGTGGGGCAGTTTCTTTGTTCCTTGCATGGTTGCACGTATTGTGCTTACATTGTTAAACAGTTTAAGTAACAAAAGGTGCCCCACAAGATGGCAGCTATTCGATACGGTCTATTACTAAGCTGTAATATTTACTGAGATAGACTTCAAAAATGGTGTTGAATACAAATATAAAAAGTATATACATAAATGCTCTATAAAAAGTGCCTTAACAGAATAAACAGTCCTAACATATCGTTTTAAATTTGACGTTTTCTTAAATATATTGATAATGGATGTCAAATGAAACATTATGTCAAGTCAACGATGGTTAGTTGTGTCTGGTGACCATTTGAAACCAGCCCCAAGGGCACGGTGGTGTGGGTCACTGGTACAATCATCAGGCATGGAGTTGTTGCAGCGTTCTGCATGGAACCGATTGACTAACCAAAGACATTAACACTTGAACTTCAGTGTGCATGTGTGTTTCCAGGATGACGTTTGACCAGTCGTGAATCAAATTTGCTCTAAAATGACCAACTGTTATATGGGAATTTTGTACTAAAGAGAGGTTTTAGAAACGTATGTTGTCGGACTATTTGTTACCCTTTTGGACCTGAGGAAGACCCGCTCTCTTGATGAACAATGATGTGAACCCCTAACCTCTGAAAAATTGCGGGTCACCCGTCGGTTTGACGTTCTAGTGGAAAATAGCCTTATGTAGTGTATACCTGGTACATGTACCATAGGCTTTAACAAATAGCAAAACCCATTCTGACAATACTTTCAACTTTCTCACTTCATAATTGGTAAAATTACCCTTTCTGTATTTGCCAATAGACAATTCTATGCTATACGTCATTCCGTTAACCAATACTTGAATACCCAAGTTTGAGATGTGTGGATTTTAATTACAATAATGGTAATTTAGAGATCTTATTTAAGAAAAGAGACAATACAAGGATAGCACAAAGGTGTGTTGTGCTATAGTAATGACATTTCTGTGTGGAATTGCCCCAATGTGTAGTGTACTACATGTGCTTTGTTCTCGGGTAGTGAAAGTCTACCAAATATAACCATAATGTTGCTATTTTGAAAGTCAAAAAGCAACATAAAGGTCCAAAAATCGAATACCGCTCAGTTGCGCATCGCTTCAGCTAACATCTGCATAGCAGTGGCTGGGTCCACCATGGACAGTGCCCTCTCGTCTAGTCCCAACTGCTCGGCCAACACGCTTAGGTCGAGGCCAAAGAGTCGCATGAAAGACAGAAATTCCATGTCCTCCCCTGAAACAGAATGTATATTTACATGTACACATTTTAGTCTTAAAATATAGACATTTAAACCTCGTTAAAGGAGCGTGTCCAGATCACATTTTTGAGCCCCTATTTTCCCATGGGTGTTAAGATTTTGATACCATACATGTAGGCTACCATTTGTCATATTTTTCTCATTACCATTCTGAAATTTTGCGCTCTCAATATGCCCCCCATTTTCCCATGCATGTTGCGATTTGATACCATATCATTTGTCATATATTTTCAAGGATGCCGTCAAAAACCACAGATATCTTGTCAACTAATCTGGATACATAAAGCAGTGCAGTGATTATACCAACCTTTTTGCTTCCACATCCAATTTGGAGATAGCAAATTTCCCGTTTTCTTTCCATGGATAGTATTTTGGGGAGGTATTTTATATGGTTGTTAGGTTAGAACAAAATCAATTTTCCACAAACCTGTGAAAGGGTTAACCATCTTAGGACAAGACGGATTACAGTGAGGACACGTTGCGTGGTCAATCAGTCTCTGCTGGCACCGTTTCTTGCCCCGCGCAGTCGTACGTTTTGAAACCGTTCTCACGTCTTCATCGCCTTGCGTCTCACGGTCTCTGGTTTTACTGCTCTTACGGCCGTTACGACGCTTGTTCTTTTCTTTCCGTTTTTCCGCCGTCGCTGCTGGAAATAAAAAGTTCTTGTTCAGAAAGTCATGAATTTTGACGTCTGTAGTTCTACTCTTGTTAGTCTGAATGCAGTTGTGTTAAATATGAGTAGGGTCTAGTTGATCATGTAGCTAGAAAGTACTGTTCCAGTCCAGCAATGTTCGTGCATAGAGTTAAAACTGCATGCATGTGATAATATCTTGAGTAAACCGCTGCCTCATTCAAATATTTAAAGAGTGGAATTTTCAACTACTCTTAAGGCCTGGTCACACACAAGTGTCAAGCGTTGCGGATCAAGTATGGCGTGCAGAGAGTTTGCTTTTAAAGATATCTCTATTTCTGGATGTGCCAAGTTAACATTCAATCCTGAAATAGTAAAATTTACATTTCTAATATCTTTATTTTGGGATGAAATGATAACTTGGCACTTCTAGAAATGGACATATTTCTAAATGTTAACTTTGTACACCATACTTGATGCACGACACTGGCGTTTAAGCAATTTTTAGTCTAAAACTAACATGATTAATTACAAAAGAAGCATTATACATCTAGCATTACTTGTTAACTTTGCCACTAGATACCCACATTCACACTACAAGATACAACAGAAAATGTTAACACAGAAAGTTATGTGAACACAAAAAGTTACGCACACTCAGAAAATGAACTCTTATAAACGAAGTCTTGTTTGTTTTGAATTCAGTATGATGTGGTGTTGTAGCAATGCTATTAATTTCAGGGTTAATTCTGTGTGAGATGATCATTGCTAGGGGCCCTGGACGAGTGATAATGGCATGAGCCACAGGCAAGGGCCATTATCAGCATCCAGGCCCCTAGCCGGTTTTAAATGGATTGTTTAAGACTGGCCAAACCCACTTTTATTTACATTCATAAATAATTTTTGGTTTAAATCGGTAAAACTCACAAAAATTCTTCAATACCGGTAATCTTGTCTAAGTTTTGCAATGTTTTGCGCGTGCACAGAAATTGGAATGACGTGCTCCATTGAAAAGCGTTATCGGCCGTTTCTACTGCTAAAATACTGTGGTGTGCACCGGTATTAATTTGCCATTGCACGCATTAACAAATAACCATTTAAGGCTGTTGCTGCTGGAAGGATAAAGGTACCGAAGCGTTTCGGAAACGTAATCGCGCTCAGCAAAGACAAACCTGTGCTTCGTTTCCACGGCCACCAACCACCTCCTCCATTGTCCTCTGTCTCCGCCTCTACGGTGGGCGGAGGTACTGCGGTCGTCTCGAGCCAACCGCTCCCAAATTCCTCAGGGTTAAATGTGTCTTGTGAAGGGCTAAAGTGTTGGCCCCATTCCTCCCGTGTCAAAGCCGGCACTGCATGGGATACACCACCATGGAGAGCAGTTCAGAATTTGCCAGTGGCTGTTTCATGCGGCTTATCATGTCAGTTGGTGGCTGTTTCGTGTTTGTTTTTTGTGGAAGCACAAGATGGCAGCTCCATTTGTTTTTTTTTAAGGATTATTAATTTTGCAGGCAGGAAAATTTGAGGAGATGGTTGCGGCTGGGTTGATAATTTCTTGAGCAGTCGCTTTTTTGAGTATTCTGTCATTTTCTGGTGACTGTTGGATACTAACTGTCCGTGATATGTTTTGTTAGTTATGTTCAAGTTGATGTAATTTCTGCGACCCTGAGAAATATTGACAGTTTTTGTTTTCAATTTTCTCTCCGTTTTCTTTCTCCCCAATGACCTCAAATAAGTAACTGTCCTTACTTTGACTAAATTTTTTGGACAAATTAGTTTTGTTTGTCTATCTCAAGGTCTCTTGTAAGAAGTCGATTTTTTTTTCAAATTGGAAGATTTGGTCTTATGGCTTTTTTGATTGAAAAACATGTAAATAGTTTGGTGTGTTTAGCATTGGACAGACAGAACATGCAAAGCACATGCAAAGACAAAAGCATGTTTTCTGAAACTACAAATTCTTAGCTTCTTCGAGAATTTAAACCTTTGATGAAGTTAGCCCAGTGCACCAGTAGAAATACTTAATGGATTAAGACTAGCTATCTTGTACTAAAAGCAAGCATGCAAACATGCATTCCTTATTATAATGACGTGCACCATGTACCAAGCTACCTCGCCAGTTTTAGCATTTTATCTGATGTTGCAAAAGCAGCGAGTGAGTGAAATAGCGCCCTCTATTGTAACAACTTACGTTCTGGTTCGTTCTTCTTTAACCAGCACTGTAGAGCTCTGTGGAGTCGGACATTACGCACTTCAATGCTGGTCCAGTCACTGAAACGTAAATTTGAAGTATGATTATGATTTCTGTAATCCGTATAATACTGCATTGCATAGTGGTGCTATTTTTCTCTCTTGTCAAAGTCTTCTTAAGTTTGAATATTTTGGTAGGCTTGTTTTAATTGGTCACGGTTAAAAGCAGTATTTATCAAATAAAATTGTTATCAATTTGTAAGCTATTACCAATAGGGTCTTTCTATAAATTAGGGGTCCAAAAGTGTGACATTTAGTGTCCCCCGTTACACCTGATATGTGTTATTTTTCGTACAAAAATCATTAAAATGGCTTTTAAACCATTTTGTATGAATTGTACTTTATGTACTCACTCTTTGAGATGGAAAGTATTTGAAGAATGTGTCCTGAATTTACGAAAACCAGATGTAAAATGTAACGGGGACACCAAAATTGGACCCCTATTTTATAGAAAGACCCAATACCAAAATGTTGATCAAGTACGGTACATCAAGTGAAATTTTAAAGGCTTTTCACACTGTCTTAAGCCAGCCCTGGGTCTAGTTTATATTTATCAACTCCGTGTTCACACTAGCATTTTTTTCCTGGGTTCAAAAATGTTAACCCTGATTTGGAGTAGGGTCAAGTAGTCAATGTGGGGGTTGGCACAGGGTTGAGGATTTTTAAGTTTTAATTTTTTTTTAACCCAGCTAAAACCACTCACCTCTTTGTAAGGACCATGTGAGCATAACAGGCTGGTGCAAATACTGCACTGAAAGAGAAAGTTAACCAAAAATAGTTAAATAAAAAAATGCTCTGGTTAAATGAGTCAAATGGCACGCAGTCTGGGCCGAGTTTTCACGTCCATAACCAGAAATCAGTGGTGGATCAAGACTCATTAAAATGCAAAAATATTATGGACATTCTGGGCAGTACCCGGCAGTACCGCGTCAAATGTTCAGGTACCACACAGATTTTCCATTGAGTTTTTTGTAACTTAATCCTGGATCTTTACAAAGCGCTAAGACGTGTCTTAGGAAGGGTCACTCTTCTTATCTTGCGATGTTGGTATGGGAATTGGGATGCATTGAACTCGTCTTAACTTTTGTGAAATCGATCTTAGGATCATCAAGTTATCTGGTTATGGTCGTGAAAACTTGCCTCTGTCTGACTGTGCGACATCCGAATCATTTCTCAAAAGTGTGTCAAGAATAGTTGACGAAATAAACTCCTCAAAAAAAGTTCGGAAGGTCGAGTTTGACTGACGATTTCTCTCTTGTTACTAAATCATTTCCCTTGAATTTGGTATCATTGGAAAGCCCTATTATTCCTCTTTACAGTGATGTGTCATTTGTTATGATTAATCAATTGGGGGATGTGCAGTACAGCGGAATACAGGGGTGGGTGGAAAGTGAAATGTCAGTCAGAAAGAAATCGTCGGAGAGAAATCGTCAGTCAAACTTGACTTTCCGAACTTTTTTTGAGGAGTTTAGTTAAGGACAGGACAGGAAAAAGTAAAGAAAATTCATTTGTTTCACCTAATTTACTTAAAAGGAAAAATGGAAGAGAAAGAATTACGAGACATTGCGAAGCGAGGCCCTTGTATCTCGTCCGGTCCTCTGCATAAAGTTCCAATGCTCAATCTGGATGGGTGGGCCTGACATGCCTACTGTCAGTTGAGCCTCGTCATAAAGCCACTGGAAGATAAACACGGGTGCTGAAATACAAAACAAGTAAAATACATGTACTTAGATTTAAAGTCATGGAGGCTGTGAAGCACTTTGATTCTGACTTGATTCAGATGCATATATTCAGATCCATGCATGTATATTAACATTCATTAACTTAAACAGTTTCATCCCACTTGACCACACCCTGTCTCGCCCTATCACGGTCTAGTTACCCCTGTCCATGGTCTATACACCCCTGGCTTGCCCCATTCCGCCTTACTTCCAAGAGAAATGCAACTGCCTACCTCTGCCTGATCCTAGCCCTATTCTGTCCCGCCCCGTCCCACCCCGCCCAACCCCACCCATCTGCAAAGACAGCCCACCCCATCCATGCACCTGTGCCCTGTCTTGCCCAGCCCCTGTCCAGCCCCTGCCCAGCCCCTTCCCAGCCCCAACCCGTCCCGCCCACCACATCACCTTACTCTCTAATGTTTCATGTATCCGGAAGCCAAAGAAACACTTCCACAGTTGTTCCTCTCCATACATCTCCACGCAGCTCTTTGGTGCTATACTCCCCCACAGCCTGCATAGAAAAAAAACACACTTAATATTGCAATGCTTAACCTTAACCAACCTTTATCAAATTTCTAAAGACCGGGTGACGTGTGTCTGGGGGATCCTCCATAGCCTGCCTCCCATGGGATTCTCCTGGAAAACTGCCCAGAATCAGTCTACCATAATACTTCTATACAATGGTTCTTCAATCCTTTTGAAATGTCTTATTCTTTCCAACGTGATAATCACCCGGAGGTAAGCGGACCTGTAAAAATACCGGCGGGGCCCGGGCCCTTAAACTGCAAGGGAAACGACCGACCTTGCGGGTTTATTTAGACACGGTGCCGTGTGTCTGGGGGATCCACTATGACCGGCCTCCTCGGGGTTGCCTTGGAAAACTACCCAGATTCCACGTAGTACTTATATACAATGTTTCTTCAATTTTATTGAAATATACCACTTGTTATCTATACAACTAATTCCAAGATCATATATTTTCCACAACTTACATGATTTTATTAATTTTAATCAAAACCAAGCATTTTTATATATTAACATAATCCCGCCATGAATATGGCCTCTGATGCCGGCATGGCGTTAAACCACAAACTCACTCACTCACTCACTCCAACGTGATAATTGTTTCTTCTGACTCCAAGTTTTTACTTACTCCACAATTTACATGGTTATTGTTACCTACTGTTTTATATATTTACATATTCCCGCCGTGAATATGACCACTGATGCCGGCACGGCACTAAACCCAAAACTCACTCACATGTCTAAAGTTACCATGAGTTTGTAACTCGTTGACTGTATCGTATTACGTTTGATAACTCTTGGGTTATCGTAACAACTCGTCCTATATCGTGAGGTGCCACTTGGGCCTAACTTGACAAAACCTAGAGGGCGACCAAGGCTAAGTCAATTCGAATAATTTGAATTATTTATTATTAAGTCATGATTTGATAGGTGTAAATTTCCAAACTTGCCAATACCATTGTGCAAATTTTAATATAATCAGGCCAACTAAATTTGATCAATCTAGAAATTAAATCCACTGCATGCATTTGGAGCCTATGCCACTGTTACAGCAACTTAAAAATGCATTTCTTTTCTCTCTAGTTTTTCTGATCAACTTATCACTCGTCAACCTTTTCGAATAATCAAATACAAAAATAATAATTCGAATAATCATTTGTGGATTAAATATTCAAAGCAACCCAACTCACTTGGTACCGAGCCTTAGAGTCAGTGCTGGATCACAATGCAAGGCGTCACTGCACGTCTCCTCCGGCGTCTGACGCTCTTGATCAAGGAACCAGCCCGAGTCAACCAACCCAAGCACCTGGGCCGAACTGCCAGCCTCCGCTAGCATTTTAGCTGCCCAGTCTAGATTCAGAAGTACCCCTGTCCCTCCGGCACTGCGAAGGAAATGCGGGATAAGTTAGTTATAAGAAAAAATTTGAAACAAAGTTCAACACTTTTGAACTTTGACCCAGCTAAAACGGTTTGCGCGTCGCGATAGGCCGCGCACAAGCGGCAAACCAGCTCCTGTACAAACCAGTGGCACACACGAGCACAAAGCCATTTTTCTGCAATAGTGTGAACCCCCCTTAACACTCTAATACATGTTCCATATGACAAACCTGCTTCCAGCCAAGACAACTTGCCGAGCGTCCATAAGGCCCACTTCAAGCAGCTCCTTAAAAATCTCCTTGAGAATCAAGGCTCCCATGAATGCGTAACTGCCTAAAAGATAAAAAAAAAAAGGACAAGAAAAGCTTGCCAGTGTTACAAAAAGTTCCAGCAAAATAATAAAAGATAGTCTACTTTCATAAATACAAGCTCGGTTATAACAAGATTCTGGTTTTAACAAGCATATTTTGTCAGTTCCAAAGAAAGTATGCACATTCCTTGGGGTAAAAATACTTAAAACAAGCATTGATTTTGCTGCATGATGACTTTTACTAGTTGTACACATACCTGGTTCAGATGCAGGTACAGTTCCACTCCACACGTCACTTGAACAGTAAGGTACATATCTGCAAAAATAACATGGATAATCATAACATGAGCTATTCTCAGGCCACATATTCAGAATATCAATAATTGTTTAAGCCGTTATATTAATTAATCAAGGAACAAAGTAGTAAACCACTGGGAAATGGTCGTAAACCAATTAGGAAATGGGTCTGTCCACAGTAATGGGGTACATTTCTGTAACATTCAAGATCTTAGGTCCCAGTTCACTTCAAATGTCTTAATTTTATCTTTAAATTATCAAGCTAAACTGAGGAAATAAATTTTTCACCAAGGAGTAAGAAAAATAGTCCTACAACATACATTTGTGAAAACCTCGTGCACAAATTTTTGTATTACGCATGTAACAAAGACGGAAAAAAATGTCACAAAATTGTCTGTCCATGTTACATACGTAATAGGAAAATTTGTGCACAAGCTTTTCAAAAATGTACGTTGTGGCAGCAATTTCTTACCTTTTTGGGCAAAAGTTATCTCCTGAGAACAAAACAAGGACATTTCTTTAATTCTGAGATAAACTAAAGACATCTGAAAGGAATTTTTGACTTATTTTTCAAATGTACCCCATTACTGTGGACAGACCCAAATACCAACAACAATAATGTCATGCTGTTCTTTTGTAGTGCATTTCACATGCAATCTCACAATCCTCTACGTAGAGAAATTTTGAATTGTCATTAACTAAAAATTGCCTCCAGGGCATAAAATATTACGGGAAAAACCTCAAGAGGAAAAGTCACAGACCCCCTACAATTTAATGTGTTTAATTTAAATACAGTTGTAGTCAGAAGTTTACATACAACTGTGTTAAAACTGGTGTGCTTAAACTTGCGTTGTCACCATTTTTGTAACAGTCTTAACTAAAGTCGTGATTTTGTGGAATTCCTCATGTGCATGCAGTACTTAAAACATAGCTTGTACACCTTGCAATGGTTCGGGTAGTCCTGTTTACCATTTAGGGTGATGATGGTAGTGGTGACTTTAACTCTACATGTATCCAAGTTCCCTAATGCGCAAATAATCCAATACTAGGGTGGAAGAGCTTTGGGAACAAATGCACTCAACCACTCCAGAGATGAGGTTGCTGAGGTCCCTCCCCTTTGCCACTCCTCCTCAGAATCACCCCCTCCCCCACCCTTCCCCCATATTCTCTCATACCCCACTTTCTTAAGACGTCTCCTAACTCAAGTGCAAATGTGTACCCTCCTCCTCTCCAACACACACACCACCTTGTTATGAAACCTGTTGACCGTTGATATTTATCTCTCCCCAACCATGATCCCCATCACCAAAGTTGAAATTCCACCAGCTCTTTGAACAAAAAATAAATATACATCGGACCCCTTGAACATTGCAAGACTTTGCCGCCCCACAAACTAGGACTCTTGCTGGGACAAGCAAAGCTCTTGATGGCCGTGTTGTGTTTTGGTGACCCTACCCAGAGGCCAAGTCCATTCAAAGCAATAACACCCTTAAACCCTCGTAAATCTTAAACCTATTTGATGGTTAGTGTAAACTTACACTACGTTGGACTTCCAAAACACTGGGTTCTCTTCGGGGTCCGGGGAGAGGATGCCTGTTCCTGTTTTGTAAGGGGGGAAAAAAGCAATGTATCATTAAGATTTCTGCAAATTTATGTATGCATGTTTCATTAACACAAATAAACACAAAGTTATAAAAATGCATTTTGTTTGGTTACATTGGTATTTTGGCCAATATTTTATTTTGAAGTCGACAACTTCTAAAAACCTTGTTAATAAGAGGTCCCGGGGTCTTTCCAGATCACCTTGTTATAACAGGAACTTTGTATTATCAGGAATGATAGTAGGCCTATTTAATACTATGCGTTTCTGATACTGTGCAGCACAGAGCCCCAATCTGGTACGTCCACGCTGGGTGCACCAAAACAGATGCGTATGCGCGCATCGTGCATCAAGTGAATGCACTGTGGGTGTGCGCGCAACACACGCGTGAGTACATTAACAAAAAATACTGTACAACAGTAACATGCACATGCATTTGTGTAAACGCTGGAAAAGAGTTTTCAATACCAAACAGACAAATATCTTGCGAAAATATATAAGAATATACCGCACTCGTCATGAAAATACCAAACTTGACTCGTTCAGTATTTTCATGACTCCTGCGGTATATTCTCATATCACCCTCAAGCCATCCAATACATGTATTATATAATTAACAGTGCTCTTTAGATTTGACTGTATACTTTAAAACGTTTCTCTTCGTGAAATCAAGTTTCTGAGTTTGCTAAATAACAAGTATCTACTTAGTTTATTTACCCCGGTACTACTTTTATCATAAACTAATAATCAATACATTTATTATTGCATCAGTCATATTCATAAATTAAATTCAGTTAACTGACTATATATGGGTCTGTCCACAGTAATGGGGTACATTTCTGTAACATTCAAGATCTTAGGTCCCAGTTCACTTCAAATGTCTTAATTTTATCTTTAAATTATCAAGCTAAACTGAGGAAATAACTTTTCCACCAAGGAGTAAGAAAAAATAGTCCTACAACATACATTTGTGAAAACCTCGTGCACAAATTTTCCTATTACGCATGTAACAAAGACGGAAAAAAGGTCACAAAATTGTCTGTCCACGTTACATGTGTAATAGGAACATTTGTACACTTGCTTTTCAAAAATGTATGTTGTGGCAGCAATTTCTTACCTTTTTGGGCAAAGGTTATCTCCTGAGAACAAAACAAGGACATTTCTTTAATTCTGAGATAAACTAAAGACATCTGAAAGGAATTATTGACTTATTTTTCAAATGTCCCCATTACTGTGGACAGACCCATATAGTTTTGAACCAAATTTTCAAACTGTTTGAATCGATCAAACAACTGAGTATATTGACAGCTAGCACAAAGTCTCTTTACAATCAAGTCATTACTGATCACTGTTAATGGATCAATTGTATCAATACCTCTAGTCACTGGGCTCAATTATATTATTCTCAACTCCCTGTGGAGTTTGCAGCCCCAGCTGCTTGTTAGGCACTCATGAGCTAATCAAACACACGACACCTTCACTACCCTCACAGGTACACACAGGTACTTGTAGGTGAAGAGAGGCAAAGTTCCTTGCCCAAGGGCACATCATGGCAATGCCTGGATTCGAACCCACAACCTGTATAATTAAACGGGTCTTGAGTAGGATGCACCAGACCGCTCGGTCACAGTACTCCTATTCCATAATTCTGTATTGTTATTATTCTAATCAATTGATTGTAATCAATTGATTGTAATCAATTGATTATTATTCTAATCAATTGATTGATCTACCTGTTTTTGTTTTGAGCCATGTTCTGGAGCCCATGAGCCGACTCGAGGACAGCCATCTGTTATGACAGCTATCTCTGTCAAAACAGTACCAACCACCTGTCAATAAATCAAGTATAATACAGGAAATATTACGTACAAAATCTTAAATCAAGACTTGGTTTCAACAAAGTGACACCAAGATCTCTTAATGGAGGTTTCTCGGGTCGCAAATGAGGCTTTCTACGCTACTGGACCAAAGGTTCGAGTCGGTGTCATAATAAGTGTACGATGTGTTAAAATACGACCCTTGTAAACATACTTCTTGTAAGCCAACTTCAAGGAAATGTGTCACTCCCTTAACGTCATTTCTGTTGAAAATTATGCTCTTGGCATTATTCATAACCCATTCTAAGCAAACAAAAATAGCTTAACGCATAAATTTGAATGACACAACGAGTTTTAGTGAATATAAAAATACAACAGAACAAGGGTGCATTTTATTTCCAGGGCATTCTAAAATTTGGTATCATTTTCAGCTTTTTAGTAAATTAGTATTAAAGGCACAGGCTCGTCAGTAATGCGCCCGCGCCAAATTCGTGCCACGAAATACACAGCTCAATGCCTTTGCTATGGAGCTGCGTGTTTCGTGGCACGATTTTGGCACGCGCGCGTTCCTGACGAGCCTGTGCCTAACTTTTTGTGCTTACCATCAAGAAAAATTAGCCACTTTTTACTTCCCTGAGATTGCCTGAAATAGTATCTGCCAAAAGGAGGGAATAGAAACATTAGAAACATTAAAATTTCAGGAGTCATATTTGCCTGCGCATTTCTTGAATAAAAATTAGAATTTATATTTAAATTAATGTGCATTTTCTGTTTCACGTATATTTCCGTTAGTTTGTGTTTGTGAAAGGTTTGAACCGACTATATGTATAATTTCAACTTGATGCATTTGGGTAGAAATGTGGTGTAATAGATAGAGGAAATAATTGAACATAATGAGTGTGAGTCCAATTGCAACCAGTGTCTTGTGCCTCTGGATTTATCCCAAGATAGATATTTTACAATTTTGTGAGTTAAGGTACATTTAACATGTATATGGTTTATAATACATACCAACTTGAAGTCTACCAAAAAATAAGATCTTTGGGATTTTTAAGGTGTGATTTTAACCACTTGACACCAGAGGATGTGTAAACATGTTCTGCCAATGTATAGTCACAGGGGTGGTTGACTGAGTGTTGCAAAGTATGATCTTTTGGTGAGAAGATTCAAACAATGAATGTAGAAATGACTCAAGAGACAGGTCTATGTATGGTGTTTGACCTGGTCTTAACTTTTGGCCAATCACATTTGCTCTTTTTAAACAATTAGTATTTTTTCTTTGTCAAAAATAATCCTGGCGTCAACTGGTTAAAGGCACAGGCTCGTTAGCAATGCGCGTGCGCCAAATTCGTGCCACAGAATATGCAGCTCCTTTGCTATGGAGCTGCGTATTTCGTGGCACTAATTTGGCGAGCGCGCATTGCTGATGAGCCTGTGCCTTTAACTTTTTTTAAGAGGTGATTTTTAAGATGACCTACCCTGCCGGGGAGCCATCATTGCACGTGACCGAGCGATTAGCGAGTTGAAACAACCTGAGCTGCTGCGTCTCACCGTTGAACCCACAGCTGTGTAAGGCTAAGGCCAAGTGCTGGATCTGCCCCATTAGGTTGTCCGGATCACCGTCAACCTTCTGGAAGTCCAGCTCAAACCCTGGGGGTGGCGCTCCGGTTCTAGTCGGAGCATCTTGTTCTTGTTCTGCGGAGGTCCGTGTGGCTGATGTTAGGATGATTAGGTGGAGTAGAAGGGGGAGGAGGTGTCTTGGGGAACTCATTGTGCTGGGGAGAAAAACAAATTCATCTGGTTAGGATTTGCAGTGGTGGGGTGGGGGGTGAGGTGAGGTGAGGTGGAGGGAAGGGGTGAGGTGGATTGGGGAGGGGTTGGGTGGAGGAGGGGATGAGGGTGGGGTGAGGAGTGAAAGGTGGGGAGGGGGTGGGGTGGACAAGGGGATGAGGGTGTGGTGGGGTGGTTGAGGGGTGGGGGAGGGGTAAGGGATGGGTGGAGTTAGAGAGGAGGTGGGGTGGAGGAGGGGTAAGATGGGGGAGGGATGGAGTGAGGGGTGGGGATGGGGAAAGGGTGAGGGAGGGGTGGTATGGGAAGGACTAGTTTGAGAGAGGAATTTTACGAAGACCATTGTGAGAAGAAGGGCATACCCTCTCTTGTTCCTGGTCTTGGGCTTCACTATTTTTTCTGTCATATCCATAAATGAGAAAATTGAAAGATTTCAACGTGGCATGGAGCCTTTGGGGCCGAGTTAAGGGGAAATTGAAGCCATGACCTCTTGGGGGACGGGTTGGGTGGGGAGGGGAAGGGTGGGGTGGTGGTTGGGATGGGATGGGTTGGGGAAAGGGATTGGGTGGGGAGGGGAATAATCAAGCTTTGGGTTATTACCTGGGTTGCTTTTTATTATAACCTATCTTCGGAGCCGGAGACGGCAAACGAAATAGACATTACGAAGATTACTTTTTACGGGAAAGGGAAGGGCTATCCCGATGTCGAAAATTGGTAACTGAGCTCAAAGGCTGAGGATGGGACCTTGAGGATGAGCCAACTAGAAGGGCTGACATTGGTGTCAGTGAACTGAAGGAAATTAAATTTGTGATGACTGTGCAGCTATAAAAACCGCATAAAAGCAGCACCGGGCCAGTTTTATTTCTCACGGCATTCGGTTCTGTCATTGCCCAACTTCACATTCCCGTAGAGGTTCTTTGAAGGGTTCAAGGCCTTATCCCAGTACCGGAAGAAAGAAGAAAACAAAATCCTCTCCTGCTATGAAAACACAACCAACACACCACCGGCTATAAAGACGGAGAGAAAAAAAAAATTATATTTCACTTTGTGAAACAAGATACCGGACAGCATGTGCCGCGAATCCTCGGAAGGGGACAGCGCGTGCCGCCAGTCGCGCTGGCCGGCTGGACGCGATTTGTGCCGGTGCCTTTGATCTCGGAGCCTCGCTGCTTCCAGTCCCCGGAGACAAGCCGTGTGATGGCTACGTAGCAAGCCAGGGATTCCGCGCGGGCCTGGTTTAGGTCAAAACCCAAAGCTCAAAATGTGCGTTGCCTTGAAATTTTAATAACCCGTGCCTGGCAATTGTCTGTTTTCGTGGGGTAATGTTTCTTTAATTTACGCAGAGTGATTCGAGTTGTCTGGGGGTTTGTAATTTTTTAGCCGAATTTTTATGGGCTTTTTGTGTTTTTCCCGGCAATATTTTTGTGTCACCCTCTGGTGATTTGATATGAATTGGGCTCTAAATAGAGAATGTGCTGGCAACAGCACATTCGTTTCCCAAATGTGATTTCGTAATTTTGGTTTATTGGTACAAAACGCGAAACACGGCGACCTATGCGAGTATGCGGTCGTCTTTCTAAATGCGCTCTATTTATTGGGACTTCAAATCACAAGAAAACGCTGGAAAAACAGACGCGCCATACAATTTGCACGGTGTTTGATAATATACTTACGGCGGTCTAGTCATTTTTCTTCACACCTCAGCGTATAAGCCGCAGGAAACGTTTTCAGAGCCAAGGTTAATCGTAAAAGCCGCGGCTTATATTCCAAAATAATACGCTATGCAATATTGTGTTTGAGCCCCGAACCCGGATCCCAAAGTCGTCCTCGGCTTCAGTCGGAGTTGAGATGAAAGGTTCGATGTACTCTTATCTCTTTCCCACTTGTCCTCTGCTACAGGGGTTCATTGCAAAGTTTGTTTTCAGATTTAAGTCGTTTGTCGTCTCCATGGTTACAGATTAAGTCGTTTGTCGTTATGTCACTTAGCGTCGGCGCAAAGTTGTAAAATAAATATTTTGCCAGGAATTTTCGACGGGGGCTCGGCCCAACTTCAAACGGTGCCCCGGCATCAGAGACGATTTGCCGGCACGACCGGTCCTCGTTCTTCGGTCTTGATGCTTCTCCGATAAAACGGCACTGTTTGTTTTTCTTCTTAAATCTTGGAACATATAGGCACTAGGGGAGAGAAGTCACGTGGTTTTTATATAGATTTGAACCCGGGACCTCGGGTAGATGGTATACCAGCTGAGCTATATGAGGCAAACTTCCTAGGTTTTTTTTCCAAGGACCGAATCCTTGTCGGTTTTGCATTGAAGAACTGAACAAAATAAACGAACATGTAGTTTAACTTCGCGCCTAATCACCGCATAAACATGAAAGCATTAAATATATTATTGAAGATTTAAGAACCATCGAGATTTGAACTTGGGACCGCCAACTAGCATTTGGGAGGGGAAAAGAAAAAGGGCATGGCGAAGTCTCAAAAAAGAAAAAACACATGTTTATTTTGTGCCAGCCCTTCCGGGAAAGAACGGCCAATTTATTTTTCCAGATTTTGGGGGTGACGCTGACAGCTTGCTGCGATGGAATAGAAACAAACACTCGCCAAGTTCAAAGGGATGGCGAGCTCTTATGCTCTATATATATCTGGTTAAATTTTTTTGGGGGGCTTTTTCGTTCTCGAGAAATCCCGGCTGTGCTGGAATTGATCATGCTGGGTTTGCGTTTGCGCGATCTGCGCATGCGCGCGTTGTACTAAATCGAGCGAAAAGACAGAAAATGTACATTAAAGGGCCTGTGCAGAAATGGTCATTCAGTTCGGGCTCATTCTGTGCAATATATGCTAGACATTGCCAGTATTTATTTTGGTTTGAAATCAAATGAATCAGCCTTTTGGTAACTTTTAAACTTGCTTCGCCAAGAGAGGGCGCTGTTTGTGTTACATCACTTTAGAAACCTACCACCAGTGAAAAGTAAAGGACATTCGAATCCAAACTGGAAGTGTCAAAAACTGCTGCAGTTGCCACATCTAGTTTTTTTCCTTCTTTACTTAGAACAAGGAATTTGTAATGCAAGAAATAGTAAACAATGGTCACAGTTAAAATCTGAAAAGGGGCAAAAAAGACGAAAATGTGTTCACAAGCCAATGGGAAATTCTTGTGAGTGCCTATAATGTGACATCATGAATATTGAAATTAGCATTAAAAAGGTGAGTTTTGATAACCGTATTTTAAAGAAACAGTTATAGTGATAGCCCTAAGTTTTATTTCGGGGGGTGTTTTACCCGTAATTCTTGGGACAACCGGA
Organism: Henricia sp. BOLD:AAB3569; assembly: GCA_037783545.1. Taxonomy (NCBI): domain Eukaryota; kingdom Metazoa; phylum Echinodermata; class Asteroidea; order Spinulosida; family Echinasteridae; genus Henricia; species Henricia sp. BOLD:AAB3569. The sequence continues at coordinate 296,321 of JBBELK010000651.1, forward strand.
TCCACGCCAGGCCCATGATCGTACCGGCCACAGTTCGCTAAAGCCCCCACCGTCACGACCCCCTTCGCTCCCCATATGTCCGGGTCTTTCCGTTGGCCGTTGCCCCGGGGGAAAACGGGTAACGGATACCTGATAATGAACATTCGTCGTACACCTGTCCCAACCCACCCTTGTGAAATGATAACACATAGTTTCCTTATTTTGACCAGATTGCAAAGAAATAACACAAAAACTGTTTTCTTATTTTTTGCGCGAGCCTTATTTTTTTATATGCTGCTTTCAAAAATGTAATCCAAACTGTTTATGAGAGGAAGTGGCTGAAGAAAATTGCAGCTGAAATAATATTTCAATTTGCGGCTTTGTTTTTGTTCTTCACACCTTTCACATTGGTCTTAAATCTCATATTTTCCCCCATACATATAGGCAAAAAGACAAAAACCAAGGAAAAATACGCCCCGCACTCAAAATTGACCGACCGTCTAGCAGCTTCAAAATAATGGATCACCATTGTCCTTCAAAATGATTGGTTGGTGGAAATTTCAGGGCGGGGCTTAAACGTTTCTGGATTGGTCTATTGTAATGACCAATCACCGGGAAGCAAAATGGTATAATCCGCGTGATTTTGGTGCCACGTGTTTCAATGATTGTCTCAATCTAAACCCTTCATTATAGTTTTTGAAATCCCCACAAATTGTTTGTGTCCCACTTCTTTGTCGGCGGAGTTTTTCCGAAGACCACACGTACAGAACTTGTTTTTCGGGCTTAGTTTGCTAATGAAGCTCGCCGCACCCTTTCTATCGGCGCGTCTGTCCCCATCCTCACCCGTAGCAGCCGGGCCAATGCGCTAGCCATGCCCGGTGCTCGTTAGTTTATCGTGATGATGGACTAGCCATTAAACAAAACTAAATCTTGACTGGTCACTACCGACGAAAACAAATTTGTCCCGTTTGTAAACCTTTCTTAGCATTGAAACGTTAGGAAATAACTTTTTGTTACGATGTGCAATTTCCCAAGAAATGTTTGTCGAAAGTTGTTGAACAGCAGGGTCTTTCTATAAATTAGCTCTGTTGGCTCTCTTATGCAAGGCGACCGCAAGATGCGCAAGTGGAATATCGGAGCTAAAAATACAGTCACGTCATTGGTGCATAGAAGCGCGTGTCATGAGCACGCGCAACGCGCGCGCACATCGCTGCTCCAATGAGCTGAGATGCCTTGAACTTAACCATGAATCACTCACACGGTCAAAAATGCACAACACAGTGCTGAAATTTTACGCGGGCCATTTTGTCGTTATCGTGGGTATATTTAGACTCGTGAAGATGTCTAATTGCTCTCGAGCTTTCAACCTCGTTATACTTAACGCATTTGGCGATTTAAAATGCGGCAATTTCGGGTCCTTGCGAATGCCCCTTTGTACAAATTTGTATTATCTTTGTACGATAATTTATTGTATCGTCCACCTTTTAAAGAAGTGTGTATATGCCAGAAATGTATATATAATTTTACGTCTTTTATTCATAATAATAAACTAGCTTATTTGGGACCAAAATACCCACCTTTTTATCACCAGTTTATAACCATATTTTAATCATTCAACTGCGCTTATTTAAAATGCAAAACCTCCATAATTTAAAAGCCGTTTTTTATGCAAAGTCAATAACAGTATAGGCCAAAATCCGTACGTATAGTATAGCATATTATTCTACATTGGCGCCACGCAGAGTCCACACGCACGCTCGCATTGTTCACGGTTCCCCGGCACGAGGCTGTATGCCTTTGATATGCCGACACAATGGCGGTACAAAACTTTGATCTATCGACCGTAAAAAGGCTATACATTAGTTCCGAAAAGGGGCCCTTGATAAACCGAACTTTTGTGTGTGCGAGCTTTTGTTTACGGGCAAAAAAAGCCAAGAACTTGGGAGCCCTTTAGCTTTATATTCTTTGCGGAAGTATCTTTTGTGGATTTACCCTTGAGATACACAATGTAAAAACTATATCTCAGTGTTAGAATTTCTCCTCAGCAGGAAAAACTATATACATGTACGTAGAAAACTCAGTTTTGTTGTCGACAGATCTAATCTTGTGTGTCCGTTTTTGAATAGGGTATTAGTTAATGTACCACGTGATGTTTTTGAAAAAGTTAAATAGTAAGTGTTAAAATTTGGCGCCGAAGGGTTATGGTTGGGTTTGGGAGCAAATTTGGTCGCTCTAAGTTTGGGAGAATGTCGTTGGTACGTAAAACCCTATAGGGAGAGGGTGCACTTTCATTTTGCCTCTTATTTTGGCGTACCAAGTGAGACAAAACAGCACTGGAAAAACATTTAACGCAAGGCCACTTGCTTCGTCACCGGTAATTTCAAGCGTGAAGCCGTCTGAAATGGAAATCTCTGGAGGAAAGACGGGCAGAGAGCCGCCTAACATTCTTTTACAAAATTTTCCAAGAAGACCAGATCATTCAGGAGATCTCCACCGGAGTCCACATTCATTTACCGTTCGTTCCATGGCAGACTACCACCGTATCTATCAGAGTTACTACAATTACATCATACAAACCGGGACTCCATGCGTTCAAACAACAAACTTCTTCTCAAGAAAGCCCGGTCTAGGAGATCATGGGGTGACGGGACATTTGCATCAGCAGCCGCAACATTATGGAACAAGATACCGGAACACATCAAACTCTCAACATCTATGGCCTCTTTTAAATCATCACTTAAAACATATTTTATGAAATTATATTAATTTAATATTTTAGTACCTTAGTACTAAAATCTTAGTACTACATATCACAATATTTACATGTGTTTTTCATACTTGTGTGTTGCTGCGCCCTGAGCATCTTTTTGATGGATACCGGCGCATTACAAATATTCATTATTATTATTATATATACCAATTCACACAAATAAAGAATGCTACAAGTGCTCGTTAATACCACGCACCATTCCAGCTCAAGTTAAGAATGCCAAGTCCATAGACTGTTTCAAAACCAACCTCACCTGACCATTCACGACTTAATCACCCGAGCTCACCCAGTTTTAGGCCCTGTTAGAAACTAAATGGGTGTTTATACGCAGTAGTGATCCAGACGGGGATCCAGATCCAGATGGTGGTTACCTTCCTTGCCTTCCACCTCTAGTAGCCCTGGTTCGAATCGCATGATCCGGGTCAGTATGTGAATTGGGTTCTCAGTCCCTGCTTGATTCCGCGGGTCTCCTGTACGCCTCCCACTTCCAAAATTGAGATTAAGTGCCTTGCCAAGGACACAAAAATTGGCACGAGTAGGTATCGAACCCCTTACCTCTCTTGGTCATGAGTATATACCCACTATAGACCACACATTGAGAATGTACAAAGAATATCTTTTCTTTTCTCTCTCTCGTGTTTTGACAAGTTTAAAGCATTTACAAAATGTATTTCGCTTTGCCAGTATAAAGGAAACGATCCCCTGAATGCGAGTGTAAAAATGGCCCTGTATAGCAGGGCTCAAATACCACGAGGGTCGTGGGCTTGCAACCTTTTTGTTTGATCTTCTAATGGTCGGAGCTGCCCTTCGCAAACAAATGCCGTTCAAAACACACAAGATATAGCATACAAAATGACAATGCCTCTTCGTTGGTGAACATTATATTCGATGCCTTAAAAAAATATTGGATCACAGGTCGAGTTCAACTTTTCCCGCCTATTTTCATTGTCGTTTAACCAATAGCTTGGTATAGATTTTTAATTGTCCGATATTATAACAATTTTCCTACCGTATGCCGGCTTCTTCATACCTCTCAGGTTTATCATCTTCCTCCATGGTTTATCAAAGTTCAACCTCGGCCATTCTGGTCGCGATAACCCAACGCTATATTTACCGATACATTTACCGTGTTAATGAGCTCTCAAAATGCCGCTGTCAAATCTGGCATACCATAAACTCTTGAAGTAGGCTATTCACCCCTCTATAATCAGTACTTACCTAGATTACGTGATGTGGTGTCAATAACTCCGTGGTGACAATTCCGAAACTTCAAGAGTGAACTATCCCGTAATTCCGTGCGCAAAACCCTGTTTTAAACTTTCAACGCAGGCCTTTAAAAGCCGGTTGTGCGCGGTGTCCGGCGTCAAATTTAAGACGTCCAACAGTGCGGCTTGTATAAAACAACGCGAGGTAGATCTGAAGTGACTTTTCTTCCCTCTCTGGTCATAAATAGATAAATCTTGTACAATACTCGACCATCCCAAAACTTTTGACTTTTACAAGTGAGCGGGTGGACGTTTAGAGCATAACCAAGTCACGTGTGTTTGGAAGCAACGCGGTTGTACGGCGTTACTGGACCGTCACTCGAGCGGTTTTTGACTGTGAGGACGAGTGCGTATTCTGTGACCGCACCACGGGCCGTAATGTAAACTGGCGGCAAACATCACAGAGGGAGTGGGTTCCGAGTGGAATAATAAACCCAAAGGTTCCCACAGGAGTGCTGCCAGATGCATATTTATCGGGCCGGTGATGCCATTAAAGGGGTTTTGTCTGCGTTCGGGGCTGATACACCATGGGAAAAAATACACCAAATATCATGGATATTATTTCGATTTGCTGAAGTATATCACATTATGTATGGGTATCCCTAATTTAAAACAAAATAACAAATTCAATATATGGCGCCGTATGCTCAGTATGGCTATAAAGGCCATTCTTGATTGGCTGAGAAAGGTTTCAGGTTAATATTCCTACCTCTGATTGGTGAATGGGTATGTTTTACAGCATGGAACAGCAGAAGGCCAGAAAACAGCAAAATTCAAGTGAGTTACAGAACAGGTAACAATGCCGAGAAAACTGAGTTTGGTTGTAGGAAAACCTGAGGGAGTAACTATGCCTGATAGCTCAGCTGGCAGGGCACCTGCCGTGTCAGAGGTCTTGGTGGTAAACCTGAGGTAGTATACCACTGTGCCTCATAGCTCAGCTGGTAGAGCAACTGCCCGATGTGTCAGATGTCTTGCGGTAAACCTGAGGGAGTATACCACTGTGCCTCATAGCTCAGCTGATAGAGCATCTGCCCGATATGTCGGAGGTCTTGGGGAAAACCTGAGGGAGTATACCACTGTGTATCACAGCTCGGCTGGTACGTGGTACAGCATCATGCCCGGTGTATCGGAGGTCTTGGGGGAAACCTGAGGGAGTATACCACTGCGTCTCATAGCTCGGCTGGTAGAGCATATGCCTGGTTTGCAAGAGGTCTCAGGTTCGAATTCCGATTAGGAACATGCATTTTCCCAGGCTCCTCCCGTGTTTCGTTATTTTATTTCCAGTGGCGCCTACGCGTTGAACTTCAAAATAAAAAGAAACGATTATTTTTTTCTCCATCTTGAAAAGTTGCAAGGCGGAAAGAAATTCATTTTTTTTGCGTTGATATAGATTTTTATGAGCAATACTGGTAATTTTGGCAGTCCCATTCCTAAAAAATTATCATTCAAGTTTGTTGATCAATCGATATACCTTTAACAACGAGGGGGTAGTTGCTCAGCGAACGGAGTTCACAGACACCGACGCCGTGCCGCGAAGAATCCGGCCCGGGGTACCTGGCGGCGCAACTGCGGTGGACTCGCATGCCGCGCGCTCCGCTCGTAATAAGCTAAATTCTCACGGAGAATAACATGCCGGGTTGTATTTCAAAGTGGAAAAACCGACTATTTGATAAATTGCTCTCGGTTTTGTTATTTTATTTTCACCTGAACTGTGTCTTGAGTATCAGGTTGCGAATTTTAATGCATGGACGGTATAAAATGAAAATTAACCGTTTCTAAAAGTGGATCAGAATTCGGGAAATGAAGGTTAAACATTGATTGTCAGATATAAACTCTTGCAATCTCGACAAGAAAAGAGGGATTTATTGTTAGAAAATAAACTACAAGCGATTTGGTTCAACAGACCAAATGAGCTTATCTTTAAGTATATAATATATCCTATACTTTAATATATTGAGTTATATCTTTATTTTCTTTTGTTGTCTATGCAATTGTTTTCGTTGCTGATACATGTTGAAATAAACAACAGTATAAAGGATGATTAATTTCTTACAAAATCTGATCAATTTGGATAAACGTATTAGGTTTGTTTAAAAGGTCTTTATGGTCACAGCAAGCGCATGCGCCAAGTTTGACAGACGGACAAGTTTTGCAATGCAGGATCGTTCTCTGCACACTTAAAGGAACACGCCTTCTTTGTTGGGCTATTTTGGGCTCGAAATAGACCCATACATTATTCTGAAGCGCATTCGAGAGTAAATTAGATATATCCTGAAAAGACGCCGTCAAATTTGGCCGTTTTTGAGCACTTTTGAAAAATCCAAGGTCACGTGACTTTTCGGAACCAAATTCTGGTTCCGAAAAGTCACGTGGTCTTGTGAGCTAGTTGTATTTCCAGCCGTATAAAAGTTTGTTACTGCAGAACTGCACCAAATTCAACTCTGATTTCCCCCCAATATTTATAACTAATTGACAAAAGAGAGACTATTTATACAGGTATGAAACAAAGTTAAACATAAGTATGAAAATTCGAACATAATTGTTTGTTTCGAGAGTCCGGAGAACGGGAGCGAGCGCGTGCTACGGCAGGCTACCGTGGAGTGTAGAAATTTGCCCCGCGCAGCATGCACGGCAAAGTGCACACACACGTACGTAGGCTAGGCGTGTTGCTTCGGTGCACGTACGTTCGTGAAGAAAAAAACATGCTGCCAACTCCTCAACAAGAAAACGGAAATTCCTATTCGGTCGTCCGGGCTGTCCAGTGAAATCGTGAGCAGAAAATTTGAGATATCCTGAGCAGGAGAAGAGCGAATCGTTTGTGACAAAGTCGTGAGGCTCTCGCGTAGTTGCAACGGCTGGTAAAGCGTATAACCCGTCTTTTGACCGTTTTTGTTATTTTTGCACTTCTTTAGTAAATTACGGGATATTTTGATGAAATTGTTTTTGCAACGACCATCAAAAAAGTATTGTCAATGCTGCTACATCACTAAATCATGTAAACAGTAGGCAGGTGTGTACCTTTAACCGTGTTTCCTTCCTCTCTGGCACAACACCTGCAAAATGTAACCCATAATTAAAAACGGTACGTCTTTTTCCCCAAAAGTCACCATCATTTTGATAACGGTAAAAAGTTAATTATTAAATATGCCAAAACGACACTGCTTGCAAAATACTTGAAAGAAGCTGTTGCACAATAATTTTTGTTTTCCATTTTTTAAATTTTATTTGAACGGGCTGCATAGCATGCAACCTTTAAACGCCGTTTACACTGTCTATTACAATTAGCACGGCGCTGCTATGCCAAACGCGCGGAATATGACCAAAGGCGAGCGCGCGCCAGGAGTTCCAGCTACCGGTGTTTTTGAGCGAGATGACCCGTGACTGTCAGGGTCAGAACGAAGCTGGATCGCGTCGCGGTGTTTATGTTATAGTCAATCGAAAGACTGGATTTATCATAGTTTAATGGCCTTTTACACTTTAATATCATCTAGAAAATGTAAGTTTTCAGACCTTAAAGGTATACTGTGGCCAACTTTTTGACGGTGACGAAACTAACCTGTTCCCCACCCGTCCTGGGCTGCCATCTTGCATTTTTAAACCCCATCTTCACGGTTCGTGATTGCGTCATATGCCCGCGCACCACTGACGCTCATTGGCTAATCTGACACAGGTGGGCGTGGCTAATGCTGCTCCACCTTTTAAAATGTTGCATTTACGCGCATGCTCAGTAGGCTAGCGCTTGTGCACAACTCTGAACACGCGAAGTTTGATACGTGCGAATACTTTGCAATGTTGTAACCGTAGTTTAGAAATAATTCAAAGAATGAATTATAATATAGGTAATCAATAAAATGACAGACAATGCACAGATAAGTCGTTTGTTTACCCTACAAAACCAATCAGTCGCTACAAGAAAGAAAAGAAACAGCACCCTAACTCAGTAACTGCCTGGTCACTTTCGGAGAAAAGCACTCCCGCTAAGTTTATAATCATTATCCAATTACGGTAGCTTTCAAGTCGTTCGCGCGATGGAAAAGTTGGACCGGTAAGTTTCCCTGGTGGTACTGGCGTGTGTATTTCTTTCTTCCCGTTTACGAAATTCTCAAGTGAGTGACCTGGCACGGTCAAACGGACTCGGAGCGCAACGGGCCGAGTACGCCGCGGCTTCACCGTCAAGGTTATGGTGTTTCTCGCTGCGGGCGGTTCTGTACATGATAGGCCTACACGCCAGCGCCAGTGTGGCGTGACGGCGCCCTCTATCCGCCGAGTCTGTGGTCATGCGCCTTCAGGGGGTCGGAGACCAAAGTGGACAGAGAAGGGCGGTTGACTGAGATACAATTTACTAAATATATAGAGAAATCGGTCTCTCTCAGGACCGCAAAAGAGATTGATTTCAAATACTCCTACTGTGCGTCCGGCCTCCACTCAAATTTCCTCAGTGCGTCTAGCTGTCTGTGTCCAGGACAGGATTACGACGCAGTGAACTCGCATTTTGCGGCACTCATAGACTGCCGAAGTGAATACGTCACCTTTTGTTGGTTGCCTAGGCAATTGGATCTAAACTAAAAATTACTCAACCGTGTCCCAGTGCTTTTCCAATGGTACTTTTCCCGACGGCCATGATATTTTAGATCCAATTGTCATGGCAACGCACGTCACACTTCGGCTGTCTATTTGCGTCGGCATTGCGTCCCAAATTATCTCGCCGTTGCGGAAAATAGACGGTAAATTGACGCAACCAACGCACAACTTGCGTCGAAGTACGCAAGACTGTCGCAAATCTGACGCAAACAAAAACACGAAAATGACTCGGTCGCAAGTCGCAACGCTTACCAACATAATTATGAATACACATTTTTAAAATTTATTTTCACCACACATGTTTTATTTGTACATTTCTAAAGACAGAATACATTAAATTAAGATTTGACTGATGTACTCTTAACAAAATCATATCAGCTGCTTAAATAAGAGTTGAAATTCTCCACTTGTAATGCAATGAAATCCCCTAATTAAATTTCCAACCAAGAATATATGAGAAAACAATCCAGATGGAACTAAAAATGAACCTTATACTTATAATAAAACTAAAAATAAAGGAAGATATCTTTCAAAGTTTAAGAATTTCAGGGCTGGTTGTCCGTTGAAAACTTTACTAAAATTAATTAAAAAAACTATGGGGGTTTTACAACACAACAAATCAGTGTTTAGTTTGGAATCTAATTAAAAGAAAAAAATATTCTTTAAAATAAAATTGCAAACGTTGCCAATTAACTATGGAGAACTTAAACGTTTTGTTCACGAGTCAATTGTGGAAACTATCGGCATAAAACGGACCAAAAACCCTGTAAGTGAAAACTGTGATATAATATAATTTTTACCTATTTCTTTTTAGGAAGAAACCTTTACTGTATGTTAATTTGTCAGTTCGTGGCAATTAATAATTCAGCATTATCTCAAATTTTAAATAAAGGTAAAATTATTACTTGAATTGGAAATTCAAACTTAATTTTTTAATTAGGTAGCTTTTTATTTTTAGAATATAGTTGAAAATGATGGTAATACTTCTTTAAATATAATTCAAACCCTTCACACTCAAAAGAAAAATCCAGTGGTTATTATTTCAGAAAAATATTTTGCTTTTCCAAACAAACTTAGCAAAGTTCAGATATTATGTAGAACTCCACGATTTTTAGATAATAATGCTGCTTTGCAGAAATTTGTTTAGGATGAGCTGCACCCAATATCATCACATTTGGCTGATAAGGGTCTTTCCATGAAGTTGGGACACAAAGCTGGTGGGGCATCTGACTGGCGAGTCATGGTCTCAGGTTCGAATCCCAATGCAAACCATACCACATTTCACTGTACGTATCCGCCTCAAATTATCCCGTTTTACACAAAGGTCAGCTGCAGTGAGTACACTCCCCTTAGTCACAAGCCCCACCCCTTTTTTGTTCTACCATGCAAACTTGACTCCGTCCCTCTGTTACCCCACTCATGCAGATTTGAAGTGTTTCTTCAATGGTTGCCAGCATTGGTTGTATGTTGTGTCCACTTTCTGGCAGGTCTGACTGCCCCATTTCGTCAGCGCCATGCTGAACGAGCTCTCAAACATGAATGCCTATGGGGGAATGAAAACGTAAGTACAATTTATGTAATAAATGTAACAGGCCAGTTTTAAATTATGTTTAAAACCGCATAGGGGCATCAATGTAAAATGGCATATTCGCTCATTTTCCGAAATCTTATACAACTGCATAGGCCTATGCCTTTTTGCATGAAATCGACCCCAGGCCCCATAGCTGGTTTTAGCAGTACTGTTTTAAAACCAGCCAATCATACACACATATTTCCATTCATAAATACCTTTTGTGTAACTCAGCGAAAATCCCTAATTTATTTTTAAATAAATTGGCATGCAAGTTTTTATAAATTTATATTTTCCATTTTATTTACCCAGGGTGTGCCCAAACAGTTAACTAAAACTGGTTTCCATAGAACGAATAAGAGACGATGTCAACAATGTAAACAAAACCATGATGCACACGTGTTCATGGGATTGTTTGGAGTAGTCTAATGAAATGGCCTATGGGGTATAGCGTTGGTCCGTGAATTCGACGTCGTAGGCGCTTCGCTAAAGTAAAATGTTGTAACAAAAAGTATTCCACAGACTCTTCAGAGGTGGCTCTAGTGCCGGCGCTAACTGCATCCCACTCAGTTAAAGAGCGCGATAAAAACTACAGTAAGTTTGACGTACTCAACACAAACACAATGAGCGGCAGTTCGGCGAGTACTCCATTGAAGCCCATCATGCTTTGCGCGGAGAGGTATTGTTACGTCATTTCGCTTGCGGGCTATTTGGGGCCCTACAGGCATTCAAATTCATTAACCGTACAATTCCATGCAAACAAACAATTGGACATAACTCAAAGAATATCAAAATTATCAACATAAACGATAAGGTTACCATGGTTCCGTCTGCTACACGTCCTGGCTCAAGTTTGTTATTAGACGCCTTCTCAAAGCAGGCCGCGTCTGGGCCGTGTGGGGTCATCATGCTGTGAAGCGTGGCACCGCCTGGCTGGAAACCTTCCTCCTGACAAATACGAGGTAAGAAAGTCATGCACTGTTTCTTGTGAATTTTTGTTTTGAAATAGTGGACATTGGCCTGTATCGACACTTAAAGGCAGTATACATCATTGGTAATCTCGAAAATCAGAAATGTTCACAGATTTACGCCTAACTTACACAATATAAACATGATGACCGTAGAAAACTTCCCCTGAAATGGTTTTGTCTGAAGTGCTATAGTCTTTGAGAAATGAGTAAAACAATTAGTTTTCGTCTCATGAGACGATAATTCAATTCGCCCAAGTGCCATTTAGCCTCAAATCACTTCGTCTCAACACTACATCGCCGGAATGCTACTTCGCCCCAAAACCACTTCGTGCACAGGCCATGGTTCGAGCGAAGTGGTTTTGGGGCGAAATGACTGCAAACCCTTTTTTGACTGTTTTCTCAAAAGTTAGACAAAGTACGGAGCTGGTTTTTGCTCAGGTTGGTTTTAATCATGCATATCTTCAATCACAATGGGGGGATAAAACTATTTTTAACAGTTTACCAATCATGTATACTGTCTTTAACCATTAACCAACCTAATTTTGACACCATTGCTTGATTTTGATGAACTTGGTCCAGTAGAACTCCATAGGCTTATTAACAATAACATTGTCATCCCTATCATATGCCCAAACCAGGTTTCTTTTCCCGGAATTTTGAAGGCGACAGGACCAAAAAAAACAAACAAATTGTTTCTGGTGTGTTGCAGTTGGATATAATTCAAAAAATGTATTTAATGGAAAGTTTGATTTGCATCGCGTAGGCTGAATTGCATGAAGCTTACAATTGTCCAAATCTACCTAAACATTGAGATACATAGGTGGGTGGTGCAATTGGCAACCAACCGCCAAAGGCACTGGGTAATCCCCTTGAAAGTAAGCAAGCCGTCTAACATTGGCGCCGGTGTAGTTTCAATTGCAAGTCCTCACCTTTGCCTCATATCGGCCCTTGATGAGTCCCATGAACTCACTCATGCAGTTGCCTGAAATGCAAGTTGGAAAGAAAACAAATCATTTCAGTACTCTTGCATTTTATAAATGAGGAAAATACACAAAGGTAGGGCCTACCAGCCTGCAAATACATGTATATGAAAGTTGCAGTCTGGTCACGCCAGAGGCACAATGCTAAAGATGTATGGACTATTAAACTTGTTATTTCTGTCATATTTCCCATAAACCAAAAACAAAACGTGTCGAATACTTACGGTGGTAGTAGGGCGGACGGAAGGTGTGTTCCTGTACCGACCAGCGAGGTGGGAAGATGACAAAATCGGCCACGGCTACTCCGGGCTTGTTGGATTGGCAGGTAAGCACGGTAAAGATTGACGGATCCTGGGGAACAATTAAGAATTATGGGAAAGAATATAAAAATATGTGGATGGAGTAACGAACGCAACATGTGACATGGTGTCTAATCACCACTGAAATGAAACAACCAAACTTGAAATGAGATAAAAATGATTATAGGCTTTATCGGGAGGGATTCGAACCCGAGACCTCTGACTTACTGGGCAGATGCTCTACCAGCTGAGCAATTAGGCACAGTAAGATGAAGTAGGGTTGGGTGAAACCAAAGATTTCCACATTTGAATAATTTCCACATTTGAATATTTTGCAAATATTATCCTGCGTGAGCGCCAAAGCACCAAATAAATACAAGAGTATACCACCAGCTATAGACTGATTCAACCGTTTATATGCGTGAATAGGGTTTATGCGTCTTATGCGATAATTTTTGTCCACCCCTTGTTTTATTAATCAAGTTTGCATGGAAATAAATTTTTATTCATTCACACTTTTTAGGATAGAGTTACAGACTATGGCTAGTAACTTACAGCATGGTCAAACGCCACTGCGTTTATCACCATGAAGTTGTCCAGATCGTACTTATATGGGCAGTAGTTTCCGTGCCACGCAACCACGTCAAACGGCGAGTGGTCTTGCTTTGCCGCAAAGAGCTTTCCTTGGTACTTGGATATCACGGTGTAGTCACAGGAACGATCCTCGAACCATGCCGTTGGTGTCAGGAAATCCCTCGGGTTGGCCAGGCCATTGGCACCTGATACAATGTTTAGAAATATAGTTTTAACCACTTGACACCGGAGGACGTGTAAACACGTTTTGGCAATGCATAGTCCACAAGGGCGGTTGACGAGTTCAAACGTCAGCTTTGCCGCTGTCTTCCATTGTTCATGTGGAAACACATGTTTGGGGTGCTTGACCTGGTCTTAACGTTTGGCCAATCATGTTTGATTTTCAATTAGACACTCAAAAAATCACGATATTTTGTTTGCTTTGGCCGTCATCAACAAGTTTATCTCAGATCAGTGTATGCCACCAAGTCATGCATAACGCATCTTAGGTGCGTGACACCATTGGAAGGAGCTATCCTTCCACAAATTACGGTGTAGGCTCCGCATGATACGCTATGTGTACACACAGTATTTATTCGTAGCCAACCAGAAGAGCTGCACATTTATGAGCATGCAGATAACGAAAGATAAAATGCACTGACTTAGTTCAGCTTCATAGTCGGGTTTAAAGCAAAGTAGACTATTTTTTTTCAAATAACTGTTTTCACCTATTCCTGTCTGTCATGCAGATACAATTGTCTGATCATGTTTAAAATCATTCAAGCGGAATGCATACCCTCAGTCAAATTGTGAGTAGTGTAAACTCAGTGCTTATAGGCTAGCAAAAATTGATATAAAATTGAAATTACAGAGTCAGCAATGTTACCTATTGGTCCGAGGTCTGGAAGAACAAAGTGACCACTAAACACTTCCAAGATGTACCCCCGCGATAGTTCAGAGATGGCAACGCTGAATCGCATTCCTTGCTATTGATACCAAACCAAGAAAATAATCAAAATGAGGTGTATAAATGGGTACAGGCAAATACGGTGTTGAAAACTGTATGCTTTAGTATTGTGCAATGTACAGTTGTAGTCAGAAGTTTACATACAACTGTGTTAAAACTGGTTTGCTTAAAATTGCGTTGTCACCTGACCATTTTGTAACAGTCTTGATTTTGTGGAATTCCTCACGTGCTTGCAGTACTTAAAACATAGCTTGCACATCTTGCAATGGTTCAGGTAGTCCTGTTTACCATTTTGGGTGATGATGGTAGTGGTGTACATGTATGTAAACTTCTGACTTCAACTGTAGCTTGTACACCTTGCAATGGTTCAGGTAGTCCTGTTTACCATTTTGGGTGATGATGGTAGTGGTGTACATGTATGTAAACTACTGACTTCAACTGTGTGTGTACAACCTGCAGTATAATATTTAATCTGCCATGCATGTTAGTTTGCATTAATCTTGAGTTCTGTCGAATTTGGTCTTTATTTGATCCTATGTAAAGTGAAAAGTGATGTGTTTTTACCTGGATAACACATATTTCATTGGGTGCAACAGTCATCCGTCCAAACTCAGTATTAATCAGCAATGTTCCTTTCTGGGGAACTGTCAAAAATTAAGACAAAACAAAAGCAGTTAACAAATTTAGTATTTATTCCCCCCCCCCCCACATAGTTTAGTCTGGGAAGACCTGAGAGAGTACACCACTGTTCCTCATAGGTCAGCTGGTAGAGCATCTGACTGGTGTATCAGAGGGCTTAGGTTCAGATCCCAATTATTTTTTTCTCTCATTCTATGCTTGGTTATTTCATTTCCAGGCACCATATAAAAATTTGTTATTTGGAAGAATGCTAATATAGGGCTGTATCACTCACACGGGTTCATATCACGAGGCTATTCCAAATGGCTTTGCTAAAATGACACTGAATTAAAAATTATCTGAAACAATTAATTATTGATTTGTAACAATTGCTTACTGGAAACAGAACACCTTACCAATCAGAAAATCTCCATCTGAACTGTAGAAACATCTACAAAAACAGAAAGAGTTACATGTGCAGATATAATTGGACAGTCGATAACAACGTTTGACAAAAATGTCTTAAAATTTATGAAATACATTTCAGTTTAACAACTAAAAAATTAAAAGGAAAATTATAAGCTTTTTCAATACAATGACAACTGATTATGCTATTAAAGATATAGCTTGAAATATGCTAAAAAATTATACTTTTTATTCTCGTAACTCACTTGTTTTCCATTGATGCATTGCAGGCGTATATATGAATTGCGATCCCATTTCGGCTCCTACAGTCACCAGCTCCGCACACCGTGCTC
The DNA here is from genome assembly GCA_037783545.1 of Henricia sp. BOLD:AAB3569. NCBI lineage: Eukaryota > Metazoa > Echinodermata > Asteroidea > Spinulosida > Echinasteridae > Henricia > Henricia sp. BOLD:AAB3569. The sequence continues at coordinate 311,652 of JBBELK010000651.1, forward strand.
AAGCTCTACATATAAGCATCATACGGGGGAAATCCGTAAAAGATTAGGATTGAAAATCGATTGTTAAAGATAGATTAAAATTTCATTTTTTGACTTAAAATACCTCAACAAAATTGACACTGGCAAATGCCGGATCGGGCAGTGCAAACGGATGCCATCTCATCTGGTTGGGGTCTGGGTGCCAGTCGTCCCAAGCGTGGGTCAGGTTCCCCTGCGGACTTGGCTCAAAGCGGCCATGTAGGGCAGACGGCCGGATGCGATACAGCCAGGTACGTTTGTTGTGTACCCTAGGAGCTGTGAAGGCTGTGCCAGACAGCTGCTCGGCATACAGACCGTAGGCGCACTTCTGAGGACTATTCTGGGGGGGACAATTTAAAAAAAATTTTAACCAGTTTAAGGGAGGTTATCTACCGAAAAAAAATTTAAGTCATCAAAAACACAATACATGTATACCTGCAGCCGATTTCACGAAAATTGCGTACCTTGCGCAACTTTTGAAAATAGCATAAGCCCCATAGGCTTGTGTGTAATTATCACAGGAATGTTGCGCAGCTTACGCAATAAAAAGTTGTGCAAGAGGGCTTACGCAGTGCGTAAGGATTCGTGAAATTGGCTGCTGATATATATGGGTATATCTGATGGAATGAATTCCGTTCACTGGTCACCACTGATACACCGTGTGTTAAGTCTATGGAACAGGGCAGAAAAAAAGTATTTTCAAGGAAATTGTTGAATGTTTTTCACTCCTAAATTCACTTCCATTTAAAATATTACCATGCTTTGGTGGTTATTGAGTCATTATAAGGGGAAAAAGTGGCGACCAGTAAACGGAATTCTTTTCTTTTCTTCATAAACTATCAAAATTTAATTGTTAAGTTATTGACTCTTTCTTTTTACCTGACCCTTGGGTAGAGCATTTGGACACCTGGGATCTTCCGAGGCAAACTCATTGCCAAAGCCACTCATATACTTTACCAAGAAAAATGAGAAATAAACACAAAAATACAATTTTAAAGGTTGTTTAAATCGAATAATCTGTTTCATTTTGCAAGTAAAGTTGGCCTACTTAGGGACAAATGTTTAAAAAAACTGGCAAGAATTAAGAAGTTGATCATTAATATTTTTTCTTCAAAATGACTTATCAAGCATCAAAAACAAAAACAAATTTAGGAGTGAGAAAAAATAAATATTTTCTTAGAAAACGGTCCGGAAATTGTTCAACCACTAGCCTCATATGTTTTGCACAGAATGTCTGAAGCCATGGTCAACTACTCATTTTTTGTTTCCTGGCCATCACTTGAAATTGGACTACATGCATTTTGTGTAGAAAACGAATGGAGTTTCACTTTTGACTTAGTTTTATGGTTTTATCATGTGATGTGGACTATTTCTAACCGCGGAACAAAGGCCCAAAATGTTCACAAACAAGCTAAAATCATTACAGCACGGCCGTGGGGATAGACAGCCGCTAGCCTACATCAATACTATTTCCCAGCGAGTGTTGATCATGATTTTAACGTAACGGTAAAGACAAAATAAAGCAAAAATGTGTACCTGAAACTTGTTGTGGTCGGCCATGTTGTTGTTTTGCGAGCACACGTCGTTGGACGTTGACCTTTGAACTCTCCGCAACAAACTGACATTGGTCCAAAAGGTGGGCGTGGCAGGGGTGTGTGTTCTTTTGGTAGATCACGTGTAAAACGACGTTTTACAAAAGTAAAACACCTTTTATTTCAGTTCATTTAATTACTGGTTCGTTTAATCATGGTTTAATTAGAAGAAATAGGAGTTTAGTATGTAGCTGACTCGTCGATGACCACCCCTAACCTGCTAACCACGCCCCACCCTTCACCTGACATCATTTTAACGTTGAGGGCAGCAAAGCACTCGTTTGGCGCGGCGGCGTCTTTCACCTAGCTTGTTGTGCACGTGTTCGTTCTTGCTGCGCACGATTTTGTCTTCTGCAGATCTGTTTACAGTTTTCTTCGCAAAATGGGAGACGATTTGGGAGACGAGTGGTGGCTAGATAATTCTAAAGTCGCTGAGACTCCCAGTAGGTCGAGTGACGAAGCTGAAGGTGCGAGAATAATCACCTTTTTTTTTAGAACAAACAAAAAACTGAAAAAAGTCTGCAGTTAGGTTTTCCATCATGCTCTTCACTCTCAGATTGCTAATTTTTTGGTATTTTTTCCGTAAACATTGAAGAAAGATTTAAAGGAAATTACCTCCTGGAATTAACAGATAATATAATTTTAAGATATACTTCCCACTTGCACTTTTGTCGCAAATGTTGCTTTTCTGTAGAAAAATCACATTTTCTCCAAAAATTGCATTCAGTTAAATAGTGCACAAGATAACCATTCCCCATTCACGCACGCTGCAGCGCCCTCTGTTGTCGTGCTTATGCACGGACCGCTTGCGCCGTAATTTCGTGCTTTACTTTATGTAGTAATTTTATCATTTATTTATCTCAGAAATGCAACATTTCCGACAGAAGTGCAAGTGGGAAGTACCTATCTTAAAATTGGATGATCTGTTGATTCCAGGAGGTTACTTCCTTTAAATCTTTGTTCAATATATACAAAAAAAATATCATTTTTAGAACAAATAAACAAGTCTGCAGTTCTCTAAAATGTTTAGTTTTGACCCAATCGGGCGAAAAAAAGTTTCATTTATTGTTGTTATTCTGTTTTATCTAGAGAGTTTGAAAGTATCGAAGAAAGCATCAAAGAGTTCAACAAACAAAGAAACTAAAGCACCACCAGCAAAACGGAAAGCTGAAGAAGACCCTGTTAGTCAGAATAAAACAAAGAAAAAACGGCGAAAGAAAGTACAGTATTTATTAAAAGCTTCAATTAATTATTTTTTATCGGTATGAATTCCGTTCACTGGTCGCCACTGAATTGGCGTGTGTTAAGTGTATGGAGCATGGAGTATTTTGAAGGAAATTGTTGGATGTTTTTCACTCCTAAATTCACTTCCCTTTAAAATATTAATACGTTTTGCTGATTTTTGAGTCATAAGGAGAATAAGTGGTGACCAGTAAACATAATACTTTCCGTCATTTCAAATGATTGTCAGTTTTGAAGATTTGTTTTGTTGTAATTTATATCTCCTCTTTTGTTGTATTCTAAATCTTTTTGTGATTTATAATTACAGCAAAAGATCAGTGAATATGTTTCCAAAGGCAACATCAAGGCAGCAACCGTGAAAGATGTTATTCAGAAATTGGAGCAACACTTCAAACAGAAACTTTCTTCCTTCGAGCTCGAAGATCTTCAGATTGATGGTAAAAACAATTAATTTTTCCATTGTTGTTTGGGCCTTTTATTTAGTATCCATTTTATGGCAAATTTCTATTCTTTAGTGGACTATATATGTTTCGAATATAATTACATATGTTTATGGTGTTTTGTCAAAAATTTACATTCCTGGTCATCACATACTTTTAGAAGGCTAAAAGTGATTTTCTGACGTTTACATTGGGACATTATCATTTTTATATCACTTTTAGCCCCTTACCAATTGAACCCCATTCGCCATGTTGAATTTTCCTGCACGACCAAGATGGCGGCCCTTCTCCAAAGTAAAATTTCACCTTGCAGTCAAAATTAAACATTGAAAAACTTACCATGGAAGTCCCTGGAATCTCCAGAATGTTGTGCCCTGGTCTGTTTTTCCCCGATGATTCTTCTAAACAGGAAAAAACTAGTCTAACGTAATTTTTCTTTACATTTTCGAGCAAACTCGGGAGAAGAGCGAGATTTACCATGTGTTTACAGATGAACAAATCACGGTCCAGATAGCCCGCCCGCCCTCTTGTGGTCATCTCATTGTTTTGACATCATCCAGGGGCTAATTTCATAATGCCACTAAGCACAAAATTTTGCTTCATAAAAGTGGGTTACCAGGCAAAACCGTTTGTCAAATTATGTTCTTGGCAGCAGTAGGAGAATACCAGTAAATGCACATCACTTATGATTTTGTCTGGCAACCCATTCTTGCAAAATAAAGCAAAACAATTCTGTGCTTAGCAACATTTTTTGCTTAGCAGTGCCATTAAATGGCCCCAGGTGCAAAAAAAAAAGGAAAAAAATCTTTATCTTTTTTAACTTTTACTTTGCAGAATCTCACTTCTTTCCACCAAACTCTTTCTCGCTACCCCTGGCTTCATACCTGGAAGCCGCCGTTCCACGTTGGAGCCAAGACCTAGAGGCTAAGAGACCTAAACACTTCAAGACGTGCCTCCTACTCCTCGTCACATCATCGGCGCGGAGAGCCGTTGATCTAAACAGAGAAGCTGCAGCTTTCAAGGGGAAAAGCTGTGTCAGCACAAAGCTGTTCTCAAAACATTTAAAGGTAATGTCCGTTTGTCGATTGTTCTTTGCATAACAGTAATGTCCGAGTTGCACTTGTTTACTGAAGACATTGTGATGATCTGGCAAAGTTGCCTTTTACCGGTGTACAACATTGTTAACTTTTACAATACGTAGTAATTTATTTTTGGTGGTGTTGCATTTGTTAAATTGTCCCGTGTCAAACTGTTTTTAATGCAGTGGTTTTTTGTCATTTTTGTTTCGTCACAGATTGAAGATCAGGCTAACTTTCTGGCCAAGAACCGAACTCAGTTTGCAGTTGGAACGCCCAATCGTCTGCTCACTCTACTACAACAGGACGCACTCAGTCTCAAAGGCACGCGATACGTCATTCTGGACTGGAATTGGCGAGACGTCAAGTACAAAACCATGTGCGATATTCCAGAAATCAGAACGGACCTTTTCAGACTCTTTGAGAAATATGTGATACCGCAAGCAAAGACTGGAAAAAGGCTGAAAATTGGGATATTTTGAAGAAGTAAACAAACTAAAAATGTCAGTCACCCTTAGTGTGTTACCAAGGTTACTTGGGTCTACAGTAAAACCAGTGAACTGTTTCTGTGCACTTTTGCAATGGAAATTTCAGATTAACAGAGTATATTTAGACCCAGTTCCCGTGGCGACTGACATCCCACTTTAGTAGTCTGTAATATTTATTTAAATGTACAAGTTTGCAGATTTTAAAATCTGGCCCTGAGCAAATTTTCATAATTAAAACTGATAAAGACGGGTATGGCAAAATGTTTGTAACACTTTAAAATTAACACTTTAAACTATTGTTTTGTTTATCATTTCACCATTTGTCTTTGCTTTTAAGAAAGATGTTGCCAAGATTAAAACCTGTCGGTGTGAAGTGACATTTTTCAATTCATTTTTACTATGGTTTTTATAAGGGATTTTCTTGTAGAAAAGCTTTTTATTCATCTCGATATTGAGAAGAATCGATACCGAGAGGTCTACAATAGGCATAGATGTTTGGTTTAAGTCAACATGTTCCGAGTTGCTTGCCATTATTGACAGACTGCCTTTGGGTCAAAACGGTTGAACAAGTCTGCAATATTAATATTATTCACATACATTATTAATTTATAATTGGATTCTAATGTCCATACGAGTTTGGGAAATCTGGATGCAGTAAAAAGCAACTTGGCTCCACCGGGATTGGAACCGCGGACCTTCTGCTTAACGTGCAGACGCCCGACCAATTGAGCTATGAAGCCAATTGGTGGTGGTCTACCTTATTACGGCTTGCTCCACACTTTAAAATCAAGTTGAAGGTCCAAACCCTCTCATTGCTCCACTGGGATACTCAAGTCTGTGGTGGGAATACATTGGGCTTTTCCAAATCTCGGCTCCGGCTCCGTCTCCATGTGGTTTACATGGAGCCTGAGCCCAAGTCGAGATTTGGAAAAAGGCCCTGGATACAATACAGCGCCCTCTATTGTTTTACATGTCGTTATATGATGACTAGACTGGTTCCCGTGCCATAGCCATAGCCAATGCATAAATCGCAAGCAGCAGTGCGCGGTGAGCTGGTAAGTTGTGATTTTGTCTTCCCTAGAGGGGAAAAAAATCGGCCTTTTGCTTTGTCATAACTTGGTCTTTTAAAAGACGTAATCTGTGCGCAAGTAAATATGTGGTTAACAGCTTTGAATTGAGTTTAATAATACTAATACTATAGCCCTACTTCGATTTCACGAAAAAATTTCATTTGATGATTTGGAACTTGAGGGCGCCCTTTCCATAGGCGTAGGAGACGGGGGAGCTGGTGCTCCCCTCCCTCTCCCCCCACTTTTGCCTCCTATATTGTCGGCAAATCATGGTAGACCTAGGCTATACTGTCGGCAAAAATTTTAAAAAAGTTAATGAAACTAGGCCTAATAATACTATGTCTATAGGCCTACATGTAATATAGGAACACCGCTGAAAAACACCACGGCAATGGCAATTTTACAGTCATTATGTTTAATATCGTCAGAACCCCTAAATCCATGCGGTCCTATTTCTACGCACTCACCTTAATGTTTGCCGGCCAATGCGCGCGCGTGCATAAGCGATAGGTGCGCAGATTATGGAGGATCGAGGATACATGTAGGCCTACTGATCTAGCCTGGGCTATGTCCATACAAGCTGTTGCGCATTATAATCTTTCCGCAATAAACATCATTTTTGAGTTGCGAGGTATTCTCATTTCTGCAATTGCTCCAGTTTTTGTATTTTTCCTTTTCTTCAAAGAAATTTGTTAAAGTGATCGTACACAACAGAACGTGATCATGTTGTCAGACGTAGCAGCATCGGTGCGATCTCCAAAAGCAGAGAATTTCCACTTTGGCCCGTGGGAAATTACTTCAGTGAAGGGCCATATTCTGAAGTCAAAGCAACTGGAAAGGTAGAAAGACGGGGGAAAAAAAAATTAGTAATAGATATTACTAATTAGGCTTGGCTAATCCCAGCATTTTTGGGGTCGACTCTGATTCCAAAAAAGATTCGCAATTCAACTCAAAATAAATTCCATTTTTCACGGGAAAATGCTAAATATACCAAGTGTTCTAGTGCGTGTACATTGACAATCTTGACTACATATTGTGCAGATAATGACCCAATTATTTGTACCGAGCGCCACTAAACACCCTTGACATGATGCTAGCCTGTGCCACACACGTTCCTAATAATGTAGAAATTATCAGAAGCTAAATAATCTTGCAGAAGTCGAGTATTTTGGCTTCGGAATTGCAAGCTAATTCTGGAACCAGCAAGCTATGACTGGGAATTGAATCTAGCTGAAGGGGAATCGCGACTCCGATTCCCAAAATGAAATCGATTCTACTCGCCTCCGGCGTGGAATTGCCAGAGCCTAAAAAATATTTTCAGTCTTACAATAATCCTTACAGGAATTATTAAAATAATTTCATACAAAAGTAGAACTGTATTTTGGGAAGGTAAAGTGCAAAACCACTTGAGTATTATTTGAGACATGATTGAAGTACCATAGAAACCAAATCTTTTATGTAGGTACAATCAAGAACTGGAATTGCCTCAACTTCCTGAGATGCTCTTCGGTGACAATGTCCTAAGAATCCGCAACGTCGAAGGTTACGGTATCGAGTTTAACGCCTTCGATGCCATCAAAAGGGTTGATGCACACAATGACCCCATCAAAGTTGCTGCCACTCAGAAATGGAGGGAAGCAAGGTATGTTAAAATATTTAAATCCTATTTAAAGTTGTCAAAATTTTCAGTTCTACAGAGCGTAGTATTTTTCAAGACCTCCCCCCCCCCCCCCCCGAAATACTATTTATCAACATTTGTTTGTCGCTACCATGAAATGTCAACATTTTACAGTGCATGTAAAGTCCTACACGGCCCTTGACCCCCTTCCCCTCCTACACGGCCCTTGACCCCCCTACCCTCCTACACGGCCCTTGACCCCCCTACCCTCCTACACTTTGTAGAACCGTGAAAATGTTGACAACTTTGGATGGCCACTTAAGAATCAAATTAGTAGTTGACCATTGCTTTAAAGTGACTGTGTATAGTCCGTATCGAATATCCGCCATTTCGTGGGGCAGTTTCTTTGTTCCTTGAGGACATGCATGGTTGCACATATTGTGCTTCCAACGGTTTAAGTCACAAAAGGTGCTTCCCGAAATGGCGGCTATTCGATACGGTCTATATTAAGTGTTTTTCTAAGATCTTCAATTTTGTCCCTATTTTATTTTTTTTGTACACGGGTTACTATTTTTCCAACGCAACCAACTTCTACTCCTTTAGTAAACTAAAATGTTCTCTGTTTAAATTTTAAACTAGGAGTGATTGCGAATTCATCAACCAAGTTGTGAAACCTTTCGATTGGACTTACACCACCGACTACAAAGGCACTCTGTTGGGAAATTTAGAGGTACGCATACGACAGTATTATTTAATAATAATAATAATAATAAAATGGATTTAGCAAACGCCCTTTGTTAATTTAACCTCGGGGCGATTTACATTGGCTTATAAAACAAGACAAAAATACATTAAGTTAAAAGTGGGTGAGTGAGTTTAGTACAACGCATTTAGTAAGAGCTGTTGCCATGGCAACTTAGCTGTTCTAGTTTTCATTCTTGAGCTTAAGATTAAAATTGCAGTACATTGTAAATCGCTTCTTGTAATTTTTCAAACATTCGTTCAGGCCTTGCCAACGGATCAGAGAATAGACATGGAGAAGCTCAAAGTGCGAGAAACAATCCACTTCTATGAGGAGATGACGCTGTTTGAGGACGAACTGGCAGATAACGGCAGCGCTTCGCTGATAATCAAAATGGTAAGCTTGTTCTGCTTTCAGCTCGTTTCTCCTAGTAAAGAATTAAGCGTGAATTTCTTGAACGGAAAGTATCGCTTGTACAACAGCGTGACGCCAACAAAAAAATACCTATCCTTAAAGGCACAGGCTCGTCAGCAATGCGCGCCCGCCAAATTCGTGCTCGAAACACGCAATTCCATGCCTTTGCTATGGAGCTGCGTATTGCGTGGCACACATTTGGCGGGTGCGCATTGCTGAAGAGCCTGTGCCTTTAACTATCACGCTCGTCCTAAAATGTTTTTGCTTTTGACAATTTTGAATGATCAAAGATGGTTGAATTTGTATCTTCAATTTTCCCTTTTCTTTCATACAATTTTATTTCCCAGTACAGTTTATCCTAGTTAATGGGACTGCTAATACAACATTCTGCTCATAACAAGGAAACGTTTAGGTCCCAATACTTTGTTCATTGTTTTCATTGTTCATTTTACGAGGCTCCTGTTATAACAAGGTATTCTGCAAAGTTCTCCCCCTGCACCACCCCTCATTATTTGTGTACCTTTTGTCTTCTACAGAGAGTAATGCAGTCGTGTTTCTTCATTTTGCTGCGGTTTTTCCTCCGAGTAGATGACGTCCTCATCAGAATAAATGACACAAGAATTTATCATGAGGTATGTTGGGGAAAATTGTCATTTGGTCAAATATTCTTTACTCTTTGCAACCATGGAATCAAATGATATAGCCAAAATAGATTATCAGCCAAAATGGTATGTGTTGTAGATTGACCTTTAATTTATTTCATGAAATATAGCGCCAATTAACTTCAGTAGAAGTTTTAAAACTTTGCTGAAAATTTGCAGTATTAAAGCTCATTTTGAAAGTACTTTTCCAATTAAACGTCTTGGATACTTTAAATATGACACATTCGTTGTATGTGCCTCAGAGGTCAACCATTGTCGGAATATGTTTGTAAATATTTTTAAGTAATAAATAAACAGCATTCCAAGTTTTTAAAAGTACACTGCTGCACTTTTCAAGCTTACATTTAATAGGTTTGAATTAAGTAATTTTCATCAAAAATAATTTTTGACACTATTTTTCCCTTATCTTTAGGCGGGAGAAGATTTCATAATCAGAGAGTTTACATCAAGAGAAAAAAGTATCTCAGAATTGAAAGTCGAACCGTCACTCTACACCAACCCAACTGAAATTGCCGAACATTTAGACATTACGGCCGAGCAGTATGACAGAATAGACTTCCCAGCTGTCGACAAGGATAAGACGTGACGATCATAGTGGGTTTTTCAATATCATTCAGAATTTTGTGTGGATTTTTAAATGTATTACACTAGACCTTTCTAAAAAGCTGTGCGAAATTTCCGTGTAATGAATGAAACCAGGGGTTTCGTTTGACGAAGACTAGTTAATGAGCGTGTGTTCACATCTCACTTAACGAAGATCAAATGAAGAGTGGTCAGCGCATTTTTGAATAGCGTAGTTTCATTCAAAAATGCCGCACGCGCGAGTTGCGATACCTTCAATTTATTGAGCATGTATTCAACTTGTAAAAAACGTGTTTTTACTTGATCACGATTTAGTTTGAAGGAAGACAGTTTTAACTTTCTCGATACAATAGCCGTGGCGCAACAACATAAAGCAAGGTTAAGCAACAGGGTGCAACCAATGTGCTTTTCTTGCTGTGTTTGCTGGTTAGCGCTCGGGGCTGCATAGGTCATGATTGTCAAATGACGCCCAAAATGGTGAAAGGTGTGACGTCGCCAGAAAGCTATCAATACACAAATAGAAGTACATGTAGATATAGACAAATCAAATTCTGTAGCGTGTTTATTCCAGTCTTTAGCAGGCATGCTACTATAAATGCACTGTACATGTACAAAAATGAGTTATTGAACTGGAAAATACATTTATTCAAAGATTAACGTCGTTGGTTAAAATCTACCACTGAATTTCTAACAAATTCATAACAATTTATAAATTCATAACATAGAAATTGCCTTGAATTCTCAAAACAACTTTTATTTAGATGTGCGGTTGACTGCTCTATTCCCCCTAAACACTTTGGCAAAAATGCGACAAATTTGTGAATATACACTCGGTTTGGCCTGTAACTGTCTAAAATCTACATTTGTTTTACAAAATGGAAAAGTCTGTTATTTACACTTTGTACAAGGGTTCAACCCTAATAATTTAAATGGACTGGAAGTTACTTTCTTCATAAAAAAAAAAACGGGTAATACAAGAAAAAGAATATGGAAAATGAACATCTATAATAACAAAAATCATTTTTGGTGAAATGTTACTTCACTAGCACATGAAGATTTTCAGCTTCATTGACCATTCTGCTACACATTCCTTCAAAAACCCAGCGGTTGCTTTTTTAAAACTCTGCACCAAGAACAATTTCTAAACCATTTTTGTAAAATAATGCCTTAATTATTTGGTCCTAAAACTTCACTAAGCTGAATTTGGAATGCTATGTCCCATTTCAAAAACCTTTCATTTGTCTTTTGCAGAACTAATTAAACTGGTTTAATAAATATTTGAGAGAATAAAAATGGTCAAAAATCCTAAAACCTATTGGTGTTGATTTATTCTGTTGTCACTGAATGTTATATTTTACTATATCCATGCAAACTTAAATGGTCTTTTTAAGTTCCATATGCACCAAATTAAGTCTTTTTCACTTCGGCCTCAAGTCGGAAAACAATTTAACTTGCATTTTTTTACCAGACGACGTACGCTCAACTGTTCCCCGAAAGATTACGATGTAAGTGAGATGGCATTTTTGTAGGCTGAAAAATCGTCGGACGCGAACAACTGTGCTTAATCATCAACTCCGTCTTGGTTCGGTAGTATTCTGTTTGCGCTTTCATGAGTTCAACACGGACGATGTGTTCTTTCATCAGGATGGCCATCTTGCGTTTACGGTATTCCTCTGCGGTTTCGACGGGTGGCAATAAGGACGGTGGTGCTGGTCGTTTGACGGGACGCTTTTCTTTGATGGACGACGGACTTGGTGCGGATGTTGAAGGGTATCCTGTATGTGGAAATGTAGTTTTTAGTTGAGCATAAGAAGAAAAAAAAACTGTCACATAATGTAATATTGCCAAGATTTTTCAAGACACCCAAATAGCTAACTTCATCAACAATAATCCAAAAAATTAACGAGTTGCAAAGAATGAACATGCACAGAGGAGTGCCATTATTGCAGTTTAATTATATTCTAGCCGGAGTAAAGCTTATGGAGTTGAGGACTTGCAGGGCCTTGTGAAAGCCTTGACTACAGCACTGAGACCCATGGAGTTGTGAGGACTTGCAGGGCCTTGTGATGGCCCAGTGAAAGCCTTGACTACAGTACTGAGACCCATGGAGTTGTGAGGACTTGCAGGGCCTTGTGATGGCCCAGTGAAAGCCTTGACGACTGCAGCACTGAGACCCATGGAGTTGTGAGGACTTGCAGGGCCTTGTGATGGCCTAGTGAAAGCCTTGACGACTGCAGCACTGAGACTCGCGGAGTTGTGAGGACTTGCAGGGCCTTATGATGCCCTTGTGAAAGCCTTAACTGCAGCACTGAGACCCATGGAGTTGTGAGGACTTGCAGGGCCTTGTGATGGCCTAGTGAATGCCTTGACTACAGCACTGAGACCCATGGAGTTGTGGGGACTTGAATAATACCAACACTTCAAATTCACTGATACAAAGAATGATGTATGACCATAATGTATGCGTGGCTTTAAGGATAGAGTGGGAGGGGCATAATTACCATTAGCTGATTCTGTCGTTGGGGCTTGTTGTTGCTGCTCAGAATTCATTTCTTGATTCTGCCGGTTGGGACTGGTCTGTTGTTCCATCCCCTCCTCTGATTGGCTGTTGTTTGGCAATGGGAGTGGTCCCTCTACGAATCCAGTAGCTCGCTTGAAGCGAACTGATGGTGAAACAAACAGAATTAGAAGAGTGCCCCCATTAAGTGGGTCCCATTTCATTATAATGCTTAGCAGAAAATATACATCAGAAACATTAGCAGAGTACCAGTCAAAAACTAATACAGATATGACATAGGACTTTAGTTACCTTTTAAATGTAGTCTACTTGTTTGGTAAAATTACCCTCCAAATATTTTCTGAATAGACTGCCGAAGTGAATACGTCATCTTTTGTTAGTTGCCTAGGCAATTGGCTCTAAACTAAATATCACTGAACCGTGTCCCTGTGCTTTGCAATGGTACTTTTTTCCGACGTCCATGATAGTTTAGAGCCAATTGCCATGGCAACCACGTCCCACTTCGGCTGTCTATTATTATCTTTAAGCTTACTTGTTATCAAGATGGTAATGGTAGTCCTGTGAAATTATTTCGTCTGAATTGCCCCCATTCATGAGAAAAATGACCAAATTATTTATCTCCAATCATGCACAAAAACTGTACATGTACTCGGATTGTTGAGGTTTTCTGAACTATTACTGCATCTATGTGGCTGAGATTTCTACAAGGTAGTTTTCCCAACCTATGCTTTCAATTACATACCAGTGGAAATCATGCCGTTTTTAACAGTTTACCAAACAAGTATACTACCTTTAAGCAGTTGACACGAATTGAGATTCTTACTAGCAACAGCTGTGTATGGAAGAACTGGAAAATGTGAAAAACTGACTGAGGTGTGACAAAAGTACACTTTTTTTTCTGTTTAAAAGAGGAAATATGTCTTACCAGCTTGGATTAAATTTCGATGCCGATCTTTGCATTGCTGCACTGTCTTTTGGTTTACGTCCCCAGAAAATCTGTTCAGGTAAATAACATGATTAATAATCCATTAATAACTGATGGCATTTTAATTAATCCATTTGTAGTATGAGATTTTATTGATAAAATACCTTAAATTATTTATATGCAGCACGATGTGGCATAGGGTATCCCCCCTACCATTGTTCCCCTATTGTCTCAAACATCCAAGGAATTCCTTTCAGTTTTTAGGGGGGGGGAGGGGTTTGGTGCGTTAACAAAACGGAGGTGTGTTCAGGTATTGGGGGCCTTAGGGGGAGGGGGAGTCCCTTTGCCACATATTGTGCTGGGTATAAAATTATTCATTATTTATTTTATTTTATTGAAGAAACATTTAAAAACCTAAATAAAATAAGACAATTAAGCATTACAATGACAAATTGAAAAAGTTTGGCAAGTGTGTTTCAGGTGATGAAAGTAGGCCTACTTTTGTTTTCAAAGTAAATTGGGGGAAAACTGTAGGCTATGAAAATCAGCTGCACAAGTAAATAAATGAATAATCTGCTTATTTTCTCTCCCTAAGCCAAAATGATGTTATATTTCGAGTTGTAAAATATCAGTAGTTTTACTTGATGCACTTACGCATTGACACAATCCCGGATTCTTTCCCAGGCGTCGAGCTTTTGTTGCCGGGTCGGTACGCCTTGCTCCAGGTGCGTCCCGTCCAAAACATTTCGCTCAGTCGTGTAAGCCGTAGCGAGAGCCACATCCATTGTCGACGTAAATGGCGACGCTTTCCGTTTTGCTAACAGATTTTCCATCGAAGAATGGTGTATTGCCAAGTGAATTTCGCTTGTTTCGGCTGCATCGTCGATTTCCGCGTTTTCCTCGGCCGTTTCCAGGAACTTTTCGCCCATATCTTCGGCAGACGACATCGCAAAACTTTGGAAAAGAGTGCTTATTCTTTGTGCTAAGTGCTTACGAATTGCTAATTATTGTTTAGCGAAAAAGTACACCACCGTTGATTTAACATAGCGCCCTCTTTTGGTAAGCCTGGGAAAATTTATTCCACTCCATTAATCTGACATAGCGCCCTCTTTTGGTATTCGGAGAAAAATTCAAGATGGCAGCCTCCATTGCCATTGGCCGTCCGTAGATCGTCTAACATGTCTTGAAGTTTCCTTCCTCCATGCTTGAATTGAAGCCAACAGACTTCTTGGCCGTAGGTTGCGCTAGGTTCCTTGGAATTGGCCCGAGATGAAATCAAAGAGGAAAATCCTTAGGCCAGTCACGGAATCAAAAGTGTGAGAGAAGTTTAATTTGTTTGCATTATGATTCATCATGTCCGGTCCAGACCATGACCAGATGACGTCTGTCATTTTAATATCTCTGTACTGTGCGCGCATGCGATATGCCGGTTCGGCATGCCATAGGCTGTACTAGGCTTAGTTCATTGTTACTAATCATGTTAGTATAGGGCATGGGACGCAAATACATACGTGACATAGCGCACACTCAGGACTGCGCACACTTTTTTCTGGTATTTTTTAAGTTTATGCCACAACTCGAATTTAAGGAAAATAATTATTGGAATCGATAGCTTGGATGATTTTGAAATACCTTTTCCATTGACATTTCCGTCGCAAATGTTGCATTTCCATGAAAATTCTGTGTTTTTGTCACGTCCGCCTCCATACAAAAGTGTGTGAAACTGCTGCCGGCCGAGGCAGTGTGTGAAGCGAGCGAAGAAAGAGGGCGTGCGTGTGATGATCCGTTTGGTTTCTGGCCGGCCGCTATGCAATATGCAATATTCTTTCCGTGATTTTTCTCTAAAACTAAGCCTTTGCGACGGAAATGTATATAAGTATTCCTATTTTAAAATCGTCCAAGCTATCGATTCCATTAATTATTTTCCTTAAATTAGAGTTGTGGCATAAACAAACAAAAAACCTTTTTTCTTCAGTTTTCAAACCTTTTCCAAAAGAAAACTAGTCTATAAAATATTTGATTTTTCCCCCCTCATAATTTTGTGCTTTTAAAAGCTAGCATTTTTACATATGGTTTTAAGGTCATAACAAGACTAATCCTCAGTATTAATTGATGGTAATCTTGCCTGTTTGGCTCTTTTTCTACCCATTCTTTATACATTTACTTAATAGTCAGAGGAACAGCAAGGTCATTTCCAAACTGCACGCCCTGAATAAAGAAATGGAGAGGGCAAGAAGTAAAAAGACCAAAGAATCGGGACAGCCTCACAGAGTTGGTCTTCTAATAAAACAGATGGAAGAGGTATAAACTATTAATGTATAGAATGCTAGGAATCATAATAAATTCTGTTGGGTTCAGAATCCTGTCTGGATCAGAATCCTGTGGGGATCAGAATCCTGTCGGGATCAGAATCCTGTCGGGATCAGAATTGAGTAGGAGTTTCTCAAAGTATCATTAAAAGGGAGTGGGCCAATTAGTTGGTGTTAATTTCTCAACCAGATTTTTAAAATATTGTTTCATTGTTTTTATTTTAATTTTTTTTCTTTTTAGTTGGGTGGACTGGATGCATATCAGCTGGCTTCGAAGCAAGGGGAGACAAAACACGGAAATCTCAACTCGGCGAAATGGGTGCTGCAGAAACTGAAAGAACTCAACATCAGCCCTGAACAAGTTTGTTTAATTTTCTTTTCTTACTGAATTGCATTTGATTTTCATTGTTTCAGTTTTGTTTCTATTGATTGAAACGCAACCACTTGCTTGGGCCAAACAAAATATCCATTGAGAATTGGGAGAAAATGTAAGTTTAAAAAAATAGACTGTCAGCACATAATTGAGTAGACCGACCAAGTACTGGTCAAGTGAGCATTTCTAGCCCTGCTTAGCCCCTCAAATCCTCCAAAAGACTTTTGAAGAATTAAAGAAAGTTTGGGTTAAGACCTAACCAGTTTTTTCCTTTTCTCAGGGGAGAAAGTTTCAACTTCTTGATGTTGGAGCCTTAGACCAAAACTACAGCAAACAGCAGAAATGGATTGACTGTACGCCAATAGACCTTAATCCTCAAAACAGTCTGGTTACCAAGGCGGACTTTTTTACATTTCAGGTGATTGTATTTAAGTTTAGTCAACATTTTTATTTATTTATTTATTTATTTATTCATTCACCACATCCAACAGCGGAGGGACTGCCAATTACAGGAATGGGAGCAAGTGTGGTTGAGTGCCTTGCTCAAGGGCACAGGTGACAAAACCCGTCGCCGCCCGGAATTGAACCTACATTCTAGTACTGGACCGCTCGGCCATAATACCCCACAAAATTAAAAATTACTTTACAGACTGTTCTGCTTCAGTAATTTGCTCTAGGTCCAAGAGGACCTGTTTGAACAAAGTGATTCCCACAGTAATGTGGGAGAATCCTGTAGTTAAGGGCTCCCAGTAAAACAATTTTTTTTGGGTTATCAACCTGATTGAACCTGTGTGGGATGAGCTGACCTCTGGAGCCGCGCATCTCAAAAACAGCCCTAGAAGTGCAGATGCTCAGGGAGGCACGTCAGGCAGAGTGTCGCACCCTGCCTCGGTGGCTTCTCGGGGGCTGGTGCGGTCAGCCTTGTCACAAGAGGTGTTCGATAAATTGTCAGAGTATACTTCGCATTTTTTTAACAGTATCTTGTGTTACAGCAGATATAAAATGTTTTATGTCAACAATCAGCTATTTTTGGTTATTTTTGCAGAATGACAACCCAGTACTGTATGACATCATAGTTCTTAGCCTTGTCTTAAACTTTGTGGGTTCTCTATCAAAACGTGGGGATATGCTAAGGAAGTGTGCCAGCATCTGTAAACCTAAAGGATACCTTTTTGTAAGCTGATTTATACTCCAAAAATCTTTCACTTTTGCCAGAGTTATTCTGCTGACATTGACATTCATGTCAAATGGTTTCACTTGACTTGGGACTTGAAGGCAGAATGACTTGACTTGGGACTCGAAGGCAGTTTGATTTGACTTCAGATTCGAATGCAGTTTGATTTGACTTCAGATTCGAATGCAGTTTGACTCGACTTCAGATTCGAATGCAGTTTGACTCGACTTGATATTCGAAGGCTATTTGACTCGACTTGGGACACGAACCGAGTTTGACTTGACTTGAGACTCGAAGACAGTTTGACTTGACTAATTGCTAGGACTCGAAAGGCAGTTTGACTTGACTTGAGACTCGAAGACAGTTTTACTTGACTAATTGCTGTGACTCGAAAGGCAGTTTGACTTGACTTGAGACTCAATGGCAGTTCTATTTGTTTTGGGACTTTAAATTGCCATTTTTGAGATAAAATCCTAAAACCAATCCTTTATTTCTGTTTATAGATTGTCCTACCACGTGCATGTATGGAGAATTCCCGATATCTCAGCCACAAACTCTTCAAGGACATGTTAACCAGTATAGGCTTTGAACTTATTGCATCACACACCAGCCGCAAGCTTAGCTTCACGATGTTCCTACACACGGGAGAAACGACCAAGGGGAAATCTTTTCCAAAAACTCTCGTTAGAAATGGAGTGAGCTGCAATAATTTTAGCATTGTTTTGAATTTATGACAGAGTTTATTCTATAGCAGGGGCTGGGACCTTTGCGCAGGCCTTGACATTAACCAAGGCCACCGGCCTCATGCCCTGCTGAGTTGGCCCTGATGCCCTTTCAAGATATATACACTTTCTGAGGCTAACTTGGCCAGCATGCCCTGTCTTTTTAAGTTTTATGAGGCTTGCATAGTTGTATTTTATACTGAGCAAGAAAAGAAACAGATTTTCAGTTTAATTAAAACTTGAATTTTTTTTGTAACAAAGTCGACCTCTAAATATTTGTATAATACTGTAAAAGCTGAAATATTTGCGGTGGTTTTATTTTCGCGCATTTCGAGCACCAGACAGAGCCCGCGAAAAAAACAACCCGCGAAAATATTGTTTGCAACAATTGTGGCGATCCCTGAAACAAAACATAATTTCCATCCGCGAAAATAACAACTCGCGAAAATGTCAGTGATGTTGAAATGCGCGAAAATATCTGTACGCGAAACAGTGGCTTTTACAGTAGCTTAATTATTATTATTATTATTATTATTATTATTATTTATTTCTGGTATTCATACCAAGGATTCCTCAAAAGTGCTCATTGCACTGTCACTCGCAAGCGTGAGGAAACCCATGAAGAATTAGAATTAGAAATGGCCAGAGACACCGGGGAATCCCTCCCCTTCTCTTCACGAAGAAATGCTCTGGGATCTTTAAAGTGCGTTACCTTACCTAACACACCGGACCAACGGCTTTACATCCCTTCCGAAGGATGGAGAAAGTGTGATTAAGTGCCTTTCTCAAGAGCACAAGTGCCACAGTGTCGCGGCCCGGCATCGAACCCACATTCTAGAACTGGCACAGGAGCTTGAGTTCGACGCACTAGACCGCTCGGCCATAACACCTCAATTATGCATGACTGCAGAAAGTGTCTGTGTGCGTGCTGAAAATGTCCACAGTCAGATTGACTGAGATGTTGGCCTATAATTTGAAAGTGGTAAGAGATACCAGAATAAGGTCAATGGTGTTATGGTTGGGTATGGTCTAGCTGTAAAAGTTTTTTACAGTCGGGAAGTGGATACAATTTGAGTTTCTTTAGTTGCTCAGTATGTATACTACTCAACATTTGTTTAATTTTAGCAGTACATACCACCAAGCTATCGCCATGCATCACTTGCAACTTTTAAAACATCACTTAAAAGACATTTTATGAAATATCATTAACTGACTAAGCTCCATGATTGTGACATTAGATTTTTAATGTGTCTCGCTGTGCCATGAGCATCTTTTTTGATGGATACCGGCGCATTATAAATTGCCATTATTATTATTACTATTATATTTAAAAAATGTTTTTTGGGCATACTAAAGTGGTTAGTGTGTGTGTACACATTGTCTGAATGATTGCACTGTTACTGAATAAAAATAAAAATTACATGTATAATACAGATGGTACTTTTTCATGAGCTTTGTTGTTTAATTCTCAGCTAGTTTGCACATTATACGTGTACTAGGGAGAAGGGACTTGCCAACTTAAATGCCACAATCCACCCCTCCCTTCCCCAACGCCCTGCCCGTTTCCCATTCAATCTGACGTGATTTTTTTTTCCACTTGGACTACCGGTTTCAATTTCCTTTTTCAAACGACTCAACCATAAACTTCCGCGAATTCCGTTCCGGGGTTCTGAAAATGAAACTTGTTGATTCTGGGTGAAAGTTCGTATTGAATAACCCGTTTTGAGGTACGCCAACTGTCGTACCCAGATCTGGGTATAATTTTGTAACCCAACTTTTGTTTATTTATGCCTCGATTGGGGAATATGGGGTGACCTTAACCTTTGATTGAGGCGCGCGTACGGTAAAAGCGCATACATCGTGCGCATATCTTCGGCTGGCCGAAAGATGGGCGCATATGAAGCTGAAAGTGGAGTCGATTTTCGGTCAAAATGTGAGTTATTCGTGTATGTCATTTTGTTTGCATTGAATTAAATATTGCAGAGTCGCTATTTTTTACGTAATGGATGATTAAAAAGGAGAATTGTGTTGAAAATGGTCGTGTTTTAAAACGGAGACAGTCGGGGCCGGGTACGGTACGACGTACGGCCGGGTGCATGCAGCTCAGCGGACCGGCCGGGGTCGAGCTCCAGTGAATCATGGAGGAAGCTTCCTCCATGAGTGAATTAACACCGTGTGAATGGTGTGAACATGGTGTGAAGCATGTAAAGTACAGCTTCCGGACACGATGTCAACATGTTCCTAAAAATAAACTGTTTTTGCATGCAGAACCTCCCACTAAACTGTAATTAATGTTGTTCCTTGGATTAGGAAATGGTATTTTTTTTGTTCACATTGAACACGGATTTTGATATTATAGCCTATAGGGCCTAGGCCTATTCATTGGAATCGATAGCTTATCAATTCTTAGTAAGATATATTGTTGATGTCCCCTAACGTGGCGCATTTTACTTTCCGTTCTCTCTCGGCGCAATAAACGATCTGATGCACTTGGCATTAAGTAAATAAAGTTCTGAAGTAGGCCCTACCTTCATAAATTCCAAAACTAAAAGAATCATTCATTTACGAGAAATTCACCAGAATCTTAAAGTAGTGCTGTTCGCTTCATATCAGGTTGACATGTCATAAACGAAAACCTGTAATACTAGACATTTCATGTGATTCACGTGAATAAATTGTGTCTATCGGCATTGTGTTCTGTACGCATGTGCGTGCATGCAATAGTCGTCACGAGCCACCGTAACATGGTTCTCAACATTTCAGCCAATCAGCGTCGACTGCGCCACGTTAATTAGGGCACACTCAGAGAGTCAGATGATTTTCTGTGAGTAAACGTTTGCGGCATCAGTCGCAGTTTTTCCATTATTTGTATCATTTGTACTTGTATAAATTTACTAAAATCTGTGTTCAATACCTAGGAAATAATCATGATAATTGAGTACTGTACATGTAGTTCACCATGGCTTCTATTAAACCTCTATACAAAACATATTAGACTTGCTGAAAAATTGTGTTTTAAAAGAAAATCTCCTTTTTTTCCAATTCTAAATTTTTGTTTTAGTCCCCATCAAATTTGCGCTTACTGATGCTTGGGGTAAGAAATAAGAAGTTGATCATTAATAATAATAATCAAGCATCGGTAAGTGCAGATTTGATAGAAAAACCCAAATTTAGGAGTGGACAAAATTAAAGATTTTCTTAGAGAACACTTTGAAATTGTTCAGCCAGTCGTTTGTTTTGCACACAAGGTCTGATGACTACCGGATACTCAATTCGTTCCCCCATGACTTGCATTATTAATCAAGTAAATCTTATTTGCAGGGATGAAACAAATGGCTTTGTAAATGGCGATTTGCCTGACGATGTCCAATTCCATCATCAAAACGTCAACATTTCAGAGGCTTCAGACCAACTCGGCAGTCAGGTGGATATCCACATTTCCAACCAACTCCCAGTCGGTAACCTGGTGACGAGGGATCACTTTCCCATTATGGAGGATGAAAACGTCAATTCCATTGACTCTGATCCGGCTTACTGGGCCGGAACAACACCTCCGCGTAACCACAGGGAAGAAAAAAGGCAGCATCTACGATCTCGACATTCCGCAAAGCCGCCACGCTTGGTCCTTCCTAGACGGGACAGTGTCCCAAAGCCGTTCAATGCACAAACTAGAAAAGGTATTGTACGGATGGAGAGATACGACGATGGTGAAACGTTCATACATCCTGTGCTTGGAAGTACGGCTATGCAGCAGAAACGCAGAAGCTTAACATTAGAACGTAATCAGCAGAGAGAGTACAAGCACAGCCCGGTTAATGTCGACTGCACGGAGGTACCCAGCGTAACTGTACCCTTGAACACATTCCTCGACCCTCAACCTTCCCCGGTCGTGAAAGTCGATTCAAATATTTTCTTTCGTAGTTTAAACTCTCAACAAGTGACTCAAAGTCCGCCGCCATCTCCACTCGGCATCAAGTCAAAGAAACACTCCATTGGAAAGTCGTTTTGCTCCGAGGATCGCGTGTCATTCCACAAGATTTTCTCCGAGATGGTCCGTATTGGTGGTGCTAAGAAAGAAGGAAGTACAGAGAATAAGAACTTTGTCGGTTGGCATGACAACTCGCGGCAGAGGGACATGGTTCAGATGGCTTGGAATCAGTTGCTGTGGTTGGAGCTGAAGGCGTTTCAGAACAATTTGACGATGATGGCGGAAGACCAAAGGCTTGTTGAAGTTCGTGAGATAATTCCTAGCATCCTACAGGCCATTCTCTTGTTTAAATTTCTCCCGTCTCCTTCGAAGAATAACGGTCCCACCAAATGTAACTTGAAACGCTACCCTAGGCCTCGCCTCGGGTCTTTAAACGCTACCGCCAGTGAAAGTGTGGGTCACAGCGACGCAGGCTCGGACTCTGATCACAGTGTTGAGAGCCAAGACGAACTACCTCATGTATGCAGTGTTTGCACGAGCAACAAAACTGTCAATCGTCGACCTAGCGCCGAATACACTGGCATGTGCATGCCGCTGAGCGCCGCATTAACAAACTACATTCAGAACACGCAGCAAGCCTGGAAACAGATCACCAGCATAATGGAACAGCTCGAAGACGCCCAGCACCTCTATCCAACACTGAAGGCACTACAGAATGATTATCCACTGTACAAAATGGAAGAGTTCAAAAAGCGGATTGAAACACTCTGCTTGTGGCTGAACATAACTAACGACCTCAACAGCAAACTACGACAAACCGCACTAATGTTGGGGGTCCTCGACATCGAAGGCGTTTACTGGCCGTTTATACTTGAAGATTTCGACGATGAACAAGATTTTGAGGAACAGCAAGATTTCGCGTCGGAGACAAACGTCATCAAACCGCATCCGAGGCGGTTGTTTGATGTTGCGGAAGGTTCGGGTTCTTTCGACTCGAACTCGACCGACACGGATGACACAATGATTGAAAGAGAAACCATTGAACCACCGTCCCTCCAGCCGGTCACGGAGGAAAACAATACACGGAAACCCAAACCGAGAACACTGTCTGTGACCTTTGACATTCAAGAGGACGACGACTTAGACGAAGATGAGCATGAGCAGAACTTTGATAGTTCGGACGAGATCAACTCTCGTCAGTACTACAGCACCCCTCCAAGTAGAAGCCCCTCTACAGAAGAGTCCCCACGCGTGAGCCGCATTTTCAGCCAGTGTCATTTTAGTTTTGACTATAACTCCGCCACCTCTCTTTATCGGCCATTTGTCGACCGTAGCCTCAAACACTATGGCCTAAAACGAATGACCGCCATGTTGTATCGTCTTCTCGGTAAAACTATCGAAAGGACAAAGCAAGTTCTCCAAACACCCACACACATGGAGGACTCACAGGGTACCCTGAGACGCAAGCACAGACCAAGTAGCGTAAGTGTGCAGTAGCCTTAGAATTATTGTATATTTCAAGCGTTTGCTGTTTTATTCTTGTACTCTTGCAAAAATCAGAATGTCACTTTTTTAGCAACCTGGGGATTAAGTCTCTCCACATTAATGTATACAGTACTTTAATTTAAGACAGTAAAAAGATATATCATATCAAATGACAGAACATAAAATGTCAGTTTTGAGTATTGGCAATCAGTTTTGTTTTTCTAAAATCCTCAAAATTATGCAGTGGGAGTAAAAAAAACTATACACTTTTAAAATTACTTGTGTTTTAGTGTACCAATATTTATGAGATGTTTTGACATGTATTTTGGATAAGTTCTCCTGTGCCTTTTGGTAGCAGTTTAATTCAATTGTTTCATGCATGACCGCACATGAGGCAAATAAGGGTGTCAGGTGGAATACAACTTGCGCCAATTCAGTATGGCTAGGAAAACGAAAAGGATTTGAACCAGAGACTTGGTTGTTGTCAAGAATCAACAGAGCCTACATACATGTACGTACAATGAAACATCTTGTGGGCTATTCATCTTAAAACATTGCTCGTCCTCGGCTCGCACCCCAGCAAAGGACCTATTGGTAAGCGAATTCCACCGCACAGAAAGTGCCACGGCTGTGTTCCAAAGCTTTCGCCAGCAATTTCCTAATGCAACCGTTTACTCAAATGTATGTAAATACCAAGCCACAGGGACAAGCCACAACCTAAACAAAGGCAAGTTTTTGGGGTTTTGTTTTTTGTCTTTTTTTTTCAATTCTAAGGCCAAACAAAATTAATGGTGCGTTTACGGTAACGACCTAAACAAAATCCAGGTAGGTAGGTAGGAAAATAATTTTATTTTGTCTTTTTTTTTTTACACTTCAGTTCATGCATAAATTTGCAAGTTGTTTTGCAATGTTTGAAACTCACTATTAACAATATTAAACATGTTCATGTACAAGTGTAAAAAATGTTATGTTCGTTGGAAATTATTGCAAATAGTGCTCATTTAAAATTATCAACTTGAAAATTGGCAATAAAAAGTTTGAGGTCGGCAATTTGGCCTTAAAAATTCCAGGTAGGTCGGGTTACCGTAAACACACCATTTATTTTGTTTGGCCTAATCAATTGGCGCAAGTCGTGTTCCACCTGACACCCTTATTTGCCTCATGTGTGGTCATGCATGAAACATAATTTAATTAAACTGCTACCAAAAGACACAGGAGAAATTATCCAAAATACATTTCAAAACATCTCAAGATTGTTTTTTATACAACAACAAATCTTAAGGTACATGAGATATTTTGAAAGGCACTTTCAAAGAAACTCTTTTGCAAAGAAACTTTTCATTTATTGTCAAAAAACAAAAGGCTGCCAGTGCTGCCTTTTTTGGACATCCCCAAAAAATTATGTTGGCAGGTTGCGATAAAGGCATTTGGTGACGACAGTGTGTGAAATATTTCCTGAATTTTACATGTTTTTATTCAAGGTTGATTATGATTCTGTGTCTGGCACCCCACTGCCATTTACTGGCCGCATGGCGGAGGAAGCAGCACACATCGAACATCAGCAGTATGGCATCTTGACAATGTACGGAGCATGGAGTGAAGACTTTCAGGCTATGGGATTGCCTTCATTTACGTGAGTTTGCAGCGACCCAAAATTTTAATTCACGAGTTGGCAAGAAAAACCCGACTAAAAGTGTTGATAGCAATGGTAACAAACACCATGATTTTTTTTCCCATGTAAAATTGTACCTTTGTTGGAGAAATTGCCAACTGA
The DNA here is from genome assembly GCA_037783545.1 of Henricia sp. BOLD:AAB3569. Lineage (NCBI taxonomy): Eukaryota > Metazoa > Echinodermata > Asteroidea > Spinulosida > Echinasteridae > Henricia > Henricia sp. BOLD:AAB3569. The sequence goes on from JBBELK010000651.1 coordinate 336,804, forward strand.
AGGTGCTTTTCTGCAGACAATTTTATTTACCCTTCATTCAACACATGCATGGACTTTTCGGGTTTTCTAAAGTATTACTGCATCTATACGGGTGGCTGAAATTTCTACAAGGCAGTTTATCAATACTCGCGAAAGGGCTGCCGAATTCCTCTTTAGGTTCTAGACCAGCCCGAAATATCCACGTACGAATATTTTCGGCCAGGCGCCTGGGAGTTTATCTATAACAAACTAAAAAGGGCTTACTCAAATTAGTATAAGATTTTTCTTTAGTTATGCAATGCTGTTGTTCCTATTCATAAAAGTTTTCCAATCATGTAATCTGTCTTTAAACATATGTAATATTACACATGGCGGATGGTTTTGTCTACTGGTATACTGTACATGAGTTTGTCAATTTCAAGGTCCTAGGAAATGAAACTGGAAGTCACCTGACTTCCACCCTGGAAATTTGCAGTTCACAAGGAAATGGACATTTATGGGTCAGGATGTACCGTTTTAACAGTGTATCGGGGCTCTAAATACCCACTGAACTGTGTCCTACAATTTGAAAGCCAGTCTGCTGCATTCTGTACCAACGGTCCACCCTACCCCAATTTAAACAATGTGTAATTTTCTGGCTGTGGTTTAGCAAGAATATCTTAAATGACATAAAATGTTTGAGTCACTAGCTCCATGGTGTGGTAGATTTTGCCCGAAATTTGAGCCCTTTGTTTCGACGCTTGGGGCCATTTGGCCTTCTAAATTTATATAAAATATTTATAAGTTTCGTTTCTTGGTTTTTCCATGAATACAAGTAAAAAGTGTGCTGAGAATCATATTTTGCATGGAGTTGCTCAAATCATATACAAATTTGTATAATTCCGTTACATTCCCCTTTTTCCCCTACACCCATGTGGAGGGATAGCATACAATAACTTTCATAGGCGGCACAGCATATCACGCACACAGTAGCCAAAATCCATTTTTTTTCAGCAAGTCATTAATCTAATTTTCTGGCGCCAGACTGTACCAGCACATTTTGTAGGCTAGATAAAAGGATTATGTATACATATATTTCCAACTAAATCAGCTTTTAAATCATGCCATACTATTCAAAGTAGGTTTTAATTATACAGTGATGCATGACAATACAAAGTAATTTGATTCTGGAAAGATTCCACAGAGCATTTTGGAATGAGTTTTTAATGGTTATATTTATGTCAATATTTGAAGGGTTTATTTCCAAAATAAGTGCAAGTTTGTTATCTTTCAGAATCTCACTTATTCTCCGCTGCCCTAAGCCAGTACATTATTAAAATGGAACTTTAAAATTCAAATACAACTTTAAGAAATAAAAGAAATATGTGGGGACAAATTTAGGAAAATTTTCCTGTTTTTGAAACAAATATGTTACGTTCAAGAAATAAACTTTTCATTTTTGACCTTTATGAGTTGCCTGAAGTTTATACATGTAATCAGAAATCACATCATCACATGTTACATTTGGTACTTTGTCCGGTTGTGCAACGGGAATCATGCAGCACTGAAATATGAGTTTTATGCTTAGGAATACACAGGGTTGTAACGAGTCTCCCTCTCCTGCTCGAGTCCCGAGTCAAGTCACTGCCCTAGAGTCCCAAGTCAAGTCAAGTCAAATGGCCTCCAAGTCCCATATCATATCAAGTCAAGTCAAGTGTGTTGGTCATGTCAGTTCAAGTCAAGTAGTATTTGTTTAAGCTAATTTTAAAATGAGTCCAAACCCTGAATATTGCATTCATGTCCAATGTTCCATGTTAAAAGAAAGCTTTAGTTCTGAAAAACAATTCAGTTCTCAAAATGACCAAAAAAATGCATAAAAGTTCAATTTCACTTTTGGCAGACCCAAGTCAAAAAATTTACAAGTCTGAGTCAAGTCAAGCATTTAAGGTTAGTCTCAAGTCAAGTCAAGTCAAGTCAGTGAAAATCGGGACTTGAGTCCGAGTCTCGAGTCCGAGTCATTACAACCCTGGGAATACATACATGTACAAAGGAGCAACACCATTGTGCCTCATATGTCAGATGGTAGACCATCTGCCCGGTGTTGGAAATCTAGGGTTTAAAGGGCCCCTGAAATGGTGTTTTTATCAATGAAATCTGTGCCATGCATCTAGTCCATTAATTTACAATCATAAAAACCCTACTTGGAAGTTGTTTGGGGGGTTAAAATCAAGGTTTTTGATTTTTATGCTAATGAATATTTACATATGCATGAGCAAAGTGGTGATGTCACATTAGGAAAACACAGGAAAATCTCATTCAACTGTGCACAAAAGTTTCCACAATTTTCTCCAACTTGCTGATGGTTTAGGTTTGTTTTACATGTTGCCTGTTGCAAACCATAAAAAAACTAAGGCTGAAAACTGCAGCATTTTTCCACAATTCCAGTTTGAAGTCTTATGTTTAAAGTCTTATGTTTAAGTTTTAAAAAATGCCACTTTATTCATTGGGCATCAAAATGAACAGTAGTATTGTCTTTCTACACAAGTAATCCTTCATATGCAGCAAAAACTGTGCATAAAGTTATTGAGCATTTCAGATCCTGATAAGGATCATGTGATTTTTCTCCTACTCCACATTTGGTTATTTCATTTCTATGATTAGGTCTCGTATCAAATGAGCTCACGAATCTAAGTGTTGACATTGTACATATTTTTTTTCTTTTGTCTATCACCATAGGCCAGCCTACTTGTTTCTCCTGAGAATCCCACTGGACGTCATGCATGAGTGCCTTCGGTTCCGCTTGGAGCACAAACCGGCTGTTGATCCCTCAACACACAGCATTCAACAGGTAAAGTTTAACAAGGCGGCCTAAAACTTTAGCTGGGGGCAAAACATTTGAGGGGGCGGCCCGCAATTTTAACAGGGTAGGTCCCTGTTAAAGGAGCTTGTTAAGATTTTTCAGAAAAATGGATTTCATTCTTACCCAACAATCACATAAAATACCTCCCCAATATACTATCCATGGGGAAAAAACAGGAAATTTGCAGTCTCCAATTTGGATGTGGAAGCAAAATGTTTGGTGTCATTACTGCACTGCTTTATGGAACTAGATAAATTAGTTTACAAAACATCGGTGGTTTTTTGGCGATATTCTTGAAAATATGTGAATTGAGAGTGCGATCATTTAAGAATGGTAATGAGAAAAATATGACGCATGATGTAGTATCCAAATCTCAACACCCATGAAGAAAATGGGCGGTCAAAAATGTGATCTGGATACGCTCCTTAAAGAGCATGCATAGAATAAATTAGTTTTTTCTTTTTTTCTTTCTCCGATGTAGCTTATCTACGAGTGCAAAGAAGTCATCCGTTCTTCGGTGCATATGAAGCAGTATTACCAGAGCATGGTCAGTGCAGTCACGCCCAACGATTCAAAGGCCCAGGAACATGCTGAAAGTGATATTGAAGATTATGAGAATGACTTGCAGGACATGCTTCGAGTAAGTACTGTGGGAGTACCACGGCTGTACCATGTCCATACCGCGAGCGTACCGTGGGGGTACCGTGGCCGAGTGGTTTGGGTCGTTGAATCACAACACCCAGGCAAAAACTTGGTATTGCAGGTTTGACATCCAGTAGTTGTACCTGTGCCCTTGAGCAAGCATTTAACCACAATAGACCTGAAACATAATGACGTTACAGTTTGTTTACATGTCTGGTTTTCTATGGCCCTATGCCATTTGGTACCCCGAGACTCCCAATTGCACGCATATAAACAAACCGTGACATGTTTCAGGGCTATTGGTCCATCCTTTGGAAGGGATGTAAAGCCGTTGGTCCATTGTGTTGTTATGCATTTAAATTATCCAAGAGCACTATTTTGTGAAGAGTAAGGGGATTCCCCGGTGTCTCTGGCCGTTGGCTGCCAATGGCGCCACCCTCCTATGTATCTAGATGCTTAGGTGGAACATACTTGTAAGCTTCTATAAACCTACAATTTTGTGCAATGTGCAGCGCATGTTAACATATTGATATGAAATGTGTGCTATATAGCTTTGTAATTACTATCAATGCTAGAATAGGGCGACAAATCGTGTGTAAAAAAGCTATATTAGGGCGACCTGCTCAATAGGGCGACATTTTGGTGTCGCCCTAATATTTTTGAGTTTAAAAATCTTTTTTTGAGTTTAAAAATCTTTTTTTTAGGTCAAAAACCATTTTTTTTTAGGTCGAGAACCATTTTTATTGGGACTGGAGCTGTTTCTCTTTGGTCTGGAAGCATCTCTGGAAGCTTTGGGTAAAAAAATAAGGTGTCATTTTGAGTGACTCTTGACGAAATTTCGGTGGTCTCCGGGGAGAGTCTTCCCGAAATGTCGCCCTATTGCGGCATCCAGCGTTGTTTAAATTATTATTATTATAAGTTTGCTTTCTCAGCTGGATTTTTAAGACCTGCAATTGTTTTCTCTTCATTTTCTACAGACTTACTTCGAATACCTGCATAGTTGGATTCTCATGCTGCAACGACTGCCCAAGGCTTCGGTTAGCCTCAAAAACATCCTTGATGATGAATGGGACTTCACTAAGGAGATCTGCCCACACGTCAGGGGAGGCGAAGCTCAAGCCGGAAAACGATTCTGGTGAGTTTTCAAGCTTTAATTAAAACTTTCTTAAGGCCTCTCTACACGAGCCAACAGTTGTTGGCCAACAAGGACCAACATTTGTCTGACGATGTCGGCCGACCAAAATTGAATGTTGTGGACGACGGGTTTTATAGTTGCTTTTTACAAAGCACTTGCCATTTGTACTCGTCGCAAGTTGTGGGCAGAACTGCTATGCGGCGCTGTGTAATCTTTGGGCAAAACCCTTCGCAAAGTTACTATTACTTATTTGGTTGTCATAACTTTGCGATGAGTTAATCAGTTGGGACAACACGTCGCAAATATTTCTTTGTGAATTCGACCCCAGATTAAAGCCCCAATACATAATTTGCAGTTAATACTCAAAATTTTACCTAACAAGTTGACAAGAAAAATCTGAATAAGTGTTGATAGCAATGGTAACAAACACCATATTTGTTTTCATGTAAAATGGTACCTTTGTGGAAGAAATTGCAAACTGACGGTGTTTTTAAAAAAAATTTCTGCCGACAATTTTTAAAACCATTTTATTCAACACAAAAACCATGCATGGATTTATGTGGCTGACATTTCTACAAGGCAGTTTATCAACATTATTATTTAGTTATGTAATGCTGTAGTTACTGTTTTTTATTTAAAGTCTTCCAATCATGTAATCTGTCTTTAAACAAATTGTCTTCTTAAGCCCTTTTCACACGACATCAAAAAAACTCGCAAGGCTTGAGAGAGATTTTACGAGCGGTGATTGTTTACTTTACAATTACGCGGTTGGGCGATTTTGCATACTTTCACACGGCACAGGAAAACGTTTCGCTAACGTTCCTTGAGACGAGTATGCTTTTTTCGCTGGTCGCCAGCAGGCCAATAAAGTATGCGCGTAAATGTTGCTAGTACCAGCGGTTAACACAGACAAAATGGCCGACAACAACATGTCAACGAAAAAGCGTAGCGCGACAGAAGAAATGGATTCGTCGAAAAAGCGGAAAAAGTCGTGGAAAAAGTCGAAGCTATGGAGTCCACCTCCGTCCAGTCTAAAATGGATGGAATTGTACATAATAGCCATATGTTTGGAGGGAAATTGCCCAGAAGATCGAGATACAGAGTGGAGCCAAAATAGCAGTAAAATCATGTTGGAGGAGTTGGCCATCGCTATACAATTCGCACGGGGAAGATCGGAGTTTCGATCACCGGCTGGAGTCTGTCTGCAGTAGAGTGCACACACGTGGCTAGGGCGCGCTATCACAAAGGTCGTGTGTTGAAGTCCCACGCATGCGCATTGCGTTAGCTGTCGCAAAGGACGTTGTACATTTCCTTTCACACGATCGTTCTCAAGCATACCTTGAGAAATCTTCCGCTAGCGGAAGATTTTGTCGTAGGTCCGGACCTCCGACAAAATATCTCAAGCATTGAGAAAATTTCTCAAGGAATGCTTGAGACTGTCAAGCATGGTGTCCTTTCACACGATGGCACTTTTGTAAAATTTTCTCAAGCATGAGAAAATATCTCAAGCCTTGCGAGTTTTTTGGCCTCGTGTGAAAAGGGCTTTATGTTTCTTTTTTCAGCATAATGGCCACAACTCTACTGTCTTCAATCTGTGATTTTCTGGATGAAGGTGTTAACGAAGTGAGCTCCAGTCATCAGGATAGTCAGTCCTGTGGTGACACAATGAAGTAAGTATTAACACACACTATGAACATCTAACAATGGAAATTGGGCACACACCATTGTTACTAACAATGGGGTTACAATGAACATGTACATGTTTTTGCTCATAGAGACAGTACTCGTGGTTATCACTAGACTTCCACAAGGCCCTGAAAGTCCTTGCGAGTCGATGGGCTATTGTTTTTATGTATGTAACCCCTTGTCAGCAACTATAATTCTGGTGTTTGTAAGAACTCTGCATGCCGCAATAGGGTGACATTTCGGGAAGCCTCTCCCCAGGGACCACCGAAATTTCGGCAAGAACCACTCAAAATGACACCTTATTTTTTTACCCAAAGCCTCCAAAAATGGTTCCAGACCAAAGAGAAACAGCTCTAGTCCTAATAAAAATGGTTTTTGACCCAAAAAAAAGGGTTTTTGACCTAACAAAAATGATTTTTAAAAAAGAAAATATTAGGGCGACACTAAAATGTCGCCCTATGGAGCGTGTCGCCCTAATATAGCTTTTTTATACACAAAATGTCGCCCTATCCTAGCATTCATAGTTTTTGATATTACTATACCTCATAAGGGACTGTCCAAAATTGTAAAATTTTCACGGCTCTACAAAGCGTAGGAAGGGGGAGGGGGTTAAGGGCCATGTACGACTTTACATGCACTGTAAAATTGACATTTCATGGTAGTGACAAACAACAAATGTTAAGTAGTATTTCAGGTGGAGGGAGGCGTCTTGAAAAATACTACTCTCTATGGAACTGTAAAAATGTTGACAACTTTGGCGGCCCTTAAATATTAATTAGGAAGTCTCGGCATTTCATTGGCTTATGCCATCAGCTGTGTGTTGCAGTAGTTGGTCTATTTTTTGTGTTATATACAGGGATGAAACTTGTCCTGCATTTCCGCGGAAAAGTCTTTGTCACAAACCACTGAGACAAAGACTTTTGCGGAACAATTTTCTTCTCTGTATACATTAGAGCTTAGAATTTCCTTGTTTTGCTTCCCAGGCGAATAATCATTAATTCCTGCAAGCGATTTAAGCAGCTGTTTCATGAAGTGCGAGAGAGATCCTCCAAAGCTCTAGGATTTGCAAAGATGCTCAGAAAGGTATCAATTTAAAAAAGGGACGTAAACTCGGGGGGGAAGTTTGTGAATGCTGCTAATGGTGTTTATATCTACAATTTGTCCTAAAAGACACATTGTGTAGTTGGCCGGTTTTAAGAGGACAGATAAGAGCCTAAATGTGAATTTCGCCTGAAGAGAAGCTGAAGGCAGTTATGTTTCCAACCAATTTTAAACGTACTAATAACTGGTCGTTCATACATGTATTCCTATTCATAAATACACTTTGTGTACGTCGGCAACAATCTTCGTAATTTTATAGCAGTGAGCTTTGTTTGTCAATATGGTGCATGTAAAATAAACGTGCATAAAATGAGTGTGCAAATTGTTCTTTTCTGGTAGGATTTGGAGATAGCCGCTGAGTTCCAAAAGACAGTTCACATCAAAGATTTGCTGCAAGTCCTGATGAATGCTGATCACATCAAGGTAGGTTGGGAGAAGAGTGTTATGATTCAGGCCAAAATACTTTGCCCAGTTTTTGGACAAAATACTACAAGGCATTACTGCAATTGCCATGTTTTTGCTTTTCAGTAGTATTAGGTCATATTTTTGTGACAAAAAATGTACCATTTGCACTTGTTTCATTGTGTCTATTGTTTCTAGGGGTGGGGGGCATTGCTTTTTATAACACTCTCAGATTTTGACCGGCTAGGCCACGTGCATACATGCATACATGTATAATCAGGGCATACAACACTATCATACAAAAAAACATGTATCGGGATTTTTCTGTTGGGGGCACTGCAAATATATGGGGGGGAGGGGGTGTGGAGGCACGTTCCCCCACCCCAGGTCCTGGATGAGTGTCTGGCTTCACACACGAATACGGTCAATAAAGATTGTTTTTGTCTGTCGTAGGTTGACATGGGAGCAGACATCAAAGGCCACATGATGTTTGTCCCCAAGCACCTCGAGGATGACATCCACCAAATCTTGCAGTTACTGGACGACCTGTGTGGCCGTGAGGACATGCCCGTCTTGCCCAACGACCCATCAAGCGTGGATGGTATTGGCTACCTGCTGCTGGTTAGATGTACGTGTAACGACAGCAGCAGCAGCAGCAGTAACAGTAGTGGCAGCGGGGAAGAAATTGGTTTGCCAGAGTGGAAAGGGCCGTGTGTCCGTGTTCAACCTGACGTGGAAACGACCATTGCATTGTCAGATATACAGGTTAGCCATTTGATGTGTCAGGTTTTTAAGATATGCTGGCTTGTTCGTGTTGTTCAACAAGTATTTGTTTCATTTTTTTCTCTTAATTTATCATGAATTAGTTAACAAAAGCTCATGCACCAGTTTTAAGATACTTTTGAACATGTACAAGAGTTGGGACTCGCGAGCTAGCATACCACGGCCAGCCGGTCGCAGCGGCCTGCTGCGCAGATTACTCTTGTGTTTTTTTTTCTAAACAAAAATGCAGTTTAGTCGCTCAAGTATGCATACATTTTAAACCAAAAATCCACCTGTAATTTTTAATGTACATTTGATAAAATTCTATCCGTGTTTTATTGTCCATTTCGCAAAGTGCCCGTCTAACATCACACATTGCCCGTCCAAAAGACGGGTGGACGGGTCGCTAGATGAAATGCTGAGACTTCAGACTTAAAATGAGAAGTGACACAAGGGACAAGCAACCAATTTACATTGCTGAATTTACAATTGCACATTTTACACTGTTAAATTTCGTCACGTGAATCGTAACGTTTAAATTGACACCCATGCATTGTGAACACTAAGGCCCGCTTCAAACGACGCGCTTATGCCGTGTCAAATTAAATTAAACTTGATTTTTTTAAATTCGACACGGCACAAGCACGACGTTTGAAGCCATTTGGCTCTGCAAAATGAGTTCGACACGGCAGAAGATTTAAGCTCGACAGGGTCTGCCGTGCTAACTCTATTTAGTGCAGCACAAGCACGGCTTGGCTTCAAACGTCGTGCTTCTGCCGTGTCGAATTTATTTCCAGTTCGAAGTTGGTTCGCAATTTCGTTCCAACTAGGAATGCGCATGCTCTCAGCGCGTATGTGAGTAAAGAAATAACCAACAAACAAGTGCATCAAAATAATAAAATGGCGACGTACAATGGACAGAATGGAAAACGCACGTGTACAATGTCCATGACGTGCACAATACTCATCCGCCATGTTGGATGTAGTTAAGCTCGACTGAGAGTTTGCCATTAAGTTCGACGTTTAAAGCCAATGCCGTGCTTACACCGTACCAACGTCGTGCCAGGTTGACTTTAATTCGACACGGCATAAGCACGACGTTTGAAGTAGGCCTAACTCTACCATTGCTATCATCTACATTAGGTGAAGAGCCTTCTGCTCGTGGTAAACCATTCCTCTCAACTCCATGGCCAGCAAAAGGCATTTGCACGTGCAGTGGGGAAAGCAGTCACACTAACAAGCGACCAAACGTCAAGTCATAACACGATCGCTGAGGCACTTGATGAACTGAAGGTAAGGATTACATTTCTGTATGTTTATTGGATAAGAGAAAGATTGTATGGGCCTCATTGAGACTTGAACCCGAGACCTATAACTTACTGGGCAGATGCTCTACCAGCTGGGCTGTAAGGCACAGTTGTATACTCCCTCAGGTTTCCCCTACAAAAACCCAATGTTTCTCTCCGTGTTGCATTGGTGTGCAACTGAGCACAGTAACGAGTGCAATGTAATCATTTCTGTTCATTTGTCAGAAGCCATGTATGAATCTTCAGACTCTTACTCTCTAAGGATAATCAACCATAGGATGAGAGAAAAATAAAATGGTAATTAATGGATTCGAACCCAAAACCTCTGACTCACTGTGCAGATGCTCTACCAGCTGAGGCACAGTGGCATACTCCCTTAGGCTTCCCCCGGAACACAACATAATTAAAATAACCAAACATGGAGTGAGAGAAATTTTATGGCCCTACTTGGGATTCGAACCCAACACCTCTGACACACCAAGCAGATGCTCTACCAGTTGAGCCCTAAGGCTTTCCCCAAGAACTCAACAGAAATGAAGTAACCAAACATGGTGTGAGAAAAATCTTATGATTCATCATTGGGATTCGAACCCAAAACCTCTGACATACAGGGCAGATGCTCTACCATGTTGAGGCACACTTGTATACTCCCTTAGTTTAACACCAAGGTTTTTTTTCTGTCTAAAATCCATGCAGCAAAATGCCCTAACCCTGTGCCACACTATAGTTGAAAACATACAACAAGTAGATGACAATCTAGACCTGCCCTCGTGCGTGGGCACCGAAGAGACAGAGAAAATTTACCTCTACTACAAGGAAACCATGCACAGATGCTTCTCCGTGGGATTTGACGTAAGTTCAATAACTGTAAATCCCATCCGTTTAAAGTTCCATAACTATAGTATCCATCTATTCAAAGGAGGTTTTGTTCCCAGCTTTATCATGAATGGTCTAATGCACTAAACGGTAACATGTAGCAACTGATTAAAATATAAACAGAAAATAAAGCATCTAACATATTTCTGCTGTTTTAGTTTTAAAATGATCAATCAAACTGCTGTTTCTTATTGTTCATTTGCATATATCTTATAAAGAGTAAACGCATTTTATAACGTCGATGAATGTGAAATTGGGTTGTATTCTTCTAGTTGGCAAATTTTATAACGGCCAAAGCTTTAGCCAATCTTTTTGCAGGCACACTTGCTAAATATTTTTCTTGTTAATTTCTTGGGACGACATCCAAGTTTGGGTAAAATTATCCATTTGGGTACAATGGCAACTAACGTATACCCAGCACGATATGTGGCAAAGGGGCTCCCTACTAATGCCCCTATACCTCAACACACTCTTCCCTTTTGTTAACGCACCAACACCCCCTGAAAACTGAAAGGAATTCCTTGGATGTTTGAAACACAATGGGGGAACAATGGTAGGGGGAGTCTCTCAGCCACATATCGTGCTGCATATGAACAGACGGATTGAACGACGAGAACAAAATTTAAATAACATTGGTAAAATTGCTGTGTGTTGCATGACATTTTATTTCTGGAAATGACTTTTAATGTTTGAAAACAATCTTTTAGTTTTTATTGGTCTTTTTTTTCTTCTTTTTTTTGTTGCGCCTTTTGTAGTACCACAAGGAAGCAACACGGCTACTGTCCGGAGAGGCCCGGCAGAAACTAGCAGAGTCCATTCAGAACTTGGCCCACAAGTGGATGAATTTTGTGCTGGATAAGTGCGAGAGGGGGCGGGGCACCAGACCAAGGTATTGCTGCTACAATTATCATCACGTAGTTGATGCATTTTCCCTTAAAGGCGCAGGCTCGTCAGCAAAGCGTGCCTGTCAATTTCGTGCCACGAAATACGCAGCTCCATGGCAAATGCATGGAGCTGCGTATTTCGTGGCACAAATTTGGCGCGCGTGCAATGCTGACGAGCCTGTGCCTTTATTGGTCATTTTAGGTTAAAGGCCAACCCTTCATACCAAATACGACAAGTACACAAGTCAATTTTACATTACTAATATTTTGATAACAGTTGTTTGTTAATTACATTTTTAATATATTTTAATACTATTATCTGATTTACAACTAAATTTCACTGTTTGTTTTCTGTAAAAACTGTCCTAAGGTCGTAAATTGTGTGTTGCATTTCTTTGGGAGAACTGTACACTTATTCATTGCTACTTATTTCACCTGACTGCCAATCTTACATTTCGTGTAAGTAATAATTGTTTTCACTTATTTTTAGGTGGGCGAACCATGGCATGGATTTTCTGGTGGTTGCAAGCGAACCTCGAAATGTGGCACATCTGTCTAACGAAGATTTTGATGTAAGTCTGTCTCAAATGTGTTGTTGACCGTGGATCTGTGACCACAGAAATGTTTCTTGACATAGAGTACTCACGATTTATGCCCTGTTGCGAAAACCTAATTCTTGGGTTTCACTTGGCTTGACAACTGGTTGCTATCAGCCATTACTGTGTCCATACTATGCCAGTTTCAATCTATCAACATTTAAAAGTCACGCCAACTTTTTTGTTTCTTGCGCAACATTTGCAAAAATATGCGTTAACATTAAATTATCAGTGTTGAATTATTTTTCGCTTTGGCGTGCCATAGTATGGACACAGTAATGGCGGATAGCAACCGTTGTCAAGTCAAATGTGTAATGAATAATCTAGAAATCAAGAGGAAAATTTGAACAATCTTAAAATTAGTGCAGTGATTTTTCAAATTTCAATGGCAATCAAAGTCGTCTTCATTTGTTTTTTTAATGATTTTTTTTTTAGTCATAAGTAACTCCAAGATCAGGTCTTTAGTGCCAACATTTTCTAAATGAACATATCCATTTATTTTCTAGTACTGGGATATTTCACAGATTTTTCCTTTGCTGTTTTATTCCAACAGGACATGACTAAAATGATGAACAGGTGCATCACTCACATTATTGGTACGGAAGACAGATCGGGCACTGGAAGTCCAGGTATGGGTAACTGCCTAATTTCTTATACCCAGCACGATATGTGGCAAAGGGACTCCCCCTAACGCCCCTATACCTCAAAACACTCTTCCCTTTTCTTAACACACAAACCACCCCCCCCCCCCCCCCCCAAAAAAAAAACTGAAAGGAATTCCTTGGATGTTTGAGACACAATGGGGGAACAATGGTAGGGGGGATACCCTCTGCCACATATCGTGCTGCATATGTAATTTCTCACTCATTTAAATTTATTTATACCGTTTTGTGTAATACACCCTTCAAACGAAAAAAGAAATACAAGTTATGCTCTTACTGAAAGATTGAGGTAGCCAAGAAATATAATATTTTATTGGTCAGTATAAACATGTATGACTACCTAACGTGGCAAGCCTAACTGCACTAGCCTCCGTAAGAGCCGCTGAGGCAGGGTGCGCCACTCTGCGTGAAGTGCCTCTCTAAGCTCATACACTTCTAGTTCTGTTTAGGAGATGCGTGAATTCCATATGTCAGGCCATTCCATGCTGGTTCAGTCATGTTGATAACCAGAAGGAAAAAAATGTCACATTTCATTATTGTGGGAATCACTTTATTCAAACGGGTCCTCTTGGAACTGGAAGAAATCACTGAAGTGGAACAGTCTTGAAAGCGATTCCAAAGTGATCAGTGCCTTGTTATTCACTGTATTCAACAACATTTTGATCGAGAATATTTTAGAAAATTTGTTTATAAGTAAGTTCACCAAACTTCCCCACCTTGACCCCCTAGCCCTCCCCCGTTACGAGCCCCATGGACAGTAGCACCTTAACACTAAGCCGTGGGTGGCCCAAATCCCCACAATCAACCACTGACTCGACACCATCACCCCACATGCCATTTTGGTTTGAATTTCACCACGTTTTCCCCACTTTGACCCCCAGCCCTTCCCGTTACGAGCCCCATGGACAGTGGCGCATTGAGACTAAGCCGTGGGTGGCCCAAATCCCCACAATCAACCACTGACTCGACACCATCACCCCACATGCCATTTTAGTTTGAATTTCACCACCTTTTCCCCACTTTGACCCCCAGCCCTCCCAGTTACGAGCCCCATGGACAGTGGTGCATTGAGACTAAGCCGTGGGTGGCCCAAATCACCAAGATCTACCACAGACTCCACCCCATCACCTCACATGCCATCACCGGTCCCGTTCAGTGAGCTACAACGCACTAATAGCACAGAGAGGTTCCAGTCGCTGGTGCCTAACACCAGTCCCACCGAAGACATGCCAGGTTGGTTTGTTGTATTTTGGGCTGGCAAGCCCAGCCAACCATAAGTGTCTTTCTTTTTGTTTTGCTATAGGCCATTCCCATACCCATGGAAACCGTTCCTGTATGTCCGCCATAGCTGGGACGCGGTCAGTGCATGAAATACATGCATTATGTGATGATGCTCATTGTGTCGTCACTTCAAACAATTTCCCGTTTGTTGTAATGGTGAATTCACACTGCAAGGGTCGAAATTAACCAGAATTTCATGCTGGTCAGAAGGACCAGTAGATCAGAGGACTCTACTGATCCTGCTGAGAATTTGGTGGTCCACTGGTGCTTTTCAAAATGGCACCGAGATATACTCAAACACTTTCTGGTTTAAGGTCATTGAGTGCAGGTTGGTTGGGATTGCCTTTTTGATCCAACACTGGGGCATGTCTGGAGAGATCGGAGAAAGAAATAAACCAGAATAAAAAAATGTTAAAAGGGAAGCGAATCCACCCTAAGGGTTGGCCCATTTTGAATTGCATGTTTCAAACCGCGATACATACCCAACCCGCTAACTTTATAATGTTTCAATAATTTTTGTATCCTTCTTCCAGAGCCTTCATACCCCAAGTATCCCAACTCCAGCCCCATGTCGCCACCCCAGTCCTCCTCATCATCAAGTCTCATGTTCCGCTGCATCTCCAAAGAGAGCTCGGCGGATTCCTTGGCCAAGTTGGACCGATGGGAGCGCATACGCGATAAACTCGTAAAGCTGGACGCGGGACGTAATCACAAGCTGCAGGAAATGCAGATGATTGGTACAGTTTGCAATCGGCAGCATAGCGACGAGGGGGTTAATATCAACTGTAAGAAGGTCACGTTTAGGTGGCAGAGGGGTCGCAAAATTGGTAAGTCCTTATCCACTGATCCACCAAGTAAGGACTTAAATCTGTATTTAAAATCTGGTTTTACATATGAAAACCAAATATCTCAAACCAAATGCAAACAAATTTCATCTTCCATTTTCAGTTTTATTTTCATTTAAAGCTGCAGTCTCGTGTCAGACTTGTAATTTCAAATGCGGTGCACCATGGCCGAGCGGTGTAGCGTGTTGAATCCAAGACTATGGTCAATCCACAGGTCGTGGGTTCGAATCCCATCCCGGCTTGTCCATGGTGCGTGTGCTCTTGGGCAAGGCACTTTGCCATGAATTGCCTCTCTCCACCCAGGAGGAAATGTGTACCTGTGAGGGTAGAGAAAGCTAATGTGTTTGATTAGTCCCTGTGCGCATAAGCAGCACAGGACTGTATACTCCCCAGGGAGCAGAGAAGGATTAAGGAATGATATTAATGAGCCCAATGACCAGGGGTAATAATGCAGAAAGCGCATTGAGAGATCCGTCGGATCTGTAATGCGCTATATATATTATTTTTTTTAATGAAGCCAACTCTGGGCACACTAATGCCACATCAGTCACCCTACAATGATCTGCAGCCGATTTCACGAAACACTGCGCAACTTGCGCCATGGCGTAAGACTTGCGCCATAACTTTATGGCGTAGCTGCGCAATAAACCCAAGATCGATTTCAAGAAACTCTCCTTAGCTGCGCAACGTTTATTTTCTCACTTTAGCACTTGTAACTTCTAGGACGAGGCTAATTTCTAGTTTATCAACGACTATTGGATGTTTGCGCTTGATAAAATAGTCATACATAAAACATACGTCGTTGTTTTTCACAAATGTTGCACTGTCATCATGGCTGCCGTCGCTCGGTCATCATGCGTCGCGTCGAAGATTTCACTGATAAAGGCCGTTTTCTGCTAACGGAAGTCTGGGGTTCAGTTCGTTGACGATACGGTAAATAAGCACGTGTAGCTAGCTGCATTATCGCCACTTTTCACTGTCCTACGACACATTTTTCCAACTTACGCCACCAAAAACCATTGCGCAAGTTACGCCACATTTTATGGTGTAAGTGGGCGAGTTGCGCCATGTCCAAATGTGGCGCAACTTTCGTGAAACGCGCCACAACTTATTGCGCAAGTTGCGCAATAATTTATGGCGTAAGTGGACTTGCGCAATTGCGTAAAGTTTCGTGAAATCGGCTGCTGTTCATTTTTGTCCATTTTGTGCAGGTGAAGGGCAGTGTGGGACCACCGTGTACTCTTGTATCAACATGGACAGCGGAGAAACACTTGCAATGAAAGAGGTAAAAACAAGCTTGTACAGTAAAACCTGAGGGGGAGTATACTACCACTGTGCCTCATAGCTTAGCTGGTAGAGCATCTGCCCTGTGTGTCAGATGTCTCTTGTTCAGATCCTAATGAGGACCATATGGGTCATTCCATGAAGTTGAGGAAAAAGTGTGACATTTCTTCATTTCCACAAATTTATATGATGTTGCATGATGTGGTGGCTTACACTGCTTGGGGGTAATTTGGGAGTCTTGAGTGTTGACAAAGTGCTGCCATTTTGAATTATTTAACAAAGTGGTGGTTGTGGATGTAACTTATAAACCAATACAGTTCAACTGCTTTCACTCCAACTACAAATGTTTTCATGTTGAATTTGAAATAAACACAGTTCTTAAACTAAACAATCCTTTTTAATTTGAATTTGGAGGATTCTAGATTATATTTCTGTGTGATTCAAGAAAATCTGCTAAAAAGCACCAAATGTCACACCTACATTTGAACAAAATAGTTGACATCTAAATTTAAATCCATGAGGATTTTGTTGCAAGTAATGAATGTTTTAAATTTCTCTCATCCAACAGCTTGAATTTCTGAATAGTATTGATTCATGGGGTTATCAAGGGCAAAACAAAAAGTAAAAAGTGTTGTGGATGTAACACGGAAACCGTGTTCCTCAACTTCATGGAATGACCCATATAATTTGTCCTGACATGTACTGACTCAAGTTAAAAAAAGTAAAAAAAGATGGTAATTCATTACTGGCCTGGGTAAAAAATACTGGTAGGTGAGTCGGTGCACCAGCCATCCATAGCAATGACCTTCATAGCAATGCTTTCTCATATTGTGAGTCCATGTATTTCAATTGTATTCTCACAGCTTCGATTTCAGCGGAATGACCACAGTTTCATCAAGGACATTGCTGATGAAATCAAAAACTTTGAAGGGATACGACACCCCAGTCTTGTGCGCTACTATGGAGTAGAAATACACAGGGTGAGTTAACATTACGCGTTCCTTAATAGCGTATTAAAGGCACAGGCTCATGAGCAATGCGCGCGCGCCAAATTCGTGCCACGAAATACGAAGCTCCAAGACCCTATCTCTTCAACGCACGTCGCGAGCGAAATTCTTGGATTATTTTGTTTACGCAGGTTTTTGTAAACTCAGACGGCCCAAAACGCGTATCTCTAAATAAAATCTTGCATTCCAATTGATGAAGTGGGGTATATAATCAAAAATAAGCAATCGAAATGTAAAAATTCACGATCTTTTCTGAGCCGACAAGTCAATCTTTGAAGATCGTAAACTACATGCAGCAAAAGATATGCAACACGCACAGCAGCCGACGTACGTAGGCCTACAGTGTACATACAGACCTCGCTAGCGATAGGCGAAACGCCATCTACCAAAAGTAGAGCTTGCATACTTTTTTTAAATTTTTTTTTAAGAGTGCCCAAGTTCGAAGCATTCATTTTCACATGAATCCACACTTGGGTCATCCATTTCAAATTGGATGAAGAATATACTAGCAGAGAAATTTATTCAGGTCACAAAATTTTAATAAATTTGTATTGTTTTTAGAGATAATTATGCATGTATTATATATTGTAAAAAAAACATTTTAGTTACCTGAATCACTTTCGGGTCGGTTGTATACTTAAGATTGGACAGAAAAATGTATATACAAAAAACAAAATCTCGCCCGTGTTATAGGAATAGGCGTTTTAGTCGTGTTGTGCCCGGAAGCTCAGATTTGACCTTTGCCGCGAGACTAACATAGTCTATAACAAAAAAGTCATTCACATGGGGTTACCACTAATATGAAGCATAAAGTATGCTTCAACAAATTTGTAAAAATCTCAAAATTAATATATGCCTGTTAATTTTGCTTGATCGCACATATATTCTATAAACAATGCTGTGATTGGTTTTCCATTTCATTTCAGGAGGAGCTTTTAATCTTCATGGAGTATTGTGACGAAGGAACGATAGCCGAAGTAGCTAAGGCAGGCTTGCCAGAGGAAATGGTGCGACGTTACGCTCAAGAAATCACAGTAGCCATAAGCTTTCTGCATGAACATGGCATTGTGCACAGAGACATTAAAGGTAGGTCATAGGTTGTGGCTAGTGGCTATGTGTTGGCTCTGGCAGCCATTTTGAAGCTGTAGCCATAAGCTTTCTGCATGAACATGGCATAGTGCACGTAGAAACATTATAGGTGGGTCAGAGGTTATGGCTAGGGCTAGTGGCTATGTGTTGGCTCTGGCAGCCATTTTGAAGCTGTAGCCATAAACATTCTGCATGAACATGGCATAGTGCACGTAGAGACATTAAAGGTGGGTCATAGGCTAGGGCTAGTGGCTATGTGTTGGCTCTGGTGGCCATTTTGAAGCGGTAGCCATGAGCTTCCTGCGTGAACATCGCATTGTGCACAGAGACATAAAGACTGCGTTCGAGCAAACCGTTCTTGTTACTTGGGAGTAATGTGTGTGCACTGTACTTGGGTCACTTTACACGAACGGCAAGTCTGCAAGTCTGCTGGTCAGGTGGATACTAAGTGTGTATGTAAAGAAAAGAGAGTCCGTACATAAGACGCTATTCACGTGAAACATGCAAAAGACTAATTTACCTGACTTGGTTTGTGCACTAGAAACAGTATGTTAGATTTTCTATAAAAAAAATTTGTTTCTTGAAGTTTTAAGATCATTTTAATTTTTTTATCAGGTGCAAATGTGTTTCTGTCCTCTGATGGGCACGTCAAGTTGGGAGATTTTGGTAGTGCGACCAAGCTTCAGAATGCAAAGACTATGCTTGGAGAACTGACTGCTTTCACCGGCACAGCAGGTAATGAGTAAATTCTCCCTACCCATGACGTGAAAAGACAAAGTGTGTGGAGTTCACCTGGGGCCAATTTCATGGCGCCGCTAAGCACAAACATTTGCTTAGCACAGGATTTGTTTGCTTTATTTTGCAAAAATGGATTGCCAGCCAAAATCGTAAGTGATATGTATTGAAAGGTATTCTCCTACTCATGCGAAGAACACAAGTTGGCGTATAATTTTGGCTTGTAATCCATTTAATAAAGCAAATAAATCATGTGCTAAGCAAATGTTTGTCCTTAGCAGTGCCATGAAATTGGCCCCTGGTCTTGGCCACTGAGCTGGCTGGTGTAGTGGTTCCCGCTGCTAAAAGATTCAAACAAACCATTTAATACCAGCCAGTTTGATTGTCGAGTGCTTAAGACATCTGCCTAGTATGCAGGAGGGCTTGAGTTCGAGTCCCACCCGTTCACGCTATAAAGTTTTTTTCAGTTTCTCGGGGAACCACTGAGTAAACAGTGCTAATAAATGTTAAGTAAGGTTGTTTTTGCCCTTACCCGACGTAATTATTAACACTGTATACTCAGTGCTTTCCCGAGACACTATGAAAAACTTCATAGCGTGCTCGGGTGGGACTCGAACCCACGACCTCCTCCATACAAGGCAGACGTCTTAACCACTCGACCACCGAGCTAGCCGGTGTTGAATGGCAGGTTCGAATCATTTCGCAACGGGGATTGCAATTAGTCAGAAGTTGATTGAGCTAATAAAGTTGTTGGGTAAAGGCAAAACAAACCCTAATTAATTGAAAGGTTGAGTATTATATCGGCACCACATAAGGCTGTGTGAGCTATAACTTTGCCCTTTGACCCTATTAGCATACATGGCACCAGAGGTCATCACCCAGACTGGCCAAGGCAAGAAAGGTTACGGTCGAGCGGCGGACATCTGGAGTTTAGGATGCGTGGTTATCGAAATGACAACTGGAAAGGTAGGACAATAGGTGGCGCCATTCACGCTTTGTTTAGTTTCAACATTGTGCAGGGTTGAGCTTTGTCATGCTTTTTGCTTTTATACTTAGAGCAATATGTGTCTGTTTTCAATACTGGATTATATCTTTGCACAATGTCATTCATCCTCTCTCAAAACAGAAGAAATATCTAAAGATGGATCTAAGGAGATAACTTCAGCTGAAGAACTGCAACGAATAATGTCACAACATACCTTCCTAAAACCCCTGTGCAAATTTCCAATATACCGTATGTAACAAGGACACCAAAAAATGTCACAAAGGATATGTCCTATGTTACATACGTTAAATAGGAAATTTGTACACAAAGTTTTTAGAAAGGTATGTTGTCACACTATTTGTTGCTTAAGTTATCTCCTTGGATCTGTCTTAAGATATTTCTTTTGTTTTGAGAGAAGATAACTGGCTTTGCACAGTGTTATGATCCTAGTGAAGGTCTCTCCAGTATCCCCCTTACGTCATGACACTTCTAGAGTTGATTTATAATGCAGAAAGCGCATTGAGAGATCCGTCGGATCTGTAATGCACTATATAAGAACTGTCTATTATTTCTCTATTTTATCCAATGGGGCGACACTTTTTGTGTAGAGTCCTATAAGGGCGACGCGGTTGGTTAGGGCGACAATTTGGCGTAGCCCCAATATTTTGGTAGTCAAAAACCATTTGTTTAGGTCAAAAGCCATCTTTTTTAAATCGAGAACCATTTTTATTAGGTCTAGAACCATCTCTCTTAGGTCTAGAACCATTTTTGGAACCTTTGGTTTAAAGAAATTTGGTGTCCAATCGATGTCTTTTAGCCGAAATTTCGGTGGTCGTCTGGTAAAGTCTTACCGGTGGGTCGCCCCTTTGCAGCATTAAGTGATATTATTATTATAAATATCTGGCTTCAGAGAATGTTTACACCTCGGTATATAAACAGTATGTTTACCTGCGTGTTGATATTACCCCAAAACATGATTAGAACGGTTCAATAAACCAGTGTAATCTTTATACAAATGTGACATTTTGAGACTTTTATTGATTTATTGAATTTTCACTCATAATGTAATAACATGATTTTTCCCGTGTAAAATGGTACCTTTGGGGGAGAAAACTGAAGGTGCTTTTTTAAAAATAATTTATCTGCAGAAATTTTTTACCATTCATTTAGCACAAAAACCATGTATGGATTTTTCAGATTTTCTGAAGCATTACTGCATCTATGTGACTGAAATGTTATAAGGCAGTTTATCATCATTATCCTTTAGTTACGTAATGTTGTTCCTGTTTATAAACGTTTTCCAATCATGTAATCCGTCTTTAAACGTCGGATATTGTTTGTAATCCACAAACAGCGTCCGTGGCACGAGTTCGACCACGAGTTTCCCATAATCTTCAAAGTGGGCGAGGGCAGTATTCCGCACATCCCTGACAGCATCAGTCACGAGTGTAAGGATTTCCTGTCGAAATGTCTGGTACCCAACCCTGTCGGACGCTGGACAGCTAACCAGCTACTGGACCATCCCTTCCTGAAGGTAAGTTACCTGTCTAACTGAAATTTTTGTTCACATTTGACCTTTGCTGACAATTTGCATATATTTGAAATGGTTACTTTAACTG
Organism: Henricia sp. BOLD:AAB3569; assembly: GCA_037783545.1. Classification (NCBI taxonomy): domain Eukaryota; kingdom Metazoa; phylum Echinodermata; class Asteroidea; order Spinulosida; family Echinasteridae; genus Henricia; species Henricia sp. BOLD:AAB3569. The sequence goes on from JBBELK010000651.1 coordinate 358,520, forward strand.
AGACCGTAGTTAAAGTAGGACCTGTTTCATACGTCCTTATGCCGTGTCAAACTAAATATTAAACTTAGTACAACATGCTTTTGCTGTGCTATAGACAGCCGAAGTGTGATGTGCGTTGCCATGGCAATGCATAGTTCCGACCTGTCAATCAAGCCGAACCCGCCGACCAATCACAACAGAGCAAGCAGACAGCGCCCACATAGGTCAAAGTGATGCAATAATCACAAACAATCACGCGATTTTATGCCCATACAGTTTGTATTTTGTATGCGCCAGTGACCAGGTGAATTTTGGTTTCAATGTCGGGCGATTCGCTGTTCAAAGGTAGGAAAGCGCATTTTTATGAATATGTCATCCCTGCATTACTAGCCATTCGCTCAGTGTGTGCTACGGTAACTGTCGACCCTAAAACATAAATACCTTTGAGTTTTCTCCAATGAATCTGTGCTTTCCATGCCGAGTCACATTGCTTTGTAGGTTGTGTCGCCATTTTTTTGCGATGGCTTGTGAGCATATGGCAACAGTATCTAAGGGGCAGGGTTAACTGGGCAATCTCGGAACTATGCATTGGCTCTAAACTAGCATGGCCGTCGGAACAGTACCATTGCAAAAGCACAGGGACACGGTTGAGTGATTTTTAGTTTAGAGCCAATTGCCTAGGCAACCAACAAAAGGTGACGTATTCACTTTTGCAGTCTATATGGTATAAGTATGACAGAAACCTAGCAGACTTCTTCGGACACAAAAGTTTGTTTCAAACGGCATTTTTTCTGTCATGTCAAAGTGAATTAAGTTGAAACTGGCCTGATCAACTCATTGTGATTGCGGCCGTATACTACCCACTACGAAAAATTTAACCGTCTGCCCTAGACTTTGTGATTTGGTTAAATTTATATGGTCAATTTTCCCCGGCTAAAAACTGTCTGGTGAAATTGAAAATAATTGCTGGATTCTCTGAAAATTACCTGACTCAAAGACCTCCTTCGGTTGAGCGAAAAATTGCATTTTCACAATTGTCTCTTTAGTTTCTTTGTGGTTATTGAGTTAGACGGGAGTTTTCCACCCTTCCCAAATTTTTTTTTAGAATGTGGTTGAAAATAATAATGAATTTTGCGTTCATTTTTATTTCTTGTGTGCGATTTTGTTACCCAGGTCACTATGGGTATCGAGTTTGATGACATCACACGTTAGAAGCAATAAAGCAACAACACTGCAACAAAAGGTTCTATTTCATTTGGGCATTTTCCACTAGTCTGTTTCGACAGTGTTTAACACACATATCTTTTGTTTCCGGAACCAAATCGTAGTTTCTGTATATTGTGGCCTTAGGATGTCAGGGGTCAAATTATGTCACCTTTGACATCACTGGTTCCACTTTCACTGCCATAGCACGATGCTGCTGGGGACCAACAAAATCTAACATCATACAGGTATAGTTTCTTAATAGACCGTTTGCACGGGCGGCCATGACAGGGGGCAGTCACATTGTCACCGTGCGCCATGCATGTGTAGGCACTTTGTGGATCTATTTTCACATCATTTAAATATGTAAATCTGCCCCCTGTCATGGCCGCCGGTGCAAAATTGTGAGCTTGTAAGCTAGATGTAAACAAATGCTTTTTTCGTGAGGTCTGACAGTTTATCTATGTGCAATTGTTTTTTTTTTTTATTTGCGATTTGGGGCTGAAATTTTAAAGGAACACCTTTTCCTGAATAGATAGATCCAGTAAGCTCCGCCCATTTAGAAATTGCCTAGCAACACGCCACACATGTAAGGCACGTGTGCAGTAGAGTCGTTGCCGTGCCGTGCGTCAGCGCCGCGCCCTGGTCAGCGCGTATTGAAACACGCACACAGAAACTGCACGCTCGAAAGCAAAATGTGCACTTAAGTATCCGGTTGTGTGCGTGCACGTACAACACGCCTGCAATACGCGTAACGCGGGCTATCGAACAAAAACATCTCGACACACATCTAGAACGCAGTGAATGCACAACATAGCAAAACGACAAGCTAATTTCGGGGAGTTTTTCCCGTTTACACAAAAACACATTTATGAAGGGATTAAAAGTAGGTTAGGATAGTCTTATACAATCCGTTTTAAACCGGCTAGGGTCCTCTGCGCTGATAAAAATTATGTTTATGAGTTTTTGCATCACTCGTGCTGCATTTCGCCGTAGCTCTGTGCACACAATTTTGAGGACTCGGGTAACCAAAATGGAGATCCACTTTTTGGTTACCTCAACCTGAGACTGATTGGTCAATTCCAAAATGGGCGGTACTTACTGGATCGGTCTATTGAGTGCTTTGGCCAGTTTTAAAACACCTCAAAATTGATATCACAGTTTTTAATTTTGGCAAACAAAGAAAGTTATCAATTTTTACTTAAATTTGGTTTTTCAAGGTAAAATGGTCACAAGCACAATGTATAAACTTCTCCAATACACAGATTTGCCTGAAATAAATTATGGGTTATGAATATCAATAATATGCAATGTATATAGGTGGTTATTGGCAATATGCTTAACATCTGGGATTACTTAAAGCTGCATTTTCTTTTAACAATGAAATAAGACCCTTAAGGCAACGTCGTAGTCAACTTACATTTCGAGTGCTAAAGTATTTCGTCCATTTTTATTTGCCAAGTCGGAAGTCCACATGTACTCCATCAAGTCTAAAGCTTGTATGTGGCCTCAGAACATAGACTTTCTGTTATGTAGTGTGCATTCCTCGTTTCCAAAGCCCCACATACTTTTGAGGTCGAAATGAAATGATTATCTTCAAACCAAGTTTCATAACTTTCCGCGACTTTGGTATTTTTTTGCTATTTGACAACACTTTTTGATGTACTCGAAAAGTAGTTGACTTCATCTGTGCCTTTAAGTTGGATTTTAAAAAAACCTTTTAATTGTGGATTTTAAAGCAAAACCCCACTGCTGCCTGAAAGGTTTTGTTGTTGTATATTTTAATTTCGTTTGGAGACTTTTATAAAATAATGTGATGTTTGTCTTGTAATTATGCTGCTTATAAATGTTGGGGAGGGCAGTTTTCCTGGGTAGGTAAAAATGAATTTTGTAATATAAAAATATGCATTTAAAAGTGTTAAATATGTCAAGATGGAAGTATATTTTTTAGACAAATTGCATAATTGTGTACAGGAAACGAACCCATGTTTTAGCACGAACTTTTTAAACATTAAATGCGGATGAAAATGGTATTTTGTTTTTTAAGGGTTAACATTTTATTTTACTTCCCCTTGCTGTATAGGGAATTGTAGTGTTGAAAATAACATCTCTACACAACTCGACCAAAAGCTATGTTATGAATACAATATTTGTTATGGTGCCTTATCAACACGGAAATGAAAGAACCAAATATGGATCTGACACACCAGGCAGATGCTCTACCAGCCGAGCTATGAGGCACAGTGGTATACTCCCTCGGGTTTTCCCTGAGACCTCTGACACACAGGGCAGATACTCTACCAGCTGAGCTATGAGGCACAGCGGTATACTCCCTCGGGTTTTCCCGGAGACCTCTGACACACCGGGCAGATGCTTTACCAGCCGAGCTATGAGGCACAGTGGTATACTCCCTCGGGTTTTCCCTGAGACCTCTGACACATGCTCTACCAGCTGAGCTATGAGGCACAGTGGTATACACCCTCGGGTTTCCCCCGAGACCTCTGACAGAGTGGTATAATCCCTGGATGCACAACAGAGCAATGAACACGATATACTTGTGAAATTAGGCTTTATTCTTTTAAGTTTCCCTGAAATACTTCTTAATTTAAACTTTTTAAACAATTATAAAGAATGTAATTTGTCTTTCGTATATTACCTTCATTCACAATGAGATTATGTTTTGGTTTACTTTACTGAATTTTGTTTAAAGAGCTTGTGCTTTTCTGAGGCCTTAAAGGAGTGTCCAGACCACATTTGAGCCCCCATGGGTGTTCAGATTTGTTTACCTTTCTGAAAGTTTGCATTCTCAATCCGTATATTTTCAAGGATATCGTCAAAAAAACCATCAATGTTTTTGTAAACTAATTTATCTGGTTCCATAAAGCAGTGCAGTAATTACACTAACCTTTTTGCTTGGAGATTTCCTGTTTTCTTCCCATAGTATTTTGGGGAGTTTTTTTTTATGATCATTAGGTTAAAAAACGAAATCCATTTTCTGGAAAAATCTTAACAATACACTTATTTGTGCAACAGTTGTGTATGTGGGCAAGGAAAGAACAGCTAGTTAGTCCTTCAGCCATTTTAATTTTAACCTATTGGTACATGTAAAAGCAGTGGATTACTACATTCATACAGGACATGTGAGCACAAATACATTGTAATTTTTGGACAAATGTCTTTTAACAAGGTAAAGCTTGGTCAAAAATACATTTAAATACAAATAGTATTCATCTTTTTTGATCGGTTTGTTTTCCAGTTTCAAGGCTGCGTTCTTGCGTGTATTGAGCTCGTGCCAATGACGTCATTTTGGGAGTAAAACAATGCCGCGTCGTTGTGGAAGCAATGTGCGTGCGCGTTGTGTGTATCCATAGCGCGCGTAACGCGCTATGCTGAGGCTCCCATTGGTGAATTAAACCGCGTTACGCCCACCAGAGACACACACAACGCGCACGCACATCGCTTCCACAATGACTCAGCATTATTTGACTCCCAAAATGGCATATTCGCACGTGTTCGAAAGGGGTCAATACACGAAAGACACGAGTATGCTCCCATCTGACAAAGACTATACTTTGTTTCTCCTGATGAGTGTCATGTAATTTGTTGAACGTGTTAACTCGATAACTTGAAGCAAAAGCACAGGTCCACATTTGTCACATATTTCAAACTGTTTCTGTTGTATTTAAAATCATTGAAACATTGTTATCACATGATCTGCAGTTATGGTAAGAGATGACAATTTTGACTGTGGGCATTGAGTCTTTGATACCTGTGCCCTTAAGCAAGGCACTCAACACAATTACTCCATCCTTCGGAAGGGATGTAAAGCCGTTGGTCCAATGTGTTGTGTAATGCACTTGAAAGACCCCAGGACATTCTTTTGTAAAGAGTAATGGGATTACCCGGTCTCTCTGGCTGTCGGCTGCCAAGGTGGGACACAATTGTAAGCTTCATGCAATACAGCCTACAGGCTGCGAATTTAACACATTAAATAAACTATTTCACACAGGCAACATATTCCTCTGGAGTAGCACGAACGCAGCTGGAATATAGTCCAACAAAACCCATCTTTTTTTTCGCACTCATTCTTCCCCCGCTGGCACTGCATCTTCAAGCCTCTTAATAAACTTGACCCGGACTTCAGTCTGATGATCTCCTTTCAACACATCTTGCACAAATTTCACGTTGACGTCCATCTGAACCTATCAACAAGAACAAATACAGGGTTGAAAATATTCAAATCTTTTCAGCCTTCAACCCCAGTCTAGTGGTTCAAAATCGGGTTCAGACCTTTATATAACAAATGGGAAATATGTCCTAACTACAATATGTACAATATGTCGCTCAATGTGTTTAAAAGCAATTGCCATGTTTGTCCAAAATCGTCTCAATCTAGACATGTTTCAATTTGGCTACAACTGATTCACCTGACTATTAACAAACACATGGACTTATGTTTCATGCAAACACCGATCGTTTGCAGACAAAGTTAACAATGGTTTTATAAAGAAATTAAAAAATGCTACAATAGAGCACTAAAGTGAAAACGTCACCCTTTTTGTGTTGCCATAGTTTTTGGGTCTACACTAAAACCAGTGAACTATTTCCCTGCGCTTTAGCAATGGATGTTTTAGATTACCATAGCAACTGACGTCACACTTTAGTAGTCTATACTGCTGTTTTTGTAACAAATAAACACCAATCTGGTGTGGTCTTTTTTTCAAGTCTATGGACATAAAACGTTGAACAGGCTAGTAATACCTGATTTTGAAAACCCACCAATTTTTAAATTGCAGCTTTATAGTAGATAACTTAAAACTTTGATACTACATGTAGATAATAAATTCTTACGGTTTCTAAAGCGCCCCTGATAACACCGCACAGTATATTTGAATAGTTCAGTTGCCTGTGTTCTTCTGGTAGTTCTACAAAGTCTGTCAGAGGATTGTTGTCAAATGTGAGGGAGAATTCGTCCCCAGCCGCGCTCCAGTTGCCCACCGTTGGGGTGATACCCAAGAACATTTTGAATCCGGACTTCATCAAGAAGAAAACAAAAACTTTGGTAAAAAAAAAAAAACACAAGATAATATAAACATTTAGCAAAGAAAACAATTTATGTCCAAACTTCGTAGTTCATCCATGGTTCATCTTACTTTTGAAATAATGTCTGCCGTTTCCCTGAAATCATTGCATCTCCGTTCTCCGGTGCGTGCTAGGAAATCTTCCACAAGACGAATACCGATGTTATAACCCCTACAACGATAAAAGTAATTTGACACATAGAAATCCAATTTTCAGTGCACCTGGGGGAAAAACATGCGTTTTTTGCACCCAGGGGTGGGGATTTTGTCACGCAAAAAGTGACAATCCCCATTTTTTACCACATTTGAAATTATTCATACCGGGTACTAATGAATTTCCTGCTACATTTTTCTTCTGGATTTTACAATGATGAAATTATAAACAGTGACTTTAGTAGAATGTTTACATTTTGTCGAGTTGCTTATTAACTTCTTCATCGCTCTCATAATCCTTGACGAGCTGCGAAACGAGGGAGCCATAGGTCAGTGTGAACAGCTCCTGGCTCTAGAAAAAGAAGCAAATGCATGTAGTTTGGGTTAATTTCTTGGGTTAATTACTGGGGCGAAGTGACTGTAGGCCTACGTGTACCACACTGAATGCGGTGTGGGGGAGCGGGGGCGAAATTCAAATTGCACAGTTGATTTGGCGATAAACGTTTCAGCAGGAAGGGGCGAGTAAGAGCGGTTTGAAAAAGGAGGTATTACCACTTTCCGGGGATCGGTTGATCGACCACCTTGTCGTGACATATTCTTTTCAGATTAATCCCCTTCCTTCTGTAAAATGCGTTTAAAACTAGAAATTTCACTGCGGTACGTAGGTTGGTACGTACGGTGGAGCAGAAAACACAAAATCACACAGGTCGTATATTGCGCGGAATCCTACTCGCGCAGTTAACTTAATGTTGGCATTTCGAATGGCACCAGTCTAAATGCTGAGTACGATGTTGAACGTGACGGTCCTACCAGGGAACGATCAAGCGACTGTCAAAATTGATTTCCTGTTTGGGATTTTGGAGGACTTTGGAGCTCGCATTTTGGGGCCTAGAGAGATTGTTCTCTGACCAAAATATCACCCCAGAAATGTCGTCTCTGCTCATTCCTTCTTGGACCCCGGGGGACATTGCAAACTGGATTAGAGGCAAGTAAAACATTTGTTTAACTTTCGTTCAAGACGACTTGTTCATGAATGAAGATTTTCTATCCACAAACACAAATGGGAGGAAACAGGACAGCTCGTACCCGGGACAACTCGAACCCGGGACAACTCGCACCCAAAGTAAGACACCCTGGTCAACTCGTACTGTATGTTTCGCAGGAAAAATTTACAACAAAATGAGGTATTTTTTTCATATACATTGAACACGGATTTGGGTAAATTTATATATTGGAATCGATAGCTTATTCAATTCTAAGTTATAGGCCTACTTATGTTGCATTTCTGTACCCCTAGAACTATGGGGGACTGTATCCCCCATAGGTTATGTTGTTTTTTTCCAATATGGCGGCGCCTGAACTTTAAGATCGGACCGATACGGTTTAAGCTAGCGCAATAATCCGCTCCCCAATCGCCACCAAACTCCGTCTGATAGTTCTTGAGACACTCACCTTGCGTGTGTCTACGGAATTTCGGTACCATTTGTCCATTAAATTCTCCGAAAATAATGTTGGAAAATGAACGGGAACATGTGCGATACATGTGGATGCATGATCGAGGCATTCGGTGCGATGCATGTGGATGCATCGCACATGTTCCCGTTCATTTTCCAACATTATTTTCGGAGAATTTAATGGACAAATGGTACCGAAATTCCGTAGACACACGCAAGGTGAGTGTCTCAAGAACTATCAGACGGAGTTTGGTGGCGATTGGGGAGCGGATTATTGCGCTAGCTTAAACCGTATCGGTCCGATCTTAAAGTTCAGGCGCCGCCATATTGGAAAAAAACAACATAACCTATGGGGGATACAGTCCCCCATAGTTCTAGGGGTAGCATTTCTGAGATAAATAAATGATAAAATTACTGCATAAAGTAATGCACAAAATGACGCGGCGAGCGAGGGCGCTGCGCGCGCGTGCAGAGGGCGTTGCGCGTGCGCGTGAATGGTTATCTTGTGCACTAACTGAAGGCAATTTTTGAAGAAGAAAACGTGATTTTTCTACAGAAAAGCAACATTTGCGACAAAAGTGCAAGTGGGAAGTATATCTTAAAATTACATTATGTGTTGATTCCAGGAGGTAATTTCCTTAAAATCTTTGTTCAATGTATACGAAAAAAATGATAACAACAAAAGGGGTACGAGTTGTCTCGGGTTCGAGTTGTCCAGGGGCAGGGTACGAGTTGTCCCGGGCACGAGTGGTACTCTAAAATTTTCACCTTAATATTTTGAATTTTTTGTTTTCTTGTCATGAATATTGTTTTTGGGATGTATTTTATATGATTGTTAAGTTAAATCGAGATCAAATTTCCAGAAAATTTAAACAATTGGCCGGTACACGTAGATTTTGCATTCTTTCTGTTTCCTGCTGTTCCTGTTAAAGTTTGGGCACAGTCTCATTATTGTGCCAAGTCACCCCGTGTTAAAACAACTGTAATAATAATCCAAGTTCTTTACGTACTTAATGTCATACGTAGTTTCCTCTTACTGTAAACGTTCTGTAATTTCCTGCTTGAATAGGGTGATATTGACTTAACAGAATGATCAGTTTTCCTTGTGCGTAACACGCAATAATGTTGGTCAGTGTTGTTGAAACTGTCAAAGAGATTATTTTAATGATTAATTTTTAAATATTGAAACTAAAAGCACCCACGCAAAAAGGCAATTAATGTTAGAAACTCATTGCACTTTACATCTTTTTAATTGCACGTATCAGGAACTGCGTAAAACATACATAGGCAGGTGGCGTCTTTAGGCAGCCAAGCCAAAAACACAAGGAAAATCCCCTTCTCTTTGCAAATGATTAATGCTCTGGGATCTTACACAAAATACTGAACCTGTGGCTTTACGTCCCATCCGAATGGTGTAAAACCATATTCACTGAGACCCACATGGGTTCTGAGCACAGCACACTGGACGGTTTTAAAAGGTATAACAGTAGGAGGGTTAATGATTAATGACCTAATATACCACCCAGTCACGGTAGTCCAATAGTTTTAAACTTCAAATTCTATTGGTTTTTTTAATTACTGGGCAGAAGGCTGTTCAAATAAAATAAGGATCGTAACATGATTGAAAATGGACTTTCCCACCTCTTACAGCAAGCTCTATGCACAAACCATAGGCTTTGACATTAACCGAGGTCACCAAGGCCATTGGCCTCATGCCCTGCTGAGTTGGCCTTGATGCCCCTTCAAGATACACACTTTCTGAGGCCAACTTGGCTAGCATGCCCTATCCTCTTAAATTTTCTGAGGCTTGTATTTATAAACACGAATAACCAGTACACTATTGGAACAAAATTGGGTATGGTCCCCCTCCAGTTGGCCTCAGTACCCTTTGAAATTTTGACAAAATCAAGGCCAAATCGGAGTGACCTGCCGCTTATTTTCATAGCGTCAAGACCTGAAGTCATATGTGCACTGTAAATGATGAATTATGCTCTAATGAATCCACGCAAAGGAAGACTGACAGGATGTGAACTTCAGTAAACTGATTGCAGAAATGCTCCATGAAGTAGCTGCAAAGAAGGAAGTTCCTGTTAAAATAATAAGGGCTCTTGCACAGTGGCATGTGCCAGAAATCATCAAGAGAAAGTACAGATAGGTTCCTGGTACGGTGGGCAAATTACTCACAATAAGCAGGCGCGGATCCAGAGGGTGGGGGGGGGGGGGGGGGGTGGGGGGGGGGGGGGGGGGTCGTCAGGTCAGGGGTCAGGGGTCAAGGGTCAAAACCTCCAACTGGCAAAAACCCTCCATGCAAAAATTCCTGGATCCGCCCCTGATAAGTTGGGGATATTGGTGTGGTTCAATTTTGGATTTGTATTTTCCGATGACAGTTTTCACCTGTACACTAAATACATGTACCAAACGCAACCCTCCCCCAACTGTTATTTTTTGTGGAAATTGTACCTATTTTCATCTGTCATATTTATGTTGATCCCCAAGTTCTAGAAAGCCCAGAAACATAATGTCACTCAATCATGACCAGTAGTTGCTGCACACTGCCTTGTTTATCACATTCAGGTGTGTGCAGCAGACCATGACAATGCCATACCATGACAATGCCATACCATGACACAAAAATGACTGATGATCATACCAGGTTAAAGCCTATAGAAAATAATGTGTTTCACTTTCAGGGGGCTGTAGCCCCCGCTTTTCCTTTGTATTCCTGTATTTTAATGAGGCTGGATCCACCACTGTATAAAGGAGCGGGCTCAGATTTTTCATTCTAACCTAACAATCATATAAAATACCTCCCCAAAATACTATCCATGGGAAGAAAGCAGGAAATTTGCAATCTCCAATTTGGATGTGGAAGCAAAAGGGGTGGTGTAATCACTGCACTGCTTTATATAACTGATTAAATTAGCTTTTTAAAAATATCCTTTACGATATCCTTGAAAATATACGGATTGAGGGCCCGAAATCTCAGAAAGCTAGTGAGAGAAATATGACAAATGATATGGTATCAAAATCTCAACACCCATAGGAAAAATGGGGGTGCTCAAAAATGTGATCTGGACTAGGGATGGGAAATTTAGGTTAATTCCGAAACCGTTTTGCAATTCTTTCAAGTGTCTGTTAACCGGTTAACCGTTCGGCCGACACAAAATATTGTTGCTGGCATTTATAGATGCATGTGCAATGTACACAATACCCCTAGGCCCCCAAAATAATCATTGAACCTCTATCTTGTCAAAATTTTTCTACCACCCCACATAAATTTATTTCAGTCATGAAGTTATTACAAATAACTATCTGAAAACTATTGTAAATTCTTTAAAGTTGGGTTTTGTGTAAACGTTCGGCAAAACCGGTTACTCAATTTGTTTTTTGGTTAACCATCCCATCCCTTATTTTTTTTAAAAGCGTCCAAACTGTTCAGTGATGTTGTGCATATCCCCTATGCGTACAGGATTAGATGGTTCCCTGGAGCAGTACATCATTAACTTCCTGAATCATGAAGTGACCGGTGAACGGCTCCTCAGAATGACCATACAGGAACTGGAGGACATACAGATCACTAAGATGGGCCACCAGGAACTCATACTGGAGGCCATTGACCTCTTATCCATGGCGGTAAGATAGAGGGCGCCCTTGTAACAAGTGTGCAAATACGATTACAAATATGGATGCACACACTAATTTGGGGTTCGCACAATTATCTGGGTCTTTCCACAGTAAAGGGGGCATTTTGGCAACACAGACCATATTTTTCAGAAAATACCTTTGTCTGGTCTCAAAAGAAATAAGTTTCAGTTGTTCTGAAGAGATTACTAATTAGGCCCAAAAAGGCTTACAAATAGTGTGACAACATGCCTTTCTAGAAACCCTGTGTACAAATTTCCAATATATACGCTCGTAACCGGGACGGCCTAAAATGTAACACAAGTGTTCAACCAATTTCATATTTGTTGTTCTCTTCAGCATTATGCACATCCAACAGAAACCCTTCAGTCAGTGGCCCTGAGTCTAAACTGCAAGGCCACCAACCTAGCCAACCTACTGAAGCAGAGAGAGCAGTCAGGGAACCAGCCCAAGCACAGACTCTACTGCACATCGTCAACCATCTTGTTGCGGATCTCAGAAACGATAACTGCTGCTAAGACTTTGATCTCCTGGCTCGACAGGTTAGTGATTTTTACTTAAAGTTTAGAAAATTAATTAAGGAATTGGAATTTTTTTTAAAATGTCATTATCTGTGATTTGAGGATGTGTGTGTTAAAAACTAACCTGTGTACAAATCGACTCAGTACCTCATCAACGTTCTAAGAAAACAATGAAAAACTGTGTCCATGCTTGTAAAATATTGTACAAAACCACAATCTTTTTTAGGCTGGTTCTTCAGCTATACTGCTCGGAAAATATTGTTCAAACAAATCTTTTAAATATTCAAACAAAATTTCTTACAAGCCACGAAGAAAGCTATCATAAAAATTGGTCTGAAAATGATGTTTTTAATTGTTAGATGACGCTAAAAATTTGGAGTCAAATAGAATAAGAGTTACTCTTTCCTATACTGCTCGGAAAATGGAGCCAAAATATAACTGCAGTCAGGAGCCTAGTTTCATTTCCCTGAGGGTGCCATTGTATAAAATGTGTCTGCATACGCATTTATATAAATTAATCTTTAATTGTTGTTTTCTGATAAAACTATGTCATCTTGAGCAGAATCATTGCATTGGACAGTTCAAACCACTTCTTTCTTCCATTTGAGTATGGTTTTCCTAGTCAAATGGTTGAGTAAAATTTTGGGACAAGGCAAATCCTGTATGCAGGCTTTAAACTAAACTTTGCTCAACATTTCAGGCCGCCATTCTCGAACGGACCAGAGAAAGATTTTCAGGAGTTCAGCAAAGACATCTTACAGTATGCGCTGGATATGACGCAAGCAGTGCAGAAACACACAGACATCACAGGAGCATTGCCGGAAATCACTGCCATCGTGAGTTGGGGTTTGGAAACAGGATTAAGGCAATGAAATGTGACCCATCACCACTAAAGGGCTGTAAAAGTATATCCCACCGATACTGTATGACTGCCTCTTTTGGCAAGGCTGACTGCACCAGCCTCCATAAGAGCCACTGAAGCAGGGTGTGCCACTCTGCCTGAAGTGCCTTCCTGAGCTCTTGCACTTCACTGATCTAGAGATCCACGAAAGTGCAGTTAGATTGATAACCCGATAAAATTGGAAAGTCCAGGATTCACATTTCATTACTGTGGGAATCACTTTGCTCAAACAGGTCCCCTTAGACATGGAGGAAACAACGGAAGCAGAACAGTCTTGAAAGTGATTCCAAAGTGATTGGTAGATCAGTGCCTTGTTATCCACACGTTGAATGTATTCAACAAACTTCGGTTCTGATCAAGAATTGATATAGTGCTTTTATGTTTTTAGAATAGTGGGTATTTACATGCAGTGTATATTTCGTGTCAGTAGAAAATAACCGAGAAAGGGCGGCAAAATTGCTCCTTCAAACTGCCCCCTCTTCCCCCCACCAAAAACAAATCCTGTCGTAAATGGTAAATTTCTAAAGGCTGATTTATTTGTTTTTTTAAAAACAAGTATCTCAAAAGCATGCCCCCAAAAGATTGTGTTTTGAACAGTGCTTGATTTACCGAGCCCGAGTTTCGCCTTATTTCTTGCACAGGCCCAAGAGTTTGCTGCGATTGCAGACAACTTGATCAAACAGTCCACTGATCCCTTGGTGATACAACCCACGACAATTGAAGAGGTCAGAATTAAGAAGAAAAGACCCGAAGAGGAATTGGTAAGTCAGAATTATAAAAACAAAATAGCAAAAACTTCATAGAAGCTGTTGTTTTTGACATTTCAATTATTGTCCAATTTAATTGCATTTTGTCCATTAGCAATTGTATCATGTTGATAATGTTCTGTTTGTTTTGGTGTTGTTTTATTTTGGTCGAGTGTGTTTTTATAAAATTTTTATATGCTATTTTTTATTGTACCAATTTTATGAAAGTTCGTAGGGACCCAATGAAAACCAGTTTCATTTTCTGCTCCGGTAAATTATCACTTTTCCTCCCACCTCTAAAACTGAGCATTTCTTCATCATCTTCTCATCACAGGTTTCTTTAGGCTTACGAGCCACAGTGTCACAGACATCTTTGAGGAATCCTTGGTTTCAGTACCTGAAAGAATTAGTACTAACATAATCTTGATGTTATTGCCATAGAAAATTAATCAGTTTAAAAAAAATAAAACCTAGTTTATTTTAAACATCAAAAAAGCAACACAGACTTAGTCCATTTCCTGTGGTCGTTATCTCTGTTTTGACAAGGTTGTTTCCTTTTTCGTTCAGGGTCTTTTTATCAAAACCTCAACAATCGACGGAATTCACTACATAACGGGAACAAAAGATCAGGTGAGTGCTTGTCACTTCAGAAAGAATATTAAAAGTACTTGCATTATGTGTACCAAACTACAGGCACAGTAAAATGTCTTGACAGTGTTAAACATATGTGACCTGTCACAACGAAGTGAGCGTAAAGTCGTAATTTTCAAAAAATTTATAATGGTATTTTTGAATTTAGCCGAAAAAGAGCTTTCTAATGGTATATAATACATAAGGTAAAACTATTCCCCAACGCAACACAGCTGGAAGAAAGATATTGTTCAAACAAATCTTTTAAATATTCAAACAAAATTTCTTACAAGCCACGAAGAAAGCTATCGTCAAAATTGGTCTGAAAATGATGTTTTTAATTGTTGGATGATGCTAAAAATTTGGAGTCAAATAGAATAAGAGTTACTCTTTCCAAATATTACAAAATCCTAAAACTGACCTCCCTTAAATGTTTGACCTTGAACCGTCGTTATAGGAAATAGCGAAGTGCGACTTTACGCTCATTTCGTCGTGACAGGTCACTTATGTGGTGTCCATGAAAACAAGAATCTCATAATCGGTGAGAGATGAAAATATGAATGGATACCTAGTAGGGCACTATACCATATTGCAGTGCATCAAAACTTTGAATGCATGAGTACATTTCCATTATGTGATTACCACAACTTATATCAATGCTACAGAGACACTGCCAATTCCCCCCTGCCCCGCAACTTGATGAAATGACCCATGTGCTTTATTCTGCATTGACAGTGCGCCTTTGTTTTCTTACAGTCACCAGCAAGTCAAAGCAGAAAAATTGGCTCGGGGGATGAATTGCTGAGAGTGAATGACCAGACAGTAGTAAGTTCATTCTTTTAAAAAAATGGATAATACCTTCAAAGTCTCAGAGATTCTGCTTCAGATCAATGTTGTTCTTGTTTAACACAGGAATTGGTAAAAATTCATCTGCAAATTATCCAGTTGAGCAATAAATGAATCTAACGTTATCTGAGATTCAAAATTACAAAAAATTTGCAGCAATTTCCATGGTTTTCTAAAAAAAACATTGAGGGTAGAATTTCTGCAGGATAGTTTAAAGATATTCTCCTTCAGCTCTTTGATGTTCTAGGAATTGGTTTGATTTCCCAAACTCATGGACATTTGTCCACATTTGTATCGAAATAAATAAATAAATGACCTTGCTCACACAGGTTGCCTGGGAGCACAGTAAAGTGGTGACTACCCTCAGGTCAGACCCCATGGGCACAACTCTGACCCTCCGTAAGCGCCCCTGCAACCTGGGGTCTCCGGGCCAAGTGTTACGGCCGAGCAACTCTCCCTACACAATGAGGCATGGAGGCACTCCTCAGCGGATGCGCAAGGACAGTTTCCCCAGTATGCGCTCGCCTGTCATGAAGGAGGAATTCCTAATGCCAATGTCGCCTAATGATCTGCTCATTACTAAACAAAGAAGGTAACATATAGATTGTATCGAATAGCCGCCACTTCGTGGGGCACCTTTTGTTACTTAAACCGTTCAACAATGGAAGCACAATATGTGCAACCATGCATGTCCCGAAGGAACAAAGAAACTGCCCCACGAAATGGCGGCTATTCGATACGGTCTATACTCTTCCAAAAAAGAAAACATTTTCTAAAATATCGGTTCTGGATCAGAATAGAAGTTTGTTGAGTACAGTGAACTTGTGAATAACAAGGCACTGATCGACCAATCACTTTGGAATCACTTTCAAGACTGCTCCGCTTCAGTGATTTCCTCAAGACCCTGTTTGAACAAAGTGGTACCCACAGTAATGATATGTGAAATTTTCTGTGTCTGGGAGAATCTTGAAGTTAAAGGGCCCTCAGAAAACTAATTTTGTAAGATTATCAACTCGATTGAACCTGTGTGAGATAAGCTGACCACTGAATCCATGTGTCTCTCATACTGTAGGAGCTCTTACGGAGGCTAGTGCAATCAGCCTTGCGACAAGAGGTGGTCCTACATGTTACTGACTGATAAAGTGTCACATCTCTCTGCCTCCTTTCGGTCGGAGTTTTTATATACCGATCAACAAAAGAAATTTTCAGTTTAATCAAAATTTGAAAACTTCTTTTGTAATTAAGTTGATATCGAGATGTTCACATTATAACTTCATTATGTATGACTGCATAAAGCTTCTGTGTGCTAAAATTCCCACTCTCGAATAACTGCTTTTTAAAATCAATGAGTGGAGAAAAGTTTTGCGTTTCTTTTGTATACAACCTGCTTTGATTGATTCCATCACTTTTTTAAATGCTGCTGCACTTAACTGGTTTTAGCAATTAACTTTGCTTAAAATGAGTTAAAATCATCCTTGGTTGATGAAGACGAGACTTAGCAATCTTGATGTTTGTTGCACTAACAGTAACAGCGATCCCGAGACCCAAGTTGAGACCCACGTGACGCATTCAGACTCGGAATCACGTCTCCAAGAAGCAGAGAGGATCAAAAGGCAGCGACGGGGAACCATGGGGGAGGGCTTGCAGCGGAAAGAGAGTAAAGGGCAGACGGCGGAAGGAAGGCCGCGATCGCTGCCTATCAATACGGAGGAGCTGGAAGCGGAAGGTAAGTTGGAGCAAAACATGCTTAATCTGTTTGGGATTGGTGAACCATTGTGGGTTCAAGCCTTAGTAGCGCCAATGTGTTTGTGTCCGTGGGCAAGACACTTAATCTCAATTGCCTCGTCGGTCCAAGTGATATGATAACTGGGGGAATGCCACAATCTACCTGCTGATAGGGCTGTGCGCCTTGGCCGGGCAGCCACCTAGTTAAAGAGAAATTATTTATGTGATTCCATTACGGCAGCGATAATATTAATGGCCACAGTGCCTTTGAATAAAAGTCATGTTAGATACTGTACACCATATAAATGCTCTGCTATTATTGTTATTATTAGGAAAACGTCTTAGTAATTTGGTTGTCTCTTTCTTACTCCAGTGGCACTCTGGAAGGCTTCACCCATCTCAGCTCGGCCTGGCTTCTCCCCCATTGCTGGCAGCCCAGTCAGCCCAGCTGCTACAAGCAGCACCCAAACCTCACCCACATCAAAGAGTGACAAAACCCTGAGTCGAACCTCACTCGATCCAGCTGCCACTGAATGTTCCCCCTCTGCGAACCAGAATTCTCCCTCCACCAACAAGAAATTGGTCCTGAAAATTGATGACCCATGCCTATCCAAATCGGGATCTGGTATGCACACAAATCTGAACTCCCCGCTTTTGAAACCCCTCCTCGCAATAAGCAAACCGTCGGAAGATATTGAAGATTTTGATGACGAGAAAACTCCAGTCCCGAGGGAAACTTCTCTCGATTTTGACCAAGACGGCTATAAAAAGGAAGAAATGGAATCGCAATCAGAGAGCCCAGTTGACCCCATTCCCAACTCAGAATCTCAAAACATCAACAATAATGTGGCAACTGGATCTGACAGAGACGGCCAGCCAGAGGTCCTGAAGTCGGATATCGTGACGACTGACGTGGACGATTACGTGTTGGTGGATACAAATAGGGTTATTTCACCAGTCAAAACAGTGAGGTATGACAAGTTTATAATTTGATGTCTAAGTATGACGTCCGATTTTAAATTTTGTATTTAATCTTCTTTTTTTTCTTCTTTTTTTTTTGCTTTCAATAATCACCTTTTTAATGTGATTACAAATCCTCTGAATCTTCAATTTAAAAAAGGTGGAATGTCTTTGCTTGTTAACTATCTTTTGAACTCTTATTTTTGTCTTTTCCTTAATTCAGTTTCTTTGAAAGACACCAGTCCATCAGTCCTTCCCTTGCATCTGAAATTACAGTGAGTTCTTGAGTCACTATGCATATTAAGTATTAAAACCCCAAATTTCCCTTATAGAATCCAGCCTAGCATACATCGACCTTGCAACTGGAAGCAACTAGTGGCAGCTGGCATTTTCGGCAACTAGAAGCAACTCGTGGCAACTGGGAGCAACTAATCAGTTGCTTAACTCTTTCAGTGCCAAGGCCGTATAAGTACTCTGAAAGTGCCAATGTCGTACATATACGATCTCGTTTTTAATTTTTTTTTTTTTAAAAATATGCAATATCATTGAGGTACGACGTCGGTGTTCCACGAGAGGGCACAAAGTCTGAGCAGCTAAGATGGCGGCGCCCATAGTAAAATGCAGTCGCTTCTCCACGGAGGAAGTTTTTGAGTATTTTTCGGATTCGGATAGTGAAAAAGATTAGTATTTATCACTCAATAAAACAATACCATCGATTCTAGAATCTATAAAAGAACAATATACAACTTTCGTGACTACAACTTATTTAAAATAAAAACCTGATTTTTGTTTCTTCCGTTTAGCACAATCATTTATCCATTGTGAAAAACTGCTGAAATCAAAATCATTACTAGATCCTTTTTACCAGCGGCCATGTTAGGGACCAGATTTTCTTATTTAAATGATGCGACAATAGATCCACAATGTGCCTACTCGTGTATGATGCACAGTGACAGTGCAACTGTCCCTTAAGATTGCTGCGTTCAAAGGGTCTATTTCCAATCTAACAACACACCTATTACAACCTACAATATCAATTTTCCACTGTCCTCCATTTTGAAACCCTCAGTTGGGAGTACGACTACGCCCCAAAAAGACACGTAAGATGAAGTTCAAGGTGACAAGGGGCGTGTCTTGCATGGATTTGGGCCCCGGGGAGTGCCAGGGCTGGCTGTACAAGAAGTCTGAAAGTAAACAGACGTTCCGCTCCAACTGGGTCGAGATGTGGTTCGTCCTTAAAGACTTTGTGCTGTACTACTACAAAAGTAAAATGGTGAGGGTCAAAAGAGATCACTGGTGCGTTTATTTAATAGTGTAATTATTTTTTAATTTGTGATGTAATTGTTGAAATCTTTGTGCTAAGTATGATCACCGGTATGGTCAAATTTGAGGAAAAATCAACTTTTCTGAAAATGTCTCAAAAATGATCCTAAATGAAAAATTAAGCATCTATATTTTTGCAAGTACACGTATTTTCTATTAAACAGCTTCATAAAATTGGACCGTGATTTGAAAATAAGATAGGCATGTTTTTCCATCTTGCTTCTGGGTCTTTCTATAAATTAGGGGTCCAATTTTGGTGTCCCCCGTTACATTTTACATCTCTTTTTTGTAAATTCAGGACACATTCTTTAAATACGTTCCATCTGAAAGAGTGAGTAAATCAAGTACAAATTATAAAAAATTGTTTAAAAGCCATTTTGATGATTTTTGTATGAAAAATAACACATATCAGGTGTAACGGGGACACCAAATGTCACACTTTTGGACCCCTAATTTAAAGAAAGACCCTTCTAATAAAGCTGCATCCTAGAATTAAATGTCTCTATTTAGCTTTATAGCTGTATTTCCTCTAAGTCTTGTTACATGCTGACAAATGTTTGATGTCTGTAACTTTAGTTTTGTTGTTAACAAATGTTTGTCGTCTGTGCACAGCTCAACACAGAATATGATTTCTCCTCCAAGTAGTTTGTCCAATCGATATTATCCCAGTGTCAGTATTGAACCGCTGGAATTGGACTAAATTGGACTATTTTAGGTACTATTTGGATTTTCTTTTACCCCACAGGATAAAAAGGCTAAAGGGGTGGTGTGTCTGCCAGGCTATATCATCTCTGAAGCACCGGAAACTAAGAGAGAAAAGTAGGTTACTTTACATTAGGCTTACTTCGAAACTTGGTATGAGAGAAAAATCGTAAGGGCCTTATTATCGGGATTCGAACCCGAGACCTCTGACACACCGGGCAGAGGCTCTACCAGCTGAGCTATAAGGCACAGTGGTATACTCTCTCAGGTTTTTTCTATGAACCCAATTTTTCTCTCGGTGTTGCATGGTAGCGCAACTGGGCTTAAAGTAACGAATGTAATATCTGGTATGGTGCCAGATCACCATGAAATTAAACAACGAAACTTAGTATTCAGATAAAACAAATTGGAAGGGCCTTATCAGGGGTTGAATCGTTGGCGGACCACCAATAATTCCAAATATTGACAGTAATTGTTCGGTTTTTTAATGTCTCATCTGAAAGTGAATAATGTTTCTAGAAAAATATCAAATATCAAATTATTTTTTTAGATGCCACACCCAAAATGCACGGACGATATATCTTTAACTACAGCCCCGTTTTCATTAATTTTTTTAAATTTAAGAATTGAAAGATCTTTGATTTTTACCTCACATTTAGCGCTTTCAAAGCCAATCACAAAGGCACCAAGCCCATCTACTTTGCAACCCGCCATAAGGAGGACAGGGATAAATGGATGGGCAAGTTGGGACTGGCAGCCATTATGTACACGGATGAGAAAAGAATGAGGCAATCGGTGCTGCTAGAATCGGTGCAGCCTTCATTCGATATTGGTGCTATGATGCAAAGTAAGTGTCTACAGAACTGTCAAACTAGCCACGTCGTAAATAAAAAAGCAATTTTTTAAGGCAGGTTTTTTTTTAGCTAGTAAAATGAATTTAATACAGCAGATGACGTAGTTGAAAATAAAAGTCTGACATAAAAAATGTCCATTTTTGTCAGACTTGATTTTTTTTTCTACAGTAAATGATATAATAATACAAGAGATAACATAAACTCATCATTGTTACTGTGTATCAATTACTGTATACATTTTTGCAAACTTGTTTGGCAAACATTTTTTTTAATTTTTAATGCAACACCTGGTGAGATGTCTAATCACCACAAAAATGAAAAATCATTAGGTCTCGGGGTTGTAGTCGAGTCCATCACAAGTCTATCACAAGTCCAGTATAAACAAGAAGCAAAAGATGAACATGCACAAAAGAATGCCTTTGTTGGAGTTCATTTGAATAGCTTGTGACTTGAATTTAGACCCAGGGACTTGTGGTGGACTTGTGATGGACTTGTGATGGACTTGTGATGGACTTGTGATGGACTTGTGATGGACTTGCGATGGACTTGTGATGGACTTGCGATGGACTTGACTACAACCCTGTTAGGTCCCCATCAGGATTCAAACTTGAGACCTCTGGCACACTGGGCAGGTGCTCTAACAACTGAACTTTAATGTATTAAAAAGTGGTATACTTCCTCGGGTTTCCCAAGGCTTTTAATTTCAGACGTTTTTGTAATACCGGCGGGGCCCGGGCCCTTAAACTGCAAGGGAAACGGCCGACCTTGCGGGATTATTTAGACACGGTGCCGTGTGTCTGGGGGATCCACTATGACCGGCCTCCTCGGGGTTGCCTTGGAAAACTACCCAGATTCCACGTAGTACTTATATACAATGTTTCTTCAATTTTATTGAAATATACCACTTGTTATCTATACAACTAATTCCAAGATCATATATTTTCCACAACTTACATGATTTTATTAATTTTAATAAAAACCAAGCATTTTTATATATTAACATAATCCCGCCATGAATATGGCCTCTGATGCCGGCATGGCGTTAAACCACAAACTCACTCACTCACTCACTCAGACGTTTTTGTAATTTGTGTTAGATATTATGAACTTTTGAAATATTTGTTCAAACACGGTCCAAAGTACAGTTTTATTTTGCTGTCCTCCATTGTAGGTGTTGATGGTTACCATAGCGAAAGTGACGATGAAGACAAGAGCAGAGAAAGCGACCAATCAAATCCCACGTCACCAACATCCAGCAACAAATCAGAAGAGACATCAAGCGAGACTGAATCGCCGCAACACCGAGCAAAGGTCCGGCAATCGCAGACCGAACCGTTGCTGATCTCGCAAAGCGACGAATCAGGTACCCCGACTGCCCTGCCCAAACTCTACCTGAGAAAGACCAAAGAGAGCATAGGCTCCGGACCAAATTCCCCGAAGGGTAGCCCTAAGATTATGCAACGCGTGATAAATAAGCTGCGTCGACACAGTCGGGGAACTTTGAACATCGAGCCAACGGAATTGGCGGACTTACAGGGAAAATATTCCCACCAGCGGCGAAATTCGTCTCCGTTTGGTAAGAGGTGGCTCAAACAGGACGTACTGGGCTTCCAAGCAAGGGCAAGAGAACAAGCTTGATTCATATGAATTTTGCTGGCAGAGTCGTGATGACACATTGCAGGCGCTAGACCGTAACTATGCTTATTGGTTCACGCTCACGTTTTACATCCATTGTGTTTGCGCACAGTGTGTTTTACTATTATTCTTTTAGAAGAAAATATTAAAAAATAAGGACCATAATGACTTGCAATTGTTTGCTCATACCTACTCTCATAGCGATACGCTACCATACCGCCTTATTTTGTGATGTTTGTAACAGAAAAACTCAACAGAAAATGTTCCGCGTGTGGCTCCTGTGCAAAACGAATGGAGAAACGCGTTGTCATGCAAGTAGCGTGAACCATTGTCAAAGAAGTAAGCGCGTCCACACGCAAATTGACGTCACAGTCTGCCAGCGAATACCTAAACCGATATTTTGGTATCATAGCAATGAAATGAATTCACTAATTAGGAAAAGAACAAAAATTGGAAACACTTTTTCTTTCTTTAATATCCTTAAAAATACGATTTCATTTCAAAGTGTGATTTCATTTGAAGCAACAGACGTTTAAAGAACAATATCGAATCTGGGGAAATGTTAAAAACCGCCTTTAATTTTTGTCATTTTTTAAAGTGAAATCTTGTTCTCTTGCTGTGGAAGTCCTGTACAAGGATATAAAAACTGGCATAATTTTCAGGCATGAAACCAATTATTTTTTTCTTAAAAAACAGTACACATAGTCCAAGACTTCATACATTCACTCTTTTTCTTTATCGACACAGTTTTATGACTGAAATTTAAAACAAAACAAAAATTACTGTCAGTTTTTGTATCTTTGTTTTTTACATCATGGACCAATTGCATGTTCATTGCATGATTAATTTGTTTCAATGTCTAACATTATTCTACTGTTTTAACATTAACCCACGGTTTGCAGGTCGGTGCATGTTTCCCCTCACATGCATGTTGTTGTTTATGTTCTTCCATTCACAAACACACACATTACTAAAACAGGAGCCTATGGCTTTAGGCTAGAGGCTTATGATGACGACAATGTTATATAGGTACTTTGCACAGTGGCCATCTTGAGGGACAAGCATTTCGTCCACTTATGGCAAACATGATTACTCTAGGCCCCTGGTTCTCGAACCTTATCTGGCTATTAACCCTCGACAAGGTATTGGTATACTTCGTTCACCCCACCCCACCCCACCCCACCCCCCACCCTACCCGCCGCAGATCCTTGTCTTTTAAATGGAGGATTGTGGGTCATACGTCATTCAGAATTATGTTTCATTGCATGTTCAGTTTTTTTTTCATTGCATGCTGCGTCTATGTGCACGCTTTTCAGTGTCCATTGAACCATTGTCCATCTTTATATAGCCATTTTACGCAGACACGAAAGCGTTTCCTTGAAATGCACATGTGGTAGAATAGTTAAAATCGGCGATTGTCCTAATGCGAGGGGTGTGAGGGACGAGGGCTGTCAGCCTATAAAATATTTAACTTCATTTTCTCAGATGTCCTCCAATCAAATGACAAAGATCTTATTGGTCCACCTTTACATGGAATTTCCAGATTTTAACCGCTTCGAGACAGGGGACTTGCATATCAGGGAACTGCATATGCAGTTCTAAGTGTGAGTGTCTTGGGGGCGGTAAATACTACCGGGGCAGAGCTGGATCTCCCATCTTGTTGGTTTGGGGTCAAGTCAGTTTTTTGTTTTTGACCTGTGACTTGACTTTGGAGAAAATGACTTGTGACTGGACTTGGGAAATAAGATTGATTTACGACTTGAAATAAAACTATTCATCAAGTCTCCAGCCCCAGAGACATTCATGTATACTGCATAACCAAAACTGCAAGTGCAGTCTCCCGCTTTAGGGGAATAAATTGGAAAATGCCTAGCCGCCATGAAGGAGTTAAAATAATGTCCACCTTCACTTAGAACTTCCATAGGTACTGCATCCCATTCCGTTCCCCACATATCACTTTCCTTATTTGTTTATTCCTAGTTTGTCATCGCACTTTGAATTTTCCAATTGTATCTGTCCTTTTTATTCACTCTGCTGCATGATATCCCATCTCAGTTGTGGCATTGTGGCACCCAGCGTTTCAAAATTTTTCTTTTTGCACTTTATCAGTTGCATTCACCCTGTACACACCCCTCCTCAAATGCACCAAAAATTGGTCCATGAAATAATCCTGTATGGCAATGACATTCTAAGAGGAAAACAGCAGAAAGTTAGGATAAGAAACTCCACAGTTTGTGATAAATTCAGACCACAATATAAAAATGACATGTTAAACCATTCATGTTGGCATTATTTGACATCAAACTGGTCTAACCACAGACTTATTTTTGGCCAATAAGTCTATTTTTATTAAAGGCGAATTATACCCATGAAATAAAGGACATTGTGCTAACTACTGTAAGTGCAACTCATACATTATTATATACCTCATACATTGATTCTCGTTCACTGATTGGTAAAAGCAGATCACGTGACATGGATTAGTTCAACCATTCCGTGCATAACTGAAAAAAGTACTATCGTTTGACCTTTTGCGTCATAGGATAGTACATTTTTAAGTACTATTTCCCAGCGCGTACGGGATATCCCGTGCGCGTGTGCCAGCGCGAAGCAACCAGAAGTGGTGTTCACGTTTACGCGGACAATGTGTATTTTGGCTTGTCTCTCGGAAAACTCAATTTTGTCATGAAATACCAATCATTTTCTGGACACAAAAAAAATCAATGTATGAGGTATATATGTTGACTGCTTTTTATTCGGGTGATGTTGCAAACTACTGCCCCTCGGTGATCTTGATCTCAAGATCACCTCGGGATGATAGTTTGCACCATAGCCCTCATGAGCAGTCAATATTTTTATATTGTTATACAAAGAATGGCAATTGCAGTAATACCTTGTTGGATGCATGCTGCTATTTTGTCCAAAAAGTAAGCAAAGAACAAATCCTTCATATCCTTGCGTATAAATCCTTCATGCATTCGTATACCAATACAAGGAAAAAGTTAAACGCATCCACTTTTCAGTGTGTCAGATTTCCTGTTCTTTGTATAAAAATAATATACAAGTTGTGTTTGTTTAGCAAAATGTCTTTTGTTTCATTTTGTTAAATTGGCATACATGTAGCGTCCTTGTGTAGAATGTCATGCCATTGAGTTACCTATTACCAATGGATTGTTATGGTTAAGTGTGTTCCGTACTACTCTGACTAGACTTGTCTCAAGATGTTAAAAGATCCCATGCCCTGTAGAGCAGCCACAAGGTATGTTGATTGGTCTGTTGATTTGAATGGTGGAGTCCAACCCACTTAAATCCAAATTATAATTTGTTTGCCAATTAAAACAATACAGGTGTTTTAATGGTATTAGTCTATTTTGAATTTAGTTTCGTTTGATTATGTGCAGGATATTTTACTTTTCAAAATGATTTCCCGTCACATTTAATGAACAGGTGATGAGAATCAACGATGCTATCCAGTCTCAAATTACATGTCACTTCATGAAACTAATAATATTGATTAATGAACTTAATTTAACTTAATCTATTCATTAGCAATAAAATATTGATACTTATAAAAGGTTAGACAGGGAATTAATGCTAAAATTTGTACAAATACTGGTTTAACCCCAACACTCCTTAATCCTTCAAAATCAATATGATTTTGCATACACCCTAGGGAGTTAGGGTTAAAACATGGTTAAAAATCAAGTTACCTTTTTCATATTTGTACAGAAATGTCTTTTTTGACAAGCTGATACATGTACATGTACCGATATTTGCACTTCTGGTGGAAGCAAAGTGGTCTAGTAGATTTAGCGCATAGGACCTTCTGGTGAGAAGTCCATGGTTCGAGGCCTGATCACAGCAACTGTTTTGTGTCCTTAGACAAGACACTTTACTCCACATTGTCCCTCTTCACCCAGGAGTTAATGCGATAGAGAAAACCCAACTAACTGTTACGGGGTAGTAAACCTGAGATGGACTGGCATCCAATCCTGGGGGAGTAGCAATGCTCCTGGTCACTCCATGCCATGGAAACTAAGGGCGTGTTTGTTTCATGACAGATCCGAATCCAGATCCCAAATTGTTTTACCGCGCAGAAACAAACGCAACTGCTCTCAACTAGGAATTAAAGTCACGTGAATTGGATCTGCGCAGATCTGAATCTGGATCCGTCCGAAACAAACACGCCCTAACAACCTGTTGGGGAAACCAATCTAACTGCTGGGGTAAACCTACAATGGACTGGCATCCCATCCAGGGGGAATAGCAATGCTTCTAGTCACTCCATGCCATAAAAACTGGGCATGAGTACTGACCATAATGAGCTGTTAGGCTTGTGAAGTGACTTTTCTTCCCTTATTATTAAAATTTAAACTTTTCTTGCATTGTTACACAGACGATGCTCCAATTTCACCTTCGGACAAAACCCAAATGCCAACAGTCTCTGTGACTTTACCGTCCTCCCCCGAGGTCACTGACATTAAACCATCAGAAGAGGGCGCTGCAGGCACTGCAAGCGGCACTGATGACGCCCTTCTAGACCACTATATGAGTTTGGTGGAGGACACAGGGTGCGTTAGTGGCCTAGACCGTACCCCTGAAGCCCGTAGCAGTAGGCGTTTCAAGGCGAGAGGCGCAGCGCGTCTGACGCGGATCCACACGATATTGAATAAAGACCCTGAGAAGAATAAAAAGGCGTTGCAGAGACGAGCGTTGCAACGGACGCTGAAGGTAACAAACTTTTTAAAGAATTAGTCTTTTTGTTGAAATTGTGCTCTGAATCATTTTATGTGGAATCAGTCATGTCTGTGATTTAGGCAAGATCTTTTTAAAAATAACTTTTTTTGCATGAAAATGAACATCACTTGGGGTGTGAAGGGTGCCGATGTTGTTCTTTTCATATACATGTACCTATATTTTCACATTCCTCATAAATATGCATGAGTAGCTAGACTAATTAGTAATTGTTTCTCTCTGCAGGCAAAACAGGAGGAACTTGAGAAACTGACCACACTTCTCTCTCTAGAAAACCTGTCATCGGCAGAACTTCAAAAATGGCAGACATCGCACAGCGAACTCCTGGAACACGTCTTGAAAGGTCCGAAATCAGACAGTCCTAGCGACTCTGATTCCGATCTCGATGTAGAAACAGAACAACATAAGGAGGCCAAAGAAAATTCCAAACACGGACAAAAATCTGAAGAAAGATGCGGCGACGCTTCCTCTAAAGTTGATAATCCGAGAGAGGAAAGTACGGAAGGTGTAAATTTTGCTGAAACCGAAGAGCTAACAGCAAGAAACACAACTGAGAAATCGCAGAATTCGTCGTCCCCTCAGAATTTGGACGTTAGCAAAATGTCGGATTTGCCCGATGACAACTTGCGGGCACGAAGCGGAAGCGAAGCATCAGAAACGAGTCTCTAAGGACAAAATGTCACCATCCGTATTTTTTTGGAACAGAGATGCTGTTCTGATCAAGCCCAGGGAAGCCTGATATGGTGAGAGTTAAAGCATTTTCACACTGTTGAAAATCTTTGGATTGGACAAGGATTTGACATTTATTATCGTGACGGATGTTTTCACACATGTAAAACACTTGACATGTGTTGTGGTTGAAACTAACCAGGGGCCAATTTCATAAAGCTGTTTAGCATAACAATTTGCTTAATCAAAAATGTGTTTGCTTTATAAAAATGGGTTAAAAGTCAAAATTTTATGTCAACTTGTGTTCTTAGTAATAATAGCCGATATTCTTGTAAACACGAGTTGACATGCGATTTTGACTACATGTATTAAAGGAGCATGACCAGAGTTTCTGGAAAATAGTTTTCGATGTAACTTACCAATATTATCAAGTAACTCCCATACACACCTCCCATGTCCCAAAAACCCGAAAACATTCTCGATTTCCAGTAAAAAATTGAACAAAACTATCGAGTCGGCTTTCAGTGGATAAACATTGATACTGGAAAATTAGTTTACAAATAATCGGTGGATTTTCGACGATATCCTCAGAAATATGCGGCCTAGAAGCGCGGGAGTTTCAGTTTCGTAATCAGAAAAATATAACGGATGTTATGATATAAAAATCTCATGACCCATAAGGTAAGTCCCGGGGAGTTATGGGTAAAAAAAAGTGATCTGGTCACACTCCTTTAACACATTTTTACACAGCAAACAAATTTTTGATTAAGCAAATTTTTCTGCTAAACAGCTTCATGAAATTGGCGCCAGGGCATCATGTGTTTGGTGCCTGTTTAAGCTTGCTGTAACTGTATTTTCCTTTTGCCGTGTTACATTTCCCACACATAACTACAGCAAATTGTACTTTAATATTAGTTATCCCACAAGCACGAGTTAAATACAAAATATTGGTCCCAAGTTGTTGTTTTTGTTTTTGCTACTAAGAGTACAAAGTTATGCGCACAAGAATTTGTAAATTTACCAGGCATATATTTTGATGAATAAAGGTGAATTCACACGGACTTTTATAACGGGTTAACACTCGTAAATTTTACGCACCTCACCTCAATAAAATATGCCATTGAGGGAATTCTGCAAACCGACACACTGAAAACCACAGAAGAACAAAAAAGCTTGCCAACTAAGTTAATTCTGTGGTTTTCAGTGCATTGTTTTACACCAAATTCCCTCCATGATATTTTTGAGGCAACACGCGTCAAATTTGTTTAACGTGTAAAAAAAGTCGGTGTAAATCCACCTTAATGAAAACAAGGATTTATTTTTCTGTATACAGATGTAAAGATGAATATAATTTGCAGCATTTGGCAGTTTTATATATTTTTGATTTATACATATTTTATTATCCCATATTTGAGAACATTTAATCTTGTTTGTTCATATTTTGTTTTGTCTGTATAATTAAGCTCTCTGAATGTGAAATTAAATTAAGGCTTGGAGGTGAAATTAAAAAAATACAAACCTCTACAGAACAGGCCAAGTAATAAAGTCAAACTATACTGGAGCATTATTAACAGGGGCGGATCCAGGGAGTGCCGTGGGGGGCGCACGCTCCCTCCCCTTTTCTGCTTAATGTGGTTAAATATTGCCTCAGAGCATCTAGAATCCATCAAGAAGCCGTTAAGGTTTCGCACTACGCGCTCGCTATTTCATTGTCATCAGCATTTCATCACGCACCCCCTCCCCCCTTTTCAAAATTCTGGTTCCGCCCCTGAATAATACATGTATATTTTATGCACATGTAGGCCTACAGAAAAAAAAAAACTGAATAGGTATAACTTTACTTTCATTCGTATAATAAAAAATATGGTCTTAAACATACGTTTAAAACCGGATAGGGGCCTGGACGCTGATAATGGCCCAAGCCGAAGGTTTTCTACGTATGTTTAAGACTGGCCAAACCTACTTTTGATCCCTAATAAAAACACTGAAGAACAAGGAATCAGGACCTAAAATTTTCCCAAGTTGTTATAAGCGAAATGTTGTATAAACAGTGCTTTTGTCATCAATTTTCAACCCACCCAGGGGGTCAAAACATGCATGTTGTGCTCCGAGGGGTCAACAAATATTGCTTGATGCAAAATGTATTTGCTTTGAAAAAAATGTGTTAGCAGTGAAATTTGTATGTCATCTTGTGTATTTAGAAAGAGTAGCGGATAAACAGTCAATTGTAAAACACTGTGTACACATCACATACAATTTTGACTGCTAATCGATTTGTTTTTTTAAATTAAATGTATTTTGCATTAAAGGCAGAGGCTCGTCAATGCGCGCGAGGCCAAATTCGTGCCACGAAATACGCAGCTCCATAGCAAAGGCATGGAGCTGCGTATTTCGTGGCACGAACCCGGCCTCACGCGCGCATTGACGAGCCTGTGCCTTTAAGCAAATTCTTCTGCTAAACAGCTCTATGAAATTGGCCTCGGGTGTCAAAATTCCTCTCACTGGATCATGAAGAGCGTGAGCGAATCCCCACCTAAAGGGGTGGGGGAAACAATTGATTGGTGCATTATTATAACTGAAACATTACAGACATTTGTATTGTTGCAGGGTATAAAGTTGAATGACATGTTCTATCCAGATTCTGTATGTTTGTATTCAATAAAATACCACTGGCATGGTAAACAGAAATGTTATATAATTGACATCAACTTGTTTCATTTTCAGGTCTCAAAAACATTTTGGCTGTAATTGTTGAAAATCATTTAAATGTTTGTATAGACCTTATCGAAAAGCCGCAATTTCGCGGGGCACCTTTTGTTACTTAAACCGTTCAACAATGGAAGCACAATATGTGCAACCATGCATGTCCTCGAGGAACAAAGAAACTGCCCCACGAAATGGCGGATTTTCGATATGGTCTATACCTAGCAGATATGTGACAAAGGGACTGCCCCTAATGCCTCGACACGCTCTTCCCTTTTGTTTAACGCACCCACACCCCTAAAATCTACAAGGAATTCCTTTAAAATCCCTTGGATGTTTGAGGCACAATGGGGGTATGAAAGGGGTGCCTTCTGTTGCATATTGTGCTATGTTGCATATCGTTACAAAAATTAACTCCGAGTCGTCAGATCTCGAAAAATATATATTTAAAGAATATACGCCCCCTTTATTTCTAATGACTGCCTTTTAAGAATAAAACATCAATTTCATCAGTTTGCAGTTGGGATATTAAGTACCACACGTGACAAAAACGTCTAGCCAGGAATCCATAATTATGTAATGTTTGTCAAAACTAGCAAAACTTTACAACTGAGCACTTTTTAATACAACAAACAACAACATACCAATGGCACTTTTTAAAACCAAAAGGCCAAGACAAGTTGGATATCAAAAGGAAAAGGGAGACGCCCTTTCGTAAATGCATTTATCCTCAATGCACTCTTCCCTTTTCTTAAAGGAATTTCTTTGAAATTCCTTGGATGTTTGAGACACAATAGACTGCCGGAGTGGAAACGTCATATTTTGTTAGTTGCCTATGCAATGGCTCTATACACTAAAAACCACTGAGCCGTGTCCCTGAGCTTTTACAATGGTACTTTTTCTGACAGCCGTGATGTTTACTATGGCAAACGTCATACATGTCTATGGGAAACAATTATCCAAATGATTTACTAGTAAAAGGTTTTCAATTCAGTTCGTGCACAGGTATTTCTGCTCGTCCACCCAACTTTTTCACATTTAAAGTATAAAGGTATGCTGCTTGTTCCGTATAACAAAAACTCTTTTCTAACAAAAACACAATTATCTGGATGAGCAGTTTCAATAAATGGAATGTTATGTGTATTTTTTGTGCTTTGGTTAGAAAAACTAGTTTTTGTTACGGAACAAGCTTTATTCCTTTACGTTGAATGTGAAACGGTTGGGTGGACGAGCAGAAATACCTGCGCGCGAACTGAAACATTTGGCATTGGCGCACGTCAGTAACTTCTGGTATGAATGCAGGTGCATACGCAAGGGGTCTAGCTCTTTTTCCTTTTGACGTCCAACTTGGAGGACTCGTCCGTTTTGTAGCCGCTTGTTGGGACAGAAGTCCCTCCGGGTGATTTTCGTCGTGTCTGGTCTGGTGTGGTGTCGATGACGGGAAGTCGTGGCGGAGGACGAGTCGCGTCTGGCTGTGGCGGACTTGTTTTGTCAACCGAGAGTTCGGCTTGGCTGTCGGCGCCGGATATGGAGGAGACCACATCTTCGGCCAGCACGGCAAAAGGAGAAGCCACATTGTTTTGTTTCATTGGATTTTGAACTGGAACTGAACTTTCGTAGACATATTCGTCGTTTTCCATGTCTTCCGCGTTTGTGACATTCTGCTCGTCCCACCCATGCCCATGCCAAGGATCGCTGTATGGTAACTATTTTGTGTATTTTGGTATTTTTGTACATGGTATATTTTTGTATTTTAGTGAACAGGTTTGCTCGTTAGGGCCTGTGACATGCTAAACAACTGTGTGCCTATTAAGCTTTGCTTCATAATGACGGATTACTTGTTCAGCAAGACATACTATTGTTCGTTTGGATGTAAAATCAATAAAAGGTGGCCTTTTTCAACTTTGAAGATTTCACTGCAATAAATCACAGACAGAGGGCGCTGTTTTGAGTGCATCACATAAGGAAGACAGAAGGGAAAAGTTAAGTAAAAAACATAAGACTTCAAGTTGGACTTGTGGCAAATTGCTGCAGTTTCTACCCCCAGTTTTGTCGTGGCTTGCAGCAGGCAACATGTAAAACAAACTCAAACAGCCATGGATTACAAAAGTTTCATGAAAATTGAGAAAAAAGTGGAATCTTTTGTGCACAGTTCAATGTGATTTTTCTGTGTTTGCCTCTTGTGACGTCGTGACCTTGGTCATGAATATGCATATTTCATTAGCATAAAAACTAAAAACCTTTGTTTTAACCCCCAAAGCAAGCTCCAAATAGGATTTTTATGACTTTAACTGAGTAAAGTGGTTTTAAAGCATAGATTTCATTGATAAAAATCCTATGATAAGGGGCCCTTTCTGAAAGATTCATCTCTGCTGGGGAGGAATTTACCACGGGTGTTTTGGGTGGGGTCATAACCAAATATATACCATTGCACTCGTGCAATAAAGTGAAGTACGAAAAGGCGCCATTTGAGCAAGAAAATTAGACGCGTCTCGTGCTTGTTTGACATGCCTCTCTTGGTGGTTATCTGTGTTGTGCGAAAAGTTACAGCAGCATCCACGACAATTAAGCCGACAAGCACGTCAAACAGACACGAGACGCGTCTAGTTTACTTATATGCTCAAATGGCGCCTTTCCGTACTACACTTTATTGAAGTGATTTCGCATGAGTGGTCACTATATCCTTGCGCTACGTCACTATCATCTTTTGTCATAACATCATTCAAGGTCAAATCATATGGGGTCTGAGCAACATTTCCTGCAATTCTGAAGAAATTCTGAACCAGAATTTTTGGTCCCCCTTATTGTTTTTTTTTTGCAAAAAAAGGCCAAAAATTGATTATTTTGAAAATGTCTCTGAAATGACTTCTAATAAAAACTATACCATTTGGAACCTATTTCGGCAGTTTTCCAAGCTATTTATATAAAAAGGGGGGAAATTTTGGCCAAAATTAAGATTTTTCCTCCATCTGAAATTTTCAAAATTTCATATTGGATGAGCAGTCAAGGTAAAATTCAAAGCATATGGGGTCTAAGCAGCATTTCGTGCAATTTTGATGAAAATCTGAATCATAAAAGTGTTGGCCAAAAAATTAAAAATTATCATTTTTCCCCCCAACATTAGCCAAAATTTGACTTTTTGAAAATGTCTCTGAAATGACTTCTAACAAACTATACCATTTGGAACCTATTTCGGCAGTTTTCCCAAGCTATTTTTATAAAAAAAGGGAAATTTTGGCAAAAATTAAGATCTTTCCTCATATTTAATTTCTTGGATGAGCAGTCAAGGTCAAATTCAAAGCATATGGGGGTCTAAGCAGCATTTCGTGCAATTTTGATGAAAATCTGAATCATAAAAGTTTTGGCCAAAAAATAATAATCATTTTTCCCCCCAACATTAGCCCAAATTTGATTTTTTGAAAATGTCTCTGAAATGACTTCTAACAAAAACATTTGGAACCTATTTCGGCAGTTTTCCAAAGCTATTTTTATAAAAAAAAGGGAAATTTTGGCAAAAATTAAGATTTTTCCTCATATTTAATTTCTTGGATGAGCAGTCAAGGTCAAATTCAAAGCATATGGGGGTCTAAGCAGCATTTCGTGCAATTTTGATGAAAATCTGAATCATAAAAGTTTTGGCCAAAAAATTATAATCATTTTTCCCCCCCAACATTAGCCCAAATTTGATTTTTTGAAAATGTCTCTGAAATGACTTATAATAAAAACTATACCATTTGGAACCTATTTCGGCAGTTTTCCAAGCTATTTATATAAAAAGGGGAAATTTTTGCCAAAATTAAGATTTTTCCTCAATCTGAAATTTCATATTGGATGAGCAGTTAAGGTAAAATTAAAAGCATATAGTCATGTCCCCTAACTTGGCGCACTTCGACAACTCACTGGAAATCCGCTCACCTTATAGCCAAACCCCCTAGCAGAATTAGTTGAAACTTACACACCTTGTAGTATAATTCATAGGCTCCAAGAAAAAGTAATACTTTAATATTTTGACTCATCAACAAGTACAAAATAACACAAACAATCGGGACAAAACGATGAACACTTTTTTCCCGAAATCGCCCGGAGTGTCCCGTAACGTGGAGTGGGTCGCTGATTGGCTGAAACGGTTTGATGCCTTACTACGATGGCCCACAAAGACCACTTGCACGCACACACTGTGACACTGTACACAACGCCAGTATGCCTGGTTTTATTCACGTGAAATGCCTATTACAGGCTTCCGTGTATGGTGTCATGACAACCTGAAGCGAACGGCGATCCCTTCACATTCCGGTGAATTTCTAGTAACTGAATGATTCTTCTCCGTATTTTAGTTTTGGAATTTATTAAGGTACTTGAGAACTTTATTTCCATTTAATGCCAAGTGCAACAGATTGTTTATTGCGCCAAGAGAGAACAGAAAGTAAAACCCGCCACGTTAGGGGCCGCGCCACGATGGGGGACATCAACAATATGGGGGTCTAAGCAGCATTTCGTGCAATTTTGATGAAAATCTGAATCATAAAAGTGTTGGCCAAAAGATAATAAATTATCATTTTTTCCCCCCAACATTAGCCAAAATTTGACTTTTTGAAAATGTCTCTGAAATGACTTCTAACAAACTATACCATTTGGAACCTATTTCGGCAGTTTTCCCAAGCTATTTTTATAAAAAAAGGGAAATTTTGGCAAAAATTCAGATTTTTCCTCAATCTGAAATTTTCAAAATTTCATATTGGATGAGCAGTCAAGGTAAAATTCAAAGCATATGGGGTCTAAGCAGCATTTCGTGCAATTTTGATGAAAATCTGAATCATAAAAGTGTTGGCCAAAAAATTAAAAATTATCATTTTTCCCCCCAACATTAGCCAAAATTTGACTTTTTGAAAATGTCTCTGAAATGACTTCTAACAAACTATACCATTTGGAACCTATTTCGGCAGTTTTCCCAAGCTATTTTTATAAAAAAAGGGAAATTTTGGCAAAAATTAAGATCTTTCCTCATATTTAATTTCTTGGATGAGCAGTCAAGGTCAAATTCAAAGCATATGGGGGTCTAAGCAGCATTTCGTGCAATTTTGATGAAAATCTGAATCATAAAAGTTTTGGCCAAAAAATAATAATCATTTTTCCCCCCAACATTAGCCCAAATTTGATTTTTTGAAAATGTCTCTGAAATGACTTCTAACAAAAACATTTGGAACCTATTTCGGCAGTTTTCCAAGCTATTTATATAAAAAGGGGGAAATTTTTGCCAAAAAATATAGATTTTTCCTCAATCTGAAATTTTCAAAATTTCATATTGGATGAGCAGTCAAGGTCAAATTCAAAGCATATGGGGGTCTAAGCAGAATTTCGTGCAATTTTGATGAAAATCTGAATCATAAAAGTTTTGGCCAAAAAATAATAAATTATAATTTTTCCCCCAAACATTAGCCAAAATTTGACTTTTTGAAAATGTCTCTGACGGAAATGACTTCTAACAAAAACTATACCATTTGGAACCTATTTTGGCAGTTTTCCAAGCTATTTTTATAAAAAGGGGGAAATATTGGCAAAAATTCAAATTTTTCCTCGATCTGAAATTTTAAAAATTTCATATTGGATGAGCAGTCAAGGTCAAATTCAAAGCATATGGGGTCTAAGCAGCATTTCGTGAAATTTTGATGAAAATCTGAATCATAAAAGTTTTGGCCAAAAAATAATAAATTATCATTTTTCCCCCCAACATTAGCCAAAATTTGACTTTTTGAAAATGTCTCTGAAATGACTTATAATAAAAACTATACCATTTTGAACATATTTCGGCAGTTTTCCAAGCTATTTATATAAAAAGGGGGAAATTTTGGCCAAAAAATATAGATTTTTCCTCAATCTGAAATTTTCAAAATTTCATATTGGATGAGCAGTCAAGGTAAAATTCAAAGCATATGGGGGTCTAAGCAGAATTTCGTGCAATTTTGATGAAAATCTGAATCATAAAAGTTTTGGCCAAAAAATTAATTATCATTTTTCCCCCAACATTAGCCTAAATTTGACTTTTTGAAAATGTCTCTGAAATGACTTCTAACAAAAACTTTCATATTGGATGAGCAGTCAAGGTCAAATTCAAAGCATATGGGGGGTCTAAGGGGAATTTTTTGCAAAAATTCAGATTTTTCCTGAATCTGAAATTTTCACAATTTCATATTGGATGAAAATGTCTCTGAAATGACTTCTAACAAAAACTATACCATTTGGAACCTATTTCGGCAGTTTTCCAAGCTATTTTTTTTTAAAGGGAAATTTTTGCTAAAATTCAGTTTTTTCCTCCATCTGCAATTTCGAAAATTTCATATTTCATTTTTTTTTAAATGAGCAGTCTAGGTCAAATTCAAAGCATATGGGGTCTAAGCAACATTTTGTGCAATTTTGATGAAAATCATACAATTTTTGGCCAAAAATAATAAATTTCATAAGTGGTTGTTTCAGCATTTTTCCCGTAACATTAGCCAAAATTTGACTTTTTGAAAATGTCTCTGAAATGACTTCTAACGAAAACTACACCATTTGGAACCTATTTCGGCAGTTTGAAGAAAAAAAACATGGAAATTTTGATCAAATTGACATTTTCCTTCAAAAGCTAAATCTTTCAAAATTTCATATTTCATTTGCTGAATGAGCAGTCAAGGTCAAATTTAAGGAATATTTATTGGTTCCCAGAAGAAATCCCTAAAATTTTGAAGAAAATCTGATTCATAAAATGTTTGGCCAAAAATAATAAATTTCGTAAGTCCAGTATTTTTTTGCAAAAATTTGCCTTTTTTGAAATTGTCTCAATTTACTCTTACCGAAAATTTTGACTTATTTGGAACCTATTTCGGCAGTTTTCCCAAGGCATTTTCTTTTTTAAGAAAGATGGAATTTTTGCAAATTTACATATTTCCTCAATTTCATTGCCTGGATGAGGAGTCAAGGTCATATTCAAGCAATATCATCTATGGGGTCTGAGCAACATTTCCTGCAATTTTGATGAAAATCCGAAACATAACATTTTTGGGGTTAGTCTAGCATTTGTTTTCACAATTGGCCAAAACTTTCCTTTTTTGCGGAAAATGTCTCGGAAATTACCCCTAACGAAAGTTTATACCATTTTGAACCCATATCAGCAGTTTTCCAAGCCTATTTTGTTTTTTTAACGAAAACAAATTGGCCGAAATTGACATTTTTCTTCAATCTTAAATCTTCAAAATTTCATATTTCGAGGTCAAATTCTAGGAATGTCTACAAGTAACATTTCTGGCAATTTTAATGAAAATCCGAATCTAAAGATTTTTGGCCAAAAATATATTTCATGAGGGGTTAGACTAGCATTTTCAAAATTGGCCAAAATCTGACCTTATAGAAAAATCACAGAAATGACCCCTAACGAAAATTTAGACCATTTGAAACCCATCTCTGCAGTTTTCAAAGCTGTTTTTAAGGGGAAAAACATGGAAATTTGTCAAAATTTACACTTTTTCTCAATTTGAAATTTTATTTCCTGGATGACTAGTCAAGGTCAAATCACAGGAATATAATATTATCGTGCAACATTTCATGCAATTTTGATGAAAATGTTAATCATAAATTTGTTGGCCAAATATAATAAATTTCACAAGGGGTTAGTCCAGCCTTTTTTTTCTTCAAAATTGGCCAAAAATTAACAAGTTTCGTTAATGACCCCTATTGACAATTTAGCCTGTTTGAAATTTTGGGCCTTTCTCTAAATTTTTAAAATTCCATTGGCTGTGTGCAGTATAAAGGAATAGCATCTAAG
Organism: Henricia sp. BOLD:AAB3569; assembly: GCA_037783545.1. NCBI lineage: Eukaryota > Metazoa > Echinodermata > Asteroidea > Spinulosida > Echinasteridae > Henricia > Henricia sp. BOLD:AAB3569. The sequence continues at coordinate 396,800 of JBBELK010000651.1, forward strand.
GGTTCTAAAAAGTTGCTATTTGTATCAGGTTTTTTTTGTGTGTAAATATTGGCAGACAATTTTATCCATAAAAAGGAATAAAGTCTTTCTTTTCTTAAAACCAACCGTTCTTTTTGCTCCATATTGTTTGAAGTTTTATATCAGATTAATCAATTTTTTTTTTTAAGGTGAATTACCGAGCACAAAATTTACTTTCTCGCAATTACTGGGCTTTCTGCAAAGATGTCAACATTGCAATTTGAAAAGTAATTTGACACGGGGCACCTGCTTTGGATATGAAATTTTATTACTTGCACCTAAATCACACATTTGTAACTATATGCATTCTAGAATTATGTCACAATACTGATCGTCATTGGCTGAAACAATTATACAAACTATGCCTAAATGTTGGCATCTGTCACAAGTGAATTTGAGGTTTATAAATTAAGCATGAATAAAATGTAAATGTGTTTTTGCCTTTAAATATAAAGAAATTTCCAATTGTTTGCCACGAATTTACATTAGAATATAATTTAAAAACCAGTTGCTATCCGCTATTACTGTGTCCATACTATGGACCAAAGCAAAAATAATCCAACACTGACAGTTAAATGTTGACGCATGTTTGCGCAAAGAAAAGGTTGGCATGACTTTTAAATATTGATAGACTGTTTGAAACTGCCATACCGTGCTTTTGTTGGCAAAATTGTGTTTAATTATTTGCGCTTTGGTGTGCCATAGTATGGACGATAGCAACATGTAACATCAAATCCATCATTGCCATTTTAATTCATTTATTAATTGTTCTTTTTGTTTTCTCATACAGAATTGGCTCTTGATGTGTACGGTCAGCTCCTTGGCCGCCTTCAGACAACCAGTTTCTCTGGCCCTAAACAGCGATGACTGACTTCCAGGAGTATTTTGAGACTGGTAAGGCCCCCCCCACCCCCCCAAGTTTAGTGCTTTGTTTTTGCATGCTTCACTTTCAACCCTGCGCGTCAACATTTTTTTAAATTGGACATACACAGTCTGTTAAGTGTTTCGATTAAAAACATGCCTTTATTGCTTGGAATCCACTCGCCAAAACAAAGTGCGTCTTCAACTTACTGTATATTTTTCAGGGTTGATGGCAAAATGATCAGTCTTTAATTATTTCTGCGCCATAGTATGGACACAGTAATGGCTCATTCTATAAATTTGGGGTCCAACGTGTGACATTTTCCTGTCCCTGTTACACACTGCCATTCGCCAAACATTATTAAAAATGCCTTCAAAACATATTTTTATGAATTGTACTTTATGTAATCACTCTTTGAAATAGAAAGCATTTAAAGAATATGTCCTGAATTTACAAAATACAACATTTCAGACGTAACAGAAAAATTGGACCCCTTAACGCGTACTTTGAGGTTATCAAACCCATCATAATTAATCTTTTTGTTCTCTCATACAGTTTGGCTTTTGATGTGTCTGGTCAGTTCCTCAGTGGCAATACCAAGACCTCAACTAAGCAGTGCCTTCAGACAACCGATCAGTGGCAATATCAGGACTGACTTCCAGAAGTATTTTGAGACTGGTAAAAACAGTCTGTATATTTTTTTTTAAATAAATGGTGGACCTTCAATAACAATATTGTAGGGACCCCCTACATTCGTGTAACCTTTTCTTGCAGGTGGGCTCTTTTCATTTTTGGAAAAGCTGTCCGGGGAGGCACCCAATTGCCATCCTGGCTGTGAGCGCAGAACCTATCTGCCAGGAATTTGATATGCACCACTGGTCTGGAAATCCTTTGTGAATCTAATGATTTGTTGAATATTTAATAGTTTGAAAGAATAAATTAATAAATAACTTTAAATAAAACACTGATTGAAACACACCATTGCTTTCAAATGTTTATTTATAATAAGTTAAGACTTATAAGTGACAATAGTAAAGGATATTACTTGATGTTTGAAGAATAATAAAAGACTGAAGTCAATTCTTCTTAAGTTGTTTACTAGTGGTAAAGAATACAAGACTTAGTCTTGTAGTATTCTTTATCACTTGTAAACAACTTAAAGAATTGACTTCAGTTGTTTACATGTGCTTGGAGACAGAATAAGACTTAAAATACTTAGTAGATTGTTTGTAAGACTGAAGTAAAGAATTAAACTTTGTTCCCATGAACTGGTGAAAACACTACTGAGTTGTTTACTTGTCTGGACTTGGTTGTTGGTCATCTGTTGGGAAAATAAAGAAAAGCAATGTTAAAGTAACAAAGATGCATACTTGGTTTATTTTTGACATGCACTGCAGAGGCTGCATACTTTATACTTAGTTTATTTTTGAGACTTGGGATGACATGCACTGCAGAGGCTGCATACTTTATACTTAGTTTATTTTTGAAACTTGGGATGGCACATTTTAGGATGCTGCATTCTTTATACTTAGTTTATTTGTTGAGACTTTGAAATCAGTGTGTGCACACAGGGGCAATGCTGTTTATTTTTGAGATTTTGGATGGCACATTTGGGGATGCTTTATACTTAGTTTATTTGTTGAGACTTTGAAATCAGTGTGTGCACACATGGGCAATGCTGTTTATTTTTGAGAATTTGGATGGCACATTTGGGGATGCTTTATACTTAGTTTATTTGTTGAGACTTTGAAATCGGTGTGTGCACACTGGGAATACTGTACTTTTTTTTGAGATGTTGGATGGCACATTTTATGATGTAGTACACTTGGTTTATTTTTGAGACTCTGGATGGCACATTTCAGGGTGCTGCATTCTTTATACTTAGTTTATTTTTAAGACTTCAATGACATCAGTGTGGGTAACACTGCATACTTGGTTTATTTTTGAGATTTTTGGATGGCACATTTTATACTTTTTTGAGACTTTAAAATCAGTGTGGACACACAATAGGGGTGTGGCATACTAAGTTGACCACTTGATGCCAAGATTTATGCATTGGTGTAGTGGAGGACTACATGTAGTTAACATGTTAAGGGAAAATTTGTTTGTTACTGCATTTGATGTTAAACAGCTAATTAAGGATTTTTTTTGCGAGGGCCAAAACAGTTTATAACATTGGAGTGTACAATGCCAGTGCATGGTTAATGAGCTTAACTGGTTAATTGATTTAAGACTTTGAAATCAGTGTGGGCACACACTAGAGAGGCTTTGTACTTAGTTTATTCTTCAGACTTTGGATGGCACATTTAAGGATGCTGCATACTTTATACTTAGTTTATTCTTTGAGACTTTGAATCAGTGTGGGCACACACTGACGATGTACGTTTTTTGACTAAAATAATACATGAGAAAAAGATCAAAAATGTTCTGTTTACTTTAGAAAATTTGCACCTGAATCAGACAGAATCTAAACTAAAAATTTGATAATTTCAATTTTCTGGCGTTGGACAATTTAACTATTTGTAATTTGTTTCTTGATATCCTTTCACGAATCCAGAAGATATCCGAAACAAATGGCTATATCAATGTGTTTTGGGGACCGTGTGATGCAGTTTTTGGATGGATGCTTACCGAAGGTGGTGACTTAATAAGTTGAAGGCTACGATTCTTATGATAAGCAGCTAGCATTGTCTCTCTCAATCACCTGTCACAAATCAACAAAGACATCATTAAATATAAGTTCACAAAATCTCAGACTGAACGTCAATTACATGGTTTGAACATAATGACTTGGATATACTACTTTACCTAATTTTATCTGCTCCAATCCATGGACAAATTACAAGGTCAAAGTACTCGAAATTGACATAAGTTTGAGAAGAACTGAATCAAAAAGCATGCGAGCATTATTGAGTGTAACAAGATTCTTGGGTTCATAGGGATAAGCCTCATAGCTCAGCTGGGTGACAGGTCTTGGGGGGGAAACCTGAGGGAGTGTACCACTGTGCCACATAGCTTAGCTGGTAGAACATCTGCCTCGGGTGACAGAGGTCCCGAGGAAAACCTGAGGAAGTATAACACTGTCTTATAGCTCAGCTGGTACAGCATCAGCCCGGTGTGTCAGAGGTCATGGAGAAAACCTGAGGGGGTATACCACTTCCTCATAGCTCATCAGGTAGAAAATCTGCCTGGTGTGTCGGAGGTCTTGGGGGAAAATTTGAGAGAGTATACCACTGTGCCTCATAGCTCAGCTGGTAGAGCATCTGCCTGGTGGGTCAGAGATCTTGGGGTAAACCCGAGGGAGTATACCACTACATAGAGTGCACACAGTCTTGCAATGTTGCCAACTTCAACAGATGTGGATAGATTTCTAATTGATATGAAGTGGCAACCCCAAGTTTCTGTACACAAAGTTTGTGAATGTAAACATCTGGTTTTACAGTACCTGAAAGTTGTTTATGATGACAAAATCAAGTGAGGGGCCACGCATGAGCAGCAATACAGGCCAAGGCCAAGGCCAAGGCCAGCACCAGCTTCACAACGAGTCCTGGTGAAAGAATAAGAGAAAAGCAACAACTAATCAAATGGATTTCTACCATTTCAGTGTGTATTGGATTTTGGGACTAGCCATGGCTATCATGTGTCTTACTTCCAATAAAAGGTTTGTCAAAGGCAAGGGGTCTCAAAGTAGAAAAAGGGGCACTAAGGACATTAGCATAAATTTGAATAGCAACAACTAGTCAAATCATTTCAGTGTGTGTTGAATATTGGGCCTAACCATGGCTGTCATGTGTCTTGCTTCCAATAAAAGCTTTTCCAATGGCTAGAGCTGCCAGCCTTCAATGAATGTCAAAGTAGGAAAAGTGGGCGGTACTAAGGATCATTTGCATAAATTTGAATAACAACAACTAGTCAAATCATTTCTACCATTTCAGTGCGTGTTGGATTTTGGGACTAACCATGGCTGTCTCGTGTCTTGCTTCCAATAAAAGCTTTGCCAATGGCTGGGGGCAGGGGGTCTCAAAGGTAGAAAACTGAGTGGACAGAAAGGACATTTGCATAAATTTGAATACCACCAACTAGAACCATTTCTACCATTTTAGTGCGTGTTGAATTTTGGGACTAACCATGGCTGTCACGTGTCTTGCTTCCAATAAAAGCTTTGCCAATGGCTGGGGGCAGGGGGTCTCAAAGGTAGAAAACTGAGTGGACAGAAAGGACATTTGCATAAATTTGAATACCACCAACTAGAACCATTTCTACCATTTTAGTGCGTGTTGAATTTTGGGACTAACCATGGCTGTCACGTGTCTTGCTTCCAGTAAAAGCTTTGCCAATGGCTGGGGGCAGGGGGTCTCAAAGGTAGAAAACTGAGTGGACAGAAAGGACATTTGCATAAATTTGAATACCACCAACTAGAACCATTTCTACCATTTTAGTGTGTGTTGAATTTTGGGACTAACCATGGCTGTCACGTGTCTTGCTTCCAATAAAAGGCTTGCCAACGGTTAGAGATTCACTGCTTCCAAAATACTAACTTTATAAATGTTTTCCTTTGAAAGCGAAGATTTCCATTGTGTGATTAATTCTCAGTAAATGTTAGCTTTAAAAAATTGAAAAAATTATGAATAGATTTTGGCCTTTAGAAAACACATTTTGAACTTGTTAACCAAGTTTACAGAAAAGTGAATTTTTTACTTTCTTCTAAGCTGCATGTAATTGTTTATAAAATTAACTAAGAAAACTGCAACAGGGGTGCTCTACATGTACTAATTAATATATTAAAGCTTTGGAGATTGTAGAAGAAATCTTGGGCTGTTTAATTTATTGAGTGCAAAAAAATCCATTTGGAGTTAATAAGGTCAGGGGCCAATTTCATGGCACTGCTAAGCACAAACATTTGCTTAGCACAGGAGTTATTTGCTTTATAAAATGGATTGCAAGCCCAAATTATATGCCAACTTGTGTTCTTCGCAAGAGTAGGAGAATACTTTTCAATACACTGGCAATCCATTTTATAAAGCAAATAAATCCTGTGCTAAGCAAATTTGTGCTTAGCAGCGCTATGAAATTGGCCCCAGGTCTTGGGCCAAAATAAAAATGTCTGAATGAACATTGCAAGAAATGGGTTCAAACTCGTGAGATCTTGATAATCGTCGGATGTAAAGAGTACAAGAATCTACCTGCAACACCACATTTTTTAAGCCAACTCCTAACCAGAAACCAGCAACTTTCTTATTTGGGTCTTTCCAAAGTAAAGGGGGCATTTTGGCAACACGGACCATATTTTCGAGAAAATACCTTTGTCTGGTCTCAAAATAATACGTTTCAGTTGTTCTGAAGAGATAACTTGGGCCCAAAAAGGTTTACAAATAGTGTGACAACATGCCTTTCTGAAAACCCCGTGTACAAATTTCCAATATACTCTCGGGACAGACACTTGTGTTACATTTTAGGCTGTCCCGGTTACGAGCGTATATTGGAAATTTGTACATAGGGTTTTTACAAAGGCAAGTTGTCACACTATTTGTGTTATCTCTTCAGAACAACTGAAACTTATTTCTTTTATTCTGAGAGTACCATACAAAGGTATTTTCTGGAAAAAATGGTGTGTTTCCAAAATGCTCCCTTTACCGTGGAAAGAATCATTTTTGGCCCCAACAAGTTTTCTTCAACTTACCCTCTGCTCTGTGCCAAGGACTTGTCGCATCTGAAGCACGACTGCAGTCAAAACTTCAATCACAGTGCTGATCAAAACAGGAGATGTAACCTTGATGGGGAAAAAAAAGTTTGAACAAATCAGCAGATGTGTTGGAGCATGTCAAGATCACATTTTTTAGCACCCCCACCCCTCCATTTTCCCCCATGGGTGTTCAGATTTTGATACCATATTATTTGTCACATTTTTCTCATTTATCATTCTGAAATTTCACGCTCTCAATACGTATATTTTCAAAGATATCGTTAAAACAAATCACCAATATTTTTTTAAACTAATTTATCAGTTCCATAAAGCAGTTTAGTTATCGCACCAATTTTTTTGCTTCCACATCCAAATTGGAGATTGCAAATTTCCTGTTTTCATCCCATGAATTTTATTTTGAGGAGGTATTTTATATGATTGTTAGGTTAGAACGAAATCCATTTTTCTGGAAATATCTGGACAAGCTCCTTAAATTAATCTATTGAAGCTTTGGAGATTATACACGGGATAAAGCAGTCTCTTACCATGCTTACGATGGGGCCGTTATGCAGGACATGGCACCAAGCTTCTGGGGATGAACATCCGATGGCCCAGTAGCAGCTTCTGATACAAAGACAACATGCATAATACACCAAGTCAGCAAAATGGCCAGGTTTAGGAACTCCTTTGAATGGAAGTTGCCATTATACATGGATTAATACATTTTACATTTGGGCTGTCAATGTTAGGAGGAACCAGATTGTCAGACCAGAACATGACGAGTTTGAGTCTCTCTATAAGCTACCGTTAAGGCTGGGAGGATCAAGTTTGGCTATCAACCATGTCCCCTCATTCAGCTCTATGAAATATATACTGCTGATTGGACATGTGTGTTCCCAGTTTTGTTCCAAAGACGAGGCCTGGAACACATTGTTTGGGTACAGTTTTGCAGAACTGCTTCAGGGGGGCACAAATGAAAATGTTATCCATGTGAATAGAGCCTTTGCACGGTGGCCATGACAGGGGGCAGTCACATTGTCACTGTGCGTCATAATAATAATAATGGTGGATACTTATATAGCGCTCATGTCCGCCCCACGGGGGTGCTCCTGGCGCTGTTGCCATTATTACCGCTGCCATCAGGAAATCACCAGAACCATTTCGTTTCAACTAGGTGGCAGCCTGGCCAAGGCGCACAACCCTATCAGCAGTTAGATTGTGGCATTTCCCCTAACAGCTCCCCATATATCGCTTGGGTTGATGAGGCAATTCAGATTAAGTGTCTTGCCTATGGACACAAACACGTTGGCACAAGTGGGGCTCGAACCCATAAACCGTTGATCACGAGCACGGCTGTATACCCATGTAACCACACGTGCTTCACAAGTAAGTAGGTGCTTTGTGGTTCTATTGTTACGGCATTTACATAAGAAAACCTGGCCCCTGTCATGGCCGCCGGTGCAGAAGCTCTATAAAGATTACTAAGTAAACTCAAATGTGGCAATACCGGTATGTCTTATTAGGGGCACATGTTTCACAACCCATTATAGCAAGGTACATGTATCAAACCCATAGTTTGTCTACTTGGCAAAAAAAGTCAAGTTCAGGATGGCAGATCACAATGTCGCAAAACTCTCGGGCCCAATATCATAATTCACGAAGCTCTAACTCCAGCAAAACTTACAATAACTTCAGCGGCAAATAGTGACACAACAATAGCGTTTTGAGATATAAGAAGCAGACATGTGTCACTTGTTAAAGTAGTGCCATGAAATGGGGACCTGCAATGGGATAACAGCCTGAATGAGACTTAACCAATACACTATGTTCAGTAAGGTCAAGTTGTTGGTTTTAGGCAAAGTACATTTATTCCAAAAAGAATCAATCCTAGGGCATAATTGTTTCGGACGAATCCAGATACCAATCTGCGCAGATATGTGATTAACTCGTTTATTTCGCTCAGATCCTGATCATGATCTGATCTCTGGGATCATTCGAGCGGTGGTGCAGCGCTAGATCCAAAATGGCAACGTAAACATCGCAAGGATTTTTGTGTGAGTAAACCGTGTCGTTTCAATTTTCAGAGGCAACACACGATATAAACAAATTTAGGCTGCTCGTTATTTACGATGAATGTCATGGGTGAAATTTGGTACAGAAATTGCAATTCACGTGACTTGAGATCCCAGTTGAGAGCAGTTTCGTTTGTTTCTGCGTGGTAAAACAACTCGAGATCTGGATTCGGATCCGTCATAAAACAAACACGCCCCTATATGTACTTTTAGGTGATACAAGTTCAGTAATACATGTACTGGTGTTTACAATGTACTTCCATTACAATATCAAAATGGCTGTGGGACTGAGAAGATTGCAAACGGGCAGCAAGGCGCAAACCAGTGGAGGAAATGTGCCCCGTTTGTAGGTCAAAGATCAACCTTTTTAACATCTTTTCAATTTCAGATGTTAAACCATTCTGTTGGCATTTTTAAACTGGTATAATGACAAACCCCCAATTACAAAATAAACAAAACAAAAAGTCTCCTACAGTCATACAGTCCACCTTACGGACATTTTTTGTAGAGGCGGTCTTACAGCGCACACTGTTAGAAATACATGTACATGTATTAACATACATTTTGTAGAGAGCAAGTTAGAAAATCCAAAACTTGCAAGTCTGAGGAAATACACTAGCCGTTTTTGGCGACATGACATCACAGGTTTGCTTATTAAGTTGAGTCAAACTGCCTTCGAGTTCCAAATCATTTGGCATCAAAACAGGCTTATGTTTGACATGCCAAAATTGCCTCATTTTTCAAATTTCAGATGTGACAAATTAACATTTTCTCTAGTAAAAGGCAAATAAATTCCATTTAAAAATTGTATGGACTGACACAAATTACTTTATTTCACATACATGTAACAGCAGTCGTCCACTGTAAAACGAACCAATCGGCACAGGCAAGCTCGGTAGTTGCCTTGTATGCATGAGGTTGTGGGTTCAAGTTCCAACACGATGTGTTTTTAGCAGTAACTTTTGGCAAGTTTGAGGCAATTTCAAAATCAGTAAATAAACTTTGAAAGATTTGACAAGGTCTAAATTATCTGGCATATTTCAACAGAAGAAAATGTTTTCAAATATTGAACATTGGCATTCATAGCAAACAATAAGATTTTTGTTAGAACTTATACTGCCTCAGTTGATGGCCACCATCTCTCAAAAGTCACTTACAAAATTGAAGTGGTCTGCTATCAGTAGTTTTTACCAAAGTTGTTGGTCAGTACTCTTTTCTTCAAACACTACCATTTTCATGCTTGATTCTTCTATGGTAATTGGTATGATCATACAGAGCTTCGGCAATTTCTACATACTGGTTATAGTTGCCACGATGTAGCTTTTGTAGCCAAAACAGACTTAATAGATTTTGATCTAAGCCACATAGCAACCACTATTGACTAGCAGAAAATTGTGGCTGGTTTTTGTTTGACCATGGGCCAATTTCATGGCGCTGCTTAAGCATGGCGCTGCTTAAGCCTCCGTTAGCACAAAATCGGCTGCTAAACAGCTCCATGAAATTGGGCCCATGTCTCACCATGGTTTGCATACCCCAGTGAGGCCACTATTGACTAGCAGAAAATTGTGGCTGGTTTTTGTTTGACGAGTGCACATTTAGCATTCAAATCCGTGACAATTTCTGGTATAAAATGCGGAGGTGCCCAAAGATAAAAAAAAATGAGATGCCCAAAACTATGCCAAGGCCTTTTCCCATAAGACAAAATCTCTGGGGTGGCCCCGGGGTGAAAATAGGCCCCGATTCCCACTTACAAGTCTCACCCCCACGCCACACCGAGCCACCCCTAAAATTCCTCATTCCCTGGGGCGAGTTAAACTCCGCCTGGGACCAGGGTTGAAATTTTTGGCCCTAGGGCGGGACACTTTATCCTGGGTGAGAACGGTTAGTCACCCCGGGGCGGCCCCTGGGGCGAGTTCGCAAAGTTCATTGCAACCTTGCCACGGAGATTCTGTGCCTTTATCAAACAATGTTTTCAGCATTGATATTGCCAAGTTTGATCCAAGCCAATTGGATACTATGCTCATTTGAATTCGCATACACTGGAAATACAAGAGGAAAAGCAGAACAACAAATAGAGAAAGCACAACGCAATCTATTGGGACACGGCTCGGGTTGTCTCACCCTGATTTGTATGATACCCCAGTGAGGCCACAGTACGCGGCGCTACATGTAGGTATTATGCAGTAGGCCGTAGTGCAAGCTTTACAAGTTCACAAGCGCTATAAAGCAATTATTTTTCCCAGCATTGCTATGTATCAACCCAAATACATTTTGTTTAATTAATTGATCTCGACAAATACTGGAGAACAATCTTTTAACCTTGATGTGCTACTTACCAATTTGGAAGCTGAAAAGGTGGTCACCTGAAAGTTATTTCTGCCATCCAGTACAGTCAAAACACAAAGAACTTTCAACCTGGGGGGCTATCAAACATGACAATAACACTATAGCCATTCTAAGATTGTACACTATCAAAATTGATCAAGGCAATATCTGGCAGGGTGCCCAATTACCATTGAAGAGTATACCACTGTGCCTCATAGCTCAGCTGGAAGAGCATCTCTCAGGTGTGTTAGGGGGTCTTGGGGGAATCCTGAAATAGTATACCACTGTCTCATAGCTCAGCTGGTAGAGCATCTGTCTGGGGTGTCAGAGGTCTTGGGGAAAACCCGAGAAAGTATACCACTGTGCCTCGTAGTTCAGCTGGGAGAGCATCTGCCCAGTGTGTCAGGTGTCTTAGGGAAAACCTAGGGAGTATACCACCGTGCCTCATAGCTCGGCTGGTAGAGCATCTACCCAGTGTGGCAGAGGTCTTGGGGGGAAAACATGATCGAGTATACCACTATGCCTTGTAGCTCAGCTACATGTAGTAGAGCATATGGGTCTTTCTATAAATTAGGGGTCCAGTGTTGGTGTCCCCCGTTACATTTTAAATCTTGTTTTTGTAAATTCAGGACACATTCTTTAAATACTTTCCATCTCAAAGAGTGTGTGCATAAAGTACAATTCATACAAAATGGTTTAAAAGCCATTTTAATGATTTTTGTACGAAAAATAACACATATCAGGTGTAACGGGGGACACCAAATGTCACACTTTTGGACCCCTAATTTATAGAAAGACCCATCTACCCAGTGTCAGAGGTCTTTGGGGGAAAACCTGATTGAATATACCACTATGCCTTGTAGCTCAGCTGGTATAAGCATCGACCTGGTGTGTCAGAGGTCTCAGGGAAACCTGAGGGAGTATACCACTGTGCCTCATAGCTCAGCTGGTGGAGCATCTGTCTGGAGTGTCATAGCTCAGCTGGAAGAGCATCTGTGAGTCAGAAGTCTCGGATTCGAATCCTGATAAGGCCCTTACAATTTTTCTCTCATCCCAAGTTTGGTTATCAAATGTTATGTAAGCATTTTGTTAAGTTTTTGAAGAATCAGTTTGGTTAGTAGTATTGTGGTTCTTTCCTTATTTTCCACCACTGTGGCCCTGTTTCGAATCCCGTCCAGGTTACATGTAGTATGTGAATTGGGTTCTCAATCCTGATTGTGTGGGTTTCCCCACATGTTTATGAGTTTTCTCCCACTTCCACAACTAAGCATTTCTTCCTATTCTCTCGCACTTCGTGGACGAGATGAAGAACCTCCTATTGATTGCTTTCCGGTGACGTCACGCTTTCTATTTACCATTTTGAGCGTCATTTTTCATGACCCACGTGGCTCGAGTGATTACCGTCAAAATAAGCAAGAAAAGCGCATTGGTTGCACTTACCTTTGTTGCTTAACCTTGCTTTATACATGTATGTACCGTATGGCTATTGTATCGAGAAAGATAAAAATATATTTCTTCGGGCTAAAAATCGTGATCAAGTAAAAACACTTTCGACTACATTCTCAATAATTGAAACGTATTGCAACGCGCGCGTGTGCGGAGTATTTTTACGCATGTTCATGTTCGTCTATTGGCGTGTGTGCGCGTGATCGGTGACACCCAAACATTCCCGGATGTTCTACATTACGGAAAGCAATCAATTAAGTAGCTCCAGGGCAATAATAAAGTTTCATTCTTTTGTTCGTCTAAACACGATAGTTTAGCTTTAGACTACCATTTGCTTACAGTCAAAAAAAGTATTTCATAATTTGGTAGTTTTGTATTTGTACAAGATTAAGAATTACCATAAACATTTACTTTTAAGCACAACCAGACAAGAATTTTATTTCCTGAAGGGTTGTAGTGGAGTCTATCACAAGTCCAGAGCCGATAAAATCACAAGTCTGTGACAATTCCCGCACAAGTCCATCACAAGTCCAGTAACAAGAAACAAGGGATGGACACAGAGTTCATTTGAATACATTTGAATACATGTAGCTTGTGACTTGAATTAAGACCCAGTGACTCGTGGTTTGACTTGTGAGGTCTTTTGATAAACTGGACTACAACCCTGTTTTACTGTACTGTACGTACATGTAACTTAAAACCAACTTTAATTCACATTTCACAAATCAACACATTTTATGGAGCCCTTTTTTGGGGTGTGTGGGGGGAGGTGGGGTGTGTGGGGGGAGGGGGGGTGTGTGGGGGGAGGGGGGTGTGTGGGGGGAGGGGGGTGTGTGGGGGGAGGGGGGTGTGTGGGGGAGGGGGGTGTGTGGGGGGAGGGGGGTGTGTGGGGGGAGGGGGGTGTGTGGGGGGAGGGGGGGTGTGTGGGGGGAGGGGGGTGTGTGGGGGGAGGGGGGTGTGTGGGGGGAGGGGCGTGTGTGGGGGAGTGCATGTTGCAGCTTAGGACACAGCAGCAACATGACCTAATATTGATTTAAAGCTAATTTCCTGACATTTCCAAGACATTTATGCTATTGATTATAAAACACCAATAAAATACTAAAATGAACCAATGATATGGACATTTTTAACTTTACCCAACAGTTTAAAAAAATACTTCTCCATTGAGTAGCAATCGTGTTAATAAATTATGAGAAAATTGCTTGTTCTTCCCAAATTGTGTTAAAGTTAATACATTTTTGCTGTTCAAATAGCTTCACACAAACTGTTACTGGGAGTCAAAAATGAGTTAGATTCCGAATCATGATGTACAAAATGTAGTCTGTGAAATTTGAAATGGCCTTGTAAGGTTTGGGACAAAAAACTATTAATATGTCGAGTTATAATATTGCGCATAGATCCATCATGACCCATGCTTAGGGTGCTCACATTACCCCTGGTCACTGGGCTCAATAGGCCTTTTCCCACTAGTCCCAATCTCAGGGGTGAAAATAAGCCTGATTTCCCACTTGAAATTCTCACCCCCGAGCCACACCCGAGATTGCTCTTTCCCCGGGGCGAATTCAAACCCTGCCCGGGCGAGAACGGTAGTGTGAAACAGCGCGGGGTTAAGTCTGTCCCGGGGCGAGCAATGGCGAAGTCACTTGAAAGTGCGCTAAGTTCAATTTGTGTAAAGACCATAAAAAAGTGCAACATACATGTAAATGCGCATCTTTTTAATTATATCCATGCTGCAGTACATACTGGTATAACGTTTTCAATACGTGCGATTCTAATATTTCATGTCCTTCGAGTTCCATTGCCCAGTATATATCACTTTTATCAGCTTATACGTCAGATATGTTGCAAAAAAATGAAGTCAGCTGAAAGGCAAATCTTGGGGATGAGGAAATTCAGAAATTAAATGCCATTTGAGAGGATGACGAAATACAAAAGCAAATAAAACTGGACAGAATGACGAGAAATTCTACTTGGTGCTCGGCCAGGGGACCAACTTCCTCAAGTGGGAAACGAGGGTGAAAAGACAAGTGTAAAAAGACGCGGGGTTAAACTCCGGGGTGAAAAATCACACATCACCCAGGGGTGGCCCCAGGATTTGACATTCTAGTGGAAAAAGGCCTAATTCCAGATGTTAAACCTCAACTCTCTGAGGAGCATGCAGCCTGTTAAGCACTCGTGGGTTAATCATATAACACCTTCACAACCCTCGCAGGTGTCAATTTGCTCCCAAGTAGAGAAGCAGTTTATGGAAAAGTGCCTTGCCCAAGGGCACATGCACCACGGCGCTGCCTGGATTCGAACCCTAAACACATCTCGAGTACAATTGCACTAGACCACTCACCCACAGTGCTCTCAGATACAAAGTGAAGTTTAATAATATTAGACATTTATACCGTCCACATATCCTTTTCAAGGATGCTCAAGGCTGTCACACTTTTACCCCTGGTCATTGTGCTCAACAGTATTATTCCTTAATCCTTCAAAACTCCCTGGGGAGCATGCAGTCCCATGCAGCTTACGCGCACACAGGGGCTAATTTATAAGATTACCCTCATAGGTAACTATTTCCTCCTGGGTGGAGAGAGGCAATTTATGGCAAAGTGTCTTGTCCAAGAGAACATACACCAACGCCTGCAAACCCCAATTCAAACCCACGGCCTCAAGAATTAACCAAGGGCTTGGGTTTGATTCACAGCCAGTGCTAAATCCCTGTCCACCGTTATTCGAGGTAGACACCATAAACTGACGCAATAGCAAAGAGAGAAGCATTTTGGTAGCTGGCTGTTGCAAAGTTGTCCGTTACTTGATTCCAAAGGCACCTACTGCCCACTTCAAGACTTTGGCCCGCGTGTGAACCCACAACGACCTGTACGACAAGCTTGTATCTCTTAAACTGCAGGGCTTTAATACGAGTCTTGATAGCTTCCGACAATCGCGTCGTTATCCGACCGCCGGTGTCCGGACTGTACTCCATATTACCCAAAACGCCCTCTAGGATGTCGGTGATTTCTCCCTGTACACGAAGAGGTCTGAAAGCGGCGTGATCATCAGGTCCCAGTTTGTAGGTGTTTTCCATTTTAGGACCTCCAGCTGCTTGAGATGAAGATTCAGTACCATGGAGCCTCCTTGATCGAGTCGTCATGGGACTGCCTTTCGCGGTAGCTCTAAACGTGATATTGCGCTTTACGAGGTTCCACGTTGCAAGCCTGGTTCGACCAAGAGCGGTAAGTTTAGGCGTTGACACTGACCCTTGCTCTTTTGCGCCAGACGCAGTATCGCTGCAGTCAACCACTTCATTCTCTGCAACTGGTGGCATGTTAGGCTTTGCTTGGACCTTCTCCATTTTTGTTCAGAATTTAGATGCCTTGGCAGTAAAAAAACTGGTACAGTACACTGGAAGCTGGGGTTCAAATCCCGATTTGTCCAAAATACTATCGTCTATTTAATACAGAGAAACTGAACGAGGGTTTGTTTGATGAAATATAGCACGTACATTGATTTAGGCATTAGCATTCCGTTGGCGCGTTTTGATTCAGCTTATGAACAGAGCAAGTTCCTGTGGAATTTAGCTCCCGTTCAGGATTTAGACGCCTTGCCAATCAAAAACAGAAGTAAAAACCGAAGAGCACTTTACTTGGGCTTGTTCTATGAAATACAGCATATGTTGATTTGGGCTAAGCTAATAAATGTATTAGCAATCCGTTGACGCGTGTTGATTCAGTTTCCGTTGTCAAATTTAAAGACACTAAACGTCCACCACAATCCGAAAATATTAACAGTTGGGCACTTGTACAATTCTCCAGTCAAAGTAATACAATTCCCAGATGACTTGGTAGTCAAATAAAATGTGAAATGAAACGGGATACATCTAGCAGCTCAGTTTCTTGAAGATCATGTCTTGCAAAACAAGTCGTAAAATCAGTACGCTGGTGTGCCCATTTCAATCGCTGTCCCTAGCGTAATCACCAAGAGTAAGCTGCATACTGCTGCATACGGAATGAAGGACTTCCATGTGGTCGACAGATGACTTCAGTTATGTCCATAAAATATCCAACGTGGATTTTCACCTGCCCGTGGACACGCTAATATAAAACTAATTGAAGACTTGCTTTTTCAGGAAGTCCACAGCCTTTGGAAGGGTGTAAAGTATCAAGCCGTTATATTGACTTCATCCAATATTAACAGATATCAAATATGGGATCCAGGTGATGTGGAGAGGTGAATCACACGTCGGACAAACAGAACCGCTGCTATTATGCGAGGTTACCATGACTACTTGTGAGGATGTTCACACCATTAGTGTACACTGAGAAAGTAACGCACGCTCACTAAATTAAATTTTATGTAAAGAAATGCAAGAAAGATGGTTAACACATGGTTAAAACTGAAAAATTACTTAGAATACATTTTATGGATTTAAAATTGAAACAAGAAAATTGAGCTTGCAATTGGTTGCATATGTACTAAAAATACTGCACAGGTTTTTGTGAATTGCGAACTTTTTGTTCCCTTTTGCTTTCGACAGTTTGGCACAAAAAAGTTTATGTGAAAAAATGCCAGATTCAATCTTGCAGTCTCCGTCTTAAAAGTTAATGGCTCATGAGAAAGGGACACTGAACATACGGCAACCAATGAAAACATGCCAAGAGAAAAATGATATTTTAATTGGCTGATGCCATTTTGCAGCTCCTAATCTTAAACATTTCAAACAGTTTTCAGGCTTCCCTGAGCAATTAAAACCCTCCTCCCCCAACCCCCTTAAAAAAAGAAGATAAAAACTTGCGCAACATGAATATATCACTCGGTTAATTAAATTTTTCCAAGAATATAATCGTATCGGATCCTTACAAAATATTGCATTAGCAAAAATATATTGTTCAGTTTTGCAATACCACATGTTGTATTATGATAATCTGATAATTAAAAATGGCGGACAGGGCTCCTTTATTATTTCTTCGCCTTGGTGACATCACATGCAAGTTTAACATGTGTATTAAGAAGCCACGCTACATGTACGTGCACCTGGGAATGAGATAAGCTTGACAGTCGGTATTTTATAATTTCGTGCAGATGGTACAAATGTACTGGATTAGCAATGAGCAATTTCTTTTCTCTGAAGCATGTGAACCGTGGAAATGATTGGTCTGGGAAAAGTATTGTGCAGTTCTTGATGTTGTAATAGTTCATATGGTGTTTGATCATTCAATTATTTACGATTTTCTTTGCTCATTTGCATTTTTGCTCCTTGAGATAATGGTTTAGTTTCCCCAAATATAACAAATTTGAAGAAAAAACTGATATTGGCAAGAGCTTAAAACTGTACTTGAAGATTCAGCTTTAATATCGTTTCAAAGTATTTTTCCTCCTTGCATCATTATTGAAAGCTTTTTTATTTGTGTACCATAGCTCAGCTCTCACAAGGTGTTGACATTTAAGCCAGGAAATGAACATTTTATGGCCAGTGGACCTTGATACAGTCTGAACAAATAAGTGATGTCAAAGTGGGTGATGAAGGATTTATCTCCAGAGTCCAGAGATAAAGTCAGAGCTGGCTAGCTCCACCCAAAAACATTGCCGTTTGAATGCAACTTAAGCCGCCCCTCAGGTCGACCTTGCGACGACGCAGAACAGGCAGCGACTGTCTTTAAGACCAAGCTGCGTGGACCCGAGTGTAGTTCCAACGGCATTACGACAATCGGTATCAGGCTGCACTAAAAAATAAAATAAAAAATCAATCGCAAGAGTTGAACATGTACATGTACAACTTTTGTGACGTGTTGCTGTGACCAGCCAAGTTCTATGGAAGAAAACAAGATGCTCGAGTGACGCACGCAGACCACGCGCATCCAGTTTTATAGCTAATTAGCATGCGGAAAAATCATGCTATCGTGCGTGACATAAGCATGGTTGCGATTATTTTGTGTAGAGTTTCCGCTTGTTCAGCGATACTCACACAATTTGTTCTGATTTGTGACCCAAGTATTACTTTTTTCCTTGATTCCGAGTGTTCCATCGCGGCGCAAGAGAATCACAGGTCGACTCTGGGGCGACTTTAGCTCCACTTATAGAGCTATCGCTGGCGCTTTCTCTGGAGCTAGCCAGTCGCAGTTCTAACCTTGATAATTTAGCTCTAGTCAGGTTAGCTCTACTTTGAGCACATGGCCCCACCATGGGGACAACTGGCCAATAGAGACAACTGGCGCTTGAGATATTTTAGCAAGGGATTTTACGTACTTGATCCAATTGTTTTTTGAGCGACAGCAACCAGCTTTAATATTGTATATTAAAAGACAATAGATACAAACCTTTTAAAACTTGTTCCAGGTACCTGTGACAAAAACTGATCCATTTCGGTACTTGCTTTCCGGTTGTCCTTTTTTGCATCACAGTCCAACTTCATGCTTCTGAAACTGTTTCTTTCTGGCTTTATATTAGAGAGGTTTCGCAAGCCGACGGATACGCCTACATATACGTTTAGTTATCCGTAACCATTAGTGGCATTTCTGTGGTTTCGCAACATCAAAACTACAGCATGTTAGCTAAAAGGCATATATTTCCGACAGTGGGAAAACATCCCCGGCACAACACGGCTTTGATACTAATTTTACTTTTAATCCAAAGCTTTGAAATGCACAAAAAGTTCGTAGACATTCTAAATCATACTCTTTTCAACCTGGCTACGTAAATGCAACGAAAAATGAAAAAAAAAACACTAGAAATTTCACTACGCGTTTCAGATAGTGAGATGTGTATGACGTCACAGCCTGTGACGTATCCATCGCGCTATCCGTATGCTTGCGAAACCTCTCCAGTATAACAGGTCAGTCAAACAATCATATTATGTACATTGTAACACATACACATTCCTCAGTTTTACAAGCCACCCTCTCAAAAGAAACCATCATCATGATATAAATAAATGAGGATTCTTCAAGATCTGTGTAACTTTACAATTTGTTTTTCAGTTACAAATATTCCAATGATATACCAGTCCATTGTTCATCCTACCAAACCCTTTGACATTAACACATTGTTGATACTAGGGATGGGAATTTACGGTCAATTCAGAAACTGGTTTGCAATTCTTTCAAGTGTCGGTTAACCGTTCGGCCGACACTAAAGATTGTTGCTGGTGTTTTAGTTTATAGTCTATAGATGAATGTGCAATGTACACAATACCCCTAGGCCCCCAAGTTAATCATTGAAACTTTCTTGTCAATTTTACTACGACCCCATATAAATTTATTTCAATTTCATTAAGTCATTACAAATAACCCTCTGAAAACTATTGTAAATCCATTAAAATTGAGTTTCGTTTAAACGCTCAGCGAAAACCGGTCTTTCAATTATTTTTTTGGGTTAAACGGTTAAATGTCCCTTCCCTAGTTGATACCCATAATACATACATACAATGGTTGGAGAAAGAATATGGAGTAAAATTATTATGATTAATGTCGTTATAAAACTGTCCAACGTCCATCACTGATTTTCTAGACTGGTGGTTGCATCTTAGGGTAATCAAATTGTCAAATGTCTCATCTCCTTCATAACGGAGGTGCAGAAATTGGAGGGCAAAGGTGACAACATTGGCAGATTAGGGAAGGTATTTCCTGTTGCAATGTGGTGCTCAGAACATTTGGTGTGCTTCGCCAGTTTAGAAAGTCCACATACTATGCTGTTGATGCAACGTGGTGCACGCCATTGCCTAGCCCAGGTTGGACGTCGTCTTCATTGCATTACGAGTGACGTCCAGGTTACGATGTCTCTAAACAGGGGGACTGAAACTTCCACATAATTTCTAAGCTATATTACCTTTTAATGGACGTCAAATTTATGTCCATATATATGCTTGACGTCTTCATTTACAGGAACGGGAGGTCTAAATGTCGTATATACCAAATTTGATGAAAGAAATAGTGAAATCTAAGGCACAACCTAACGTTAAAGTTCAGAGAAATAAATAACAGCTGCCGTCGCGTCACGCTTTGTGAAGTTTAGATAGGCTTGCGCGTGCGGCGCCACGATTTCAGGCATGCAATGCGCCGAGGCCATGGCCTAGTTCAGTTGCGACGCGCGCACGGCCGGCATGCGTACGCGGGACTATATACGCACGCGGTGAGAACAAGCTGAACGTACGCGACAACTTGGCTGTCTGTATTGTGGGGATTTTTGTGCACAAATATATAGCAAATTAGCGTGACTTTTCGCCATTTTCCTCCGGAATATGCAATTCGGTGATGTGTAGTGGATTTCTAAACCCGGCAATCCCAAAGATTAGGACACATGGAACTTTGTTAGCACATTACCGGCTTCCAGCACAAGGTAGAAATATTGAATTTTTTGGTTACAACAATTTTCACCCTGTTTTTGGAACTTCAAACCCTGGACTCTGTATCCCCATGTAGTATGCGGTACAGAGTCCAACCTGGGCTAGCCATTGCCTAGCAAACGGACTGGTTGCTTTATGCCATGTTTTCCTATAGTTAAGACGGTATTTATTCTGTATTTCTCACCTGTCGCGTGCACCAGGTCACAATAAACAAAATCTGGTCATCTGGAAACTAACACCGTGTTTACACGCAAACCGGCAAAGGTGGATACAGACCCAGCATTTTTAGTGCGACCACAAAACTGAACATTTGCCGTGTTTACACTACACCTCGATCTGGCTTCAACTCGCCTTCAGGAACCGCTAATTGTAACTGCAGCGCATGCGTGAGTGGTTAGGTGTTGCGGAACTGGTGCCAGATTGGTCAATTAAATCTACCACACGGCGGGCACTGCACTAAAGGACACTCAAATTGCCGAATCTGTATTCGGGTAGCGTTTACACTACAAGCGACCTTGACAATTGCGGGGTTCAACCCTACCCTAAAAGTGACTTGAAAAAGGCAAATCAGACCCAGGTCTGATCCGCCTTTTTTAATTCACCTTTTGTGTTTACACTTAGCGCCTACCCGGCTTCAACTCGCCTTTTTGGAAATTGTGGAGTTCGATTCGGCAAAGGCGAATCTAGTGAAAAACAAGCCTTAAGTGTACATTTATATGAAAGGAAGTACATACATGTATATGTCAGTATATCAGCCCCCATTCATGTGAAACATGCACAAGGCTAATGCATAGTTCCGATCTGACAATCAACCGAACCCACTGACCAATCACAACAGAGATCACCCACATAGGTCAAAGTGCAATGTTTGCAACAACATCACGCGATGTTCTGCCCCATACAATTTGTACTGTGTTGTATGCGATGATCCGGGTGAATTTTTTGTTTCAAGGCCAGTCGTTTTGTTGTTCAAAGGTACGAAAGCACGTATTTCATGATATGATATCCCTGTATTACTGGTCCTTTACTCGGTTTGTTCTAAGATAACTGTCGACCCTGAAACATGAATACCTCTGAGTTTTCTCCAATGAATCTGTGCTTTCCGTTGAAAGTCCCATTGCTTTGTGCGTTGTGTGTCGCCATTTTGACGATAGCGTGTGAGCCATAGCAACAATATCCAAGGGGGCGGGGTTAACTGGGCAAAATCGGAACTATGGATTGAGTAACATGAAAGTGAATCCACATTCAAGACCCAGTCCCATTTATCAACATAATTAAGTTTCAAACCCCTCCCCTACCACACCCACCCCTGGAGAAAATTTGATTTCAGGCTTATGGAAGTTCCTGGTTGAGAAAAAGATTGCAAGAATATTGGGTTGAAGACTTAACAGAGATGGTTAAGGAAAGGTACATGTACATACTGTATATGGAAAGAAAATAACAGTGGGTTCATACAGGATTAACCAATTTTGTGCACATAAGGAAATTCAGTCCGAAATTGGGTGATTTAAAAAAGAAATAAAATCCCAAAACAGATTGCAGGATTTGAAAAGTGTGAATGCCTTTGAAAATGATTCACACAGACATTCCTTAAAAATGTGCCATTTGGCTGTAATTGTCCAATAAAGTCATCCTGAGATCTCAGGGAATTTCAACTCTGCAAAGCGACGTTACAATACCCCGAGGAAATCCACGCAAATCTGTGGAGTGAGCCGGCTGTTGTCTTGAGCCAACTCACGCCCGAGTCATTTTGATGTATTTTAATCAATTCGGTCAGGTTATGCCAAAAAGAAATGATTTCTATACTTTCCAGAAATTGTATTGGGTTCCATTCCTTATGACTGTCCCATTCCTACCAAACTTTCAAACGATTATCTTAATTTAATCCGCAGTTTTTCAAATTAATAACAGGGATGCATGCTGACGAATGTAATGGAAAGAATTTCCCAGTATGCTTTAAATAGCAGGCAATCGCCGACGCGGACAACTGCCAGCATTACCGAGTATATGTATCACATGCATGCACGGTGTTTACAATCTGCGCGCATTACATTTGAATGCCTGCTATCATGCTGCAATGCACTGCCAAGCGTCCTGATTGGTCCAGCAGAGGCGACAAGATTTCTGGCGCTTGTTCCACCGCAAAATGGGGCCGGTTTCAACAGGACCACTGTACGCAGGAGTTAGGAGTTCGTTAAAG
Organism: Henricia sp. BOLD:AAB3569; assembly: GCA_037783545.1. Taxonomy (NCBI): domain Eukaryota; kingdom Metazoa; phylum Echinodermata; class Asteroidea; order Spinulosida; family Echinasteridae; genus Henricia; species Henricia sp. BOLD:AAB3569. The sequence goes on from JBBELK010000651.1 coordinate 419,735, forward strand.
GGGCACTGTTGCAAGATGATGAACAAAGTATGCTCTGAAGGGACCAAATTTTTGGAGGGGCTTGGTTTCGTCTGCTCCAACCACTGCTCAACTTCGCAATGTATTCTGCGAAGCGCGTGAGTGACGTCACCCAAGGCCAAGGCTGGATAATACTCCAGATTCTGTCACCTGATGCAGTAAACATGTCATGTGACAGTCAGGTGCCACACTTGTCTAACTGTGCTATACTCCAGATCTGTAAATGGGGGGAGGGGGGGGGTGGGGGGGGGGGGGAGGAGTGATGATTTAAAAAGCGCTATGATCCCTCGTAACACTAGTTGTAGTTGAGTAACAAGCATCTCGAGTTACGAAGGATCTTAGCGCTTCGTGAAATTGACCCCAGGACCTTCAAATTCGAGACCAAGGATGAGACCAAGGTTTTCAAGACCAAGACCGAAACTTTGGCACTCCGAGACCAAGACCAACCTCCGAGAACGAGACCTTGCATTTTAAAAAATGCAAATAGAGCTACAGTAGTTTGTAGATCTGGCCAAAAATTCATAGAATATCAACCGCTTATAAAATGAACGGTTTGGGACTTTTTTCGTAGAAAATGTTTAGGTGAAAATATCTGTGAATTAGGCCTGTGCATTTTCGAACAAATCGGTTTTTATTTTCGATCGACCATTCGATATTCGATGTGTGAATTTTTTCCTAAGATTTAAACAAAAAAATTAATTCTGAAATTAATTGATTTTGGCACATCTGAAGTCACAGCTCACAGGAATACAGCAGCCTTTTTATTGCCGAATTTGCCGTCTCAAAATAATCTGTGCTCAAACTATAGACTCTGTATGTTGTAACTTGCATTGCAGTCTCTCGCCCGAAGAGGTTTTTGCAGAAATTATCGTCTGTCCTTGTACTCTGGACTCGTGGTTGGACGCAAATATGACATCAAAGCAGCCGTTTTGGCAAAGGAAAAAGGTTTTTATTCTTCCTAGCTGAAAGACAACTTTGGTTTGAAGTGGTAAAAGCACATACAATGTACCGAATATTCAATTTAGTAAAATGCTATTCAAATATTCGAAAAACGACCTTGCTGTGAATTAGATTCAGATTCAGTTTAACAAAATTTGTAAAAGCCTATTATGAATTGGCAACAACAGGCATAATATTCGATACTTGGGGAAAAAAAACAAAAACAAAAACAAAAGATCAGAACATTTTTCCATGTAAAGCAAGACAGACAAACATCTTGTATCAGTTTACAGTCAACTCAACCATTTGCCAACTTGACTTAAACCAACTCGACACTTGTACCAGCTCAACCATTGAACCAGCTTGACTGTTGAACCAAAATGTACATGCACATGTAGTGCATGTACTGTCATGAATGTTATCCAGTAGGGATGCAAGTTCACTATCAACATTTTTCTGAAATTTTGCCTGAAATAAGAGATACCATTCAGTTACACGGTACATGTAGGTCTTCGCCCTTACTTTCAGGGAGGATAACTGCGCCCCCACCCGACAAGGAGTCAATCTTATGATATGTATACTCACGTACTGCCACTACCGAGATGATTGTTGATTCATGGTGGACTCAACCTGTGTGAAGCTAGATATATAATTTACATTTTACATACAAACGTTAGGATGTCAAAGCTTCACAAAGTGAATAAAGTTGATCAAACCCACCCCACCCTGTCACCCAACTAAAAACCCCAACCCAACCCCAAACCCCCACTCCAGCCCCAACCAACCCAAACATCCAGCACAGCCCAGCCCAGCCCCAACCCACAAGGCTAGTCCAGCCCAAACCCAGCTTCGCTCTTTCTACCATAGCAACCAACCCCAACCCCATCCCCAACCAAACAAACAAAATCCCCAACCCTGTCCCAACCCCCCCAACTACGAACCCCCAGCACACATGCCAACCCCAATATCCAACCCAAACCCCCACTCCAGCACCCACCCCCCAACCAACCCAAACTTTCAGCCCAGTCCAGCCCCAACCCAAGGGTACCGTAGCAAAACCCAAACCTAGCTTCCACTCCTTCTACCATAGCAACCAACTCCATCCCCATCCTCCAAACCAAATCCCCAACCCCGCCTTTCCACCCAACTACGAAACCCCCAGCCGAAGCCCCCACAGAAACCCCAACCTCCAACCCAAACCAACTTCTACCCCCAGACCAGCCCCAACAAACCTTAACTCCAACCCCATCCACAAGGCCTAGCCCATCTCCACTCACTTCACCCATGCAGTGGTCGATTTAGAGGGTATTTACATGCACCAGTGCATGTAAAATTTCATCTGTGCATGCAAAATGCAGCAATTTGTTTTGTCAAAATCGACCCCTGCACCCATGTACCAGCCCTTACTCCGATACGACCCTTAACCCTTGCCCAGCCGCAACCCACTCCCATCCTACCTCTCCAGCAAACTACATTGTATGCATACCAACTCCCATGCCAATCCCCATCTCCAACCCAAACCCTACGCCTGCCACAACCAACTCCAACCCCAGTCCCAACCCCTGGTCTAGCTTTGCTCCAACGCAGCTCCACTACCGTAGCTCCATTCCCAACTAACACAAACCCCACACCACCCTTGACCAATCTCAACCTACTCCCACCTCACTTCTTTACCAAACGGCCAACCCTACATGTACATGTAACCTACAACACAATCCCCACGCCAAGCCGAAATCCCTAGCCTCAAGGCCCACCCCAAGATCCATCCCCACTCCCAAGATTCACGTCCCAACTGATCTTGAAAATAGGAACATTCAGTAACCCAACACTTCATAGAGTAACTACATGTAGCTTTCACTGTACGAAGACCTACAACATAAAAACACCAGATTTAAAAAACAACCAATCTTTTAATATTTCAACATCGAGATGAGTCATGTCACTTTAACTCTTTGAGAGCAATCTCAAATCAAGTCGCAATTCTCAAGTCAAGTCTTATGTCATTATGTACATGTCAAAGTTAGTCTAGTCTCAAGTCCCAAAATATTGTGACTCAAGTGGGACTGGAGCAGGGGTTTCCCTTAACTTATTTTTTCACTCACCCGCCGGACTAGCAAACCAACATTTTAGGTAGTCCGCAAGCTATTTCACTAGCCCGCATGTTTGTACCCATTTTTTTCTAAATTTCTTCATTTTGTACCAACATCTATCGAGTGTGGAATTTTGCAAAGAAAAGGCTTTGGTTTTATTTTCAGCGGTACAGAACGACTTATCAAAGGATCAGTAGGTGCACATTTGATGAGGAAAAAAATAATAGTAAAAAAAAAAAACTTGAAGATTTTACTATAGAAACAAACAGAAACAACATGTAGCAGGAATAACTTTACTAGGAAAAACTCTGTTCTCATGTGTTTTGTAAAGGTCTGGTAATTGCCAAGTATTAAATTATTTCCAAATGTAAAAATAAACAGGTAGTTTTCCATTTCTTTTTTATCTATTACTTTTAAAAGCTTCTAATCGTTCCGAAAATTCAGTTTACGAACACCCCGTGCTGGCCGTGCGCACGTGGTTAGCATCGTGGTTAATGTGCATGTGTACACATGTGTAAACAAACCGGATGAATGTCCGGACATGCATGTACCCACTGCATGTACATGTATCGATACATGTGCCATTGTTTCTTCCCCATGCATTATGGCCGTACACATGGGTTGCATTCCAAACACACAAACGTTGGCCCAACGTCCGCCACTGGTTTCAGTGCTTTTGTGCACGCGTCTATGGAAAGCCTGGTACCTGTTGTTGGCCAACATTGAGGTTCTCCCCACATACAAATGTGCGTATCGGCCCGACCAAAAACAGCTCTCGATACGGTACAGACGGCCCGGTCCCCCGGTGATGGTCCACCGGGCGCCGGAACGTGCCTAGTCTGGTTTCCGGACAAAAGATTCCCGGCTTTAGTGGGGCGGTAACCAGTCCAACTCATGCCGATCACCATTTTGTTAACTTGAACGTCATTGGCCAGAATTTACTAGCAACAGGTCATATTATTTTTATCAGCCAATCAGCATGCGTTTTACAACACGAGTTGGCCTCTTACTCTGATCGGGAAATCCCCGGCACGTGAAATCCCCTGCACGTGCACGGGGTGTGGTTGAAACCCGGAGGTCGGTCCGGAGGTAACGGAGTAACCCAGAGGTGACCCGGGTAGAATTGTTTGTTACCGTGTAGTACATGCTACAACCTACCTCCGGCTTGTTATTTTAATACCACGTATCTCCGGAGCCACCGTCAACGCACCAACTACACGTTAGCAAAAACATCTACCTCCGGGTACCTCCGACTTTTATACATTTCCTACATGACATACATGTAGCTGGGTTGTCGATCGTAATTTTTGTGATCGTTTTTTCGTGCATCGCTGGCCGAGTGGTCAAGATGTCTACTGTAATGCATGCAGATGGTCTTGGGTTCAAGTCCCACACAAGCACACTGAATTTTGAACATGCGTCTTAGGAACAAGTAGTATAAAATGTATCCTGTATCATTAAAATAAAAAACAAAAATTGCTTGCCCATGGATGCAAAACTGAAAAGCTGAATTCCAAATGCATTTTTAAATGGTACGTCACAATGATCAATTTAGTTAGTTAGAGCTTCATCAGATGAACGACGAGCTCTTTAAATTGAAAAACACAGGACCAAATCTTGTTTGTGGCACAAACCTTTAACAGCAAAGACTTTATTTGTTAACTACATGTATGGACAAGAAAAGAACAGTATTTCGTAAGTAATTTTTTGTTGTCGGGTACATTAATTTGAGCACAGCTATAAAATCTTACGTGACATTATTGGGAGTACACAATGAAACTGACAACTATCAAGTAACATTTTATGATTTTTATCAGATGAACACCACAAAAGTCTAGGACCCTAACAAGGGGACAAAGAACAATCACGTAAATGAAACTATATACATTAGGGATGACACTATTAGAGTAAACTTACACATAGGTTTATCAGTCGCTAGTTATTACGCCACAGAATGAGTAAAATATTGACTAAAGTGTGAAGTGGTCAATTGTTTCTGATCCAATATTTTAATTTAAAGCAACATTCTTGTCTTGTAAGAGGCGCCAGATTATATGCATGGATGTTGAACTGTTGATGAATTCAAGTGTACCCCAAGCACGCTAATGCACCTTTTATCACCTTACCGTACATGTATATTAGCCTTTAGCCAAGGCAAGCATGTTTAAGAAACATTCATGCTCTCCGTTTGTGAGTTGTACCGATATATTTGATTGAACATAGAGACTTTGTGCACCCACGTTCGGTTTCATGAAAAGTTTGGTCAAATTTTCTTGCACACTTTGGCAGCGTGGCAAAAGTCTGTCTATAATTTGGACATTACACATTTTTTACTCAATGGCATAACCACTGTACAGTCGAACAAACATGGGAACAATCTTTTCGTACGTTTACAAGTGAGAAAAGGATTTCTGAGAGGAACATACAGTATGTGTGAAAAGCATCATCCTTGCTAAGCTTACATGATTTTTTTTCTACATGTATGTACAAAAACGTGTGAATTTTACTCTTTATAACAGTGGCCATTATTGGTTTCTGAAGGGAAAAAGCTAAGACAGAATAATACTTCTCAAAGTTGTTCATCTTTTTAAAAAATGTCAAAACTAGCTAATCTACGAATTCTAAAAACTGCAAAGCCAACACTGAAAATAAAATGCAGTAACAAATACTTGGCAGATAAAACATTTCTGTTCACTACAAATTTGACAAATTCGCTGGAAATATATGAAGTCCCCATGTATTATATACTGTACATGCATTCCCATATCGACAATTTTACTTTTCTGAGAATGCAAACCCAAATGTTGGACATGTATTTAAACTGCACTGACGCTGCAAGTGCTACATGTATGTGAATGTTCAGGCTACTGTCTGTGTAATATATGTTGGAGTACAAATTTTATTATGATTTTAACCTGAAAGAGCTTATTTACAGTGCACCTAACACAATCAACCTTTTTCGGTTGCTGATACTTACGTGTTAACCAAAACAACTTACGTACAGGATAGCTGTATCACGTGGATAACATCAGTAAACGACTCAATACGCGACAAAAATAAAACGCACTTGGCTTACTAGTAGCGACGAGGGCGCTTTGCCATGTAATCCTCATGGCGTTCGCGACGATCCATATCACGTCGATCCAAGGACGGGGGCGGCCTGGTTCGGATCTCTTCTAAGGGGCGGGGTCCTCCTGTTCCCCCTCCATATGAGCCACCGCCCTGTTGGGGAACTCCCATTCCTCCCGGCCCAGGCTGACCTCGCCCACCCATGTTCTGTGGTGGTTGGTCAAAACGGGAGGGGCGCTGTGTACCGGTAATACATGTGTAATACATGTGTCCCATTAGGGGTGGTCCAATATTCATGTATTATTTTGCACATGGTTTATGGAGTGAGTTATTGTAGGGCACATCGTTTGTTACAGTGTTCGTGTCGGAATGAACATGACAGGGTTTTGAATATTGGTCAAGTTCAGGAGGACGCAGATTAATTCCACACACATGGTACCGTCGACATCCAAGACGAAAGTTGGTTTCCATCATGCAAGGAGTCAAATACCCAAGGGAGAAGAGAGACATTAGATATGGTAACATTAGTAAACATTGGTTATAAAATCAGACGCTTGTTGCAGCAATACCAGTTGTCTGGTTGTACTGAACTGACTTTATATGTATAAAATGTTACGAATTACAGGTTCGGGAAATTACAAGAATTCAGTCAAAAAAAGTAAGGCTGTGACAATACACTAAGCTTATCTAGTAATCCAGTTAACGAGGTAAAAATATGGAAGAAAATTATTTGTACCGCACGGCAGGCCAGAAAATAATGAAAATAAAGTTACACACCTAGTCTAAATTACGGTATGCCTAGAGGTTGCAAAGTTGGTCATGGTATTTCCTCCAAGACAGATCTAGAGGATGGTAATGCTTCGCGCTAGCTGGGTGTACTCTAAGAGGTGCATACCACCATATTAATTACCATACTTAGGCCACAACACGATACGCGAATCACACAAACTACAATTACGAAAACTCTTTAAGAAAGTGTACATGTATTTCTGCAAGGTCCAAAATGATTTTTCTTGACATTAATAGAAGGTGTCAAAGATTTCCCAAAATTTCCCAAAATTCCATAAGATTCCCCAAAGCTGGACATCAATCATCAAAAGTTGAACATTAAGGTTTTAATTGATCAACCTAAGCTTGTGATCCTGGCTACGAACAATTTCCTTTACTCTTGAAATAGCTCACAAAAATATCTTGGGATTTAAAAAGCAAAAGATAAAAAAATTCACACAAGGCTTGTCAAATGACCGTTTGCAACGTTCAAACCATGTCACTGTACAAGATGTGTCAAATTTGAACTCTGCAATCTAAGGATTTATGTAAGAACGGGAAAGTTCTTCTCCCATCTCACAGCTGCAATTAAGTACAAATCATTTGCTACAAAACAACAGGGACTGGTTACGTAGCCGCCGAGACATGGGGAAAGAGAAAGATACGCAAGGGGTTGAAAGCGGTTTCAGTTATGATTCAGTATCGCTTTGGATACACATTGACAAAATCCAGCAACTTTAAGGCCGGAGTCTCACGGGAAATCTCGTAATTACTCTATCATGATAGAATGAACGACGAGAGCGGTCACACGCCAATCTATCATGATAGTATCACAATAGAAAACAACTCGATGAGAATTCTCATCGTTCACCTATCATGATAGATTTGGGGTCACAAGGACAATCTCGTAATGCTACTATAGTAATACTATGATAGAGTGGAATCTCGTAATTCGTGTGACCCCGGCCTAAGACATGGTATTACAAATTAAACTGCCATTTTTTTATCACAGTGTAGTTAATTCTCCGAGGCCTTGTAGGGTACATACAAGTATAATGTACGTTCTATAAAGATGAAAGCACAGTATGGGTTTGGCAACTTTTATGGCAATTGGCGAGCAAACTCGAACACACCAATTCTTGGCAGGTTGCACGATGAAGAACGCGCAAACAAATTACTATGGTTGAGTTTCACCAGTATGTGTACATGTACATGAAGTATATGACTGTGTATTAATTTTTAATTATGTGTTATTTTTGTTTTACTGTACAAGAAGATTAAAGAAGTGTAATTTCACAGGTAATGGCCCCGGTTCATGATCGTATAATATCTCAGGGTTTTATGGTATAGAATGTCAACATTTCTGCTGAACATATTTCAATACATTCTGGTGTGGGGGTCACATGTTAGGCATTTAAGGGGTGAAAACTTAAAGTTGGTTATGTAGCTAAGCACATATGCCTGGAGGAAAAAAAATATATTGGCTCAGTGGCTCGTGGTCAATGCACAACTCGCCCAAAACGGACAGCTAAGTCTTGTAAAAACTAACGTCATAACCGATATAAAGCGGAAAACAAATAGTATGCTAACTGGATTACTAACCTAGATGTCACAGCCTTACAATAATTCAGATGAAAAAAAAAGCAAAAACAACCGGTGTTCAGCTACTGTTGAAGACCTTGTTTAAAAAAAACGGTTATACTCATACTTTGACAATGACCCTGGTCAAAAACATATAAGAGTAATGCGTAGCTGCATAGAATGCTTGTGATAGTACTTCAGTGTGCAAGTGATCAGAAACTGCCAAATATACAAAAACAAGGAAGAACACACGACATGCCGACGTTTCCAGAAAGTCGGCAAATCCACAATGGTCCAACAATCTCCACATTCCAAGAACATCTCCTGAATTGGGACCATTTACCGTAGGCACTGTAGCGTCCTTGCCCAAGCACTCAACTTCCAGACAGACATGCAGTTTAGAAAGTCAACATACTACATGTATGCTATTGTTTCTACGTGGTCTAGCAACCAACAGTCTTCTTGCTTGATGCCTTTCTCTCCTACAGTGAACATAGTATTGATTCTGAACTTCATACATGTACCTGTGGTATGCACTTGTTCATATTACATATTTTATATGTAATATTAGTCTGGTTTAAGTGGATACCAAGGGCGTGTTTGTTTCGGACGGATCCAGATTCAGATCTGCGCAGATCAAATTCACGTGACTTGAATTCCTCGTTGAGAGCAGTTTCATTTGTTTCTGCGCGGTATTAAACTCGGGAAACAAACCCGCCCCAAGTGTGTATAGTGAAACAAAACACATGTATCAAGTCCTTAAATGAATACCATATTTGGAAAGATCAACCAAACATGCTTCTAAAAATCAAAAATGGAGAAATGATCTCCTGGGTCAGAATTTTGACCTCAATTCCAATAGCAAGTTACACTTCAGTTTTTGCACCTCTTACATATTAGTATACTGTAAAAATGTTGGAAGCCCGAGTTCATGCACGTTACATGTTTTCTACAACATGACTCAGAACAAATGCAGCATCACACACATGACCTCAATGGAAGTACTTGTCTATAGTTCCAGCTGGAAAAGATGCAGTACAAATAAGTTTCCAATATCACTGACATGTCCAGCAATAAACATGTTTACAGGCCAACCCAATACAGTTTATATAACAGCTTTTATAACACTAAAATCGAGTCAGTAAGTTTTTAAGCATATCTCCACAACTGAGATATTCCTGATCAATTTGATGTAAGTTGTTGGAAAGCGATCAGCATTCGTTTTCAGAAAACAAAAAATGTACTGTATTGATTGCTTTCCGTGACGTAGAACATCCGGGAATGTTTGGTGGTCAACGGTCACGCGCGCGCCACTAGACTCACATGGGCACGCGTAAAATATATTCACCAGTGTACTTTCGTTCGAAGATGCCGCACACGCGCGCGCTTTGCGATACGTTCAAATTATCAAAACTCTGCAAACGTGGCAAAATGAGTTGCGGCAGACCACTTACGTGATAACTCCACTAGTACTGCATATTTAAGTATCCATACCATGTGTGCACTGTACATGTAGGTACACACTTATACTTTCTGAAAATACACCCAAACTGGTAATGATTTATGGTATAAAACTATTCACATTATAGATCTTAAGTGGTATAAATCTTTTACTCTATCGTGGAATGATCCAATACAGATATTTCATTTCGCGCGACGAACAATGCTATCAGCTGTTCACACAGTTGGAATTCATGCTACGTGCATTGAAAAACGTACAAAAATTACAAGTTTTACAATTCCACTAGTTTCCCATGCAAAAAAGTGTCTTGTGGCAAATGTCACTTTATAGACACGCACAAAAGCTGTCTATAGGCAGAAGAACCACAGACATTTCGAAATAAAATGCTGATGTCTCATTTGCAAGCGAATAATCTTGTTTCTAGAAGAAAAAAATTTGTAAGGTCCCACACCCAAAACGCAAGGAGAATACATTTTTAAACAACTATGGATTCACTAAAGAACATAGTTGGTGAATGCAGACATCTGGATAATCTCCTTATACACGTAGTGCCTCGTCTGGTTTCCCAGTTCATAAGGCTGGAACTTAATGCAACTGACGACAACAAAGGACGTTCCTGGACTGATGTCATTCTGTCCGCACCCGTAGAAAAATCATCCAACAATACTGGCACGGTTATAAAGCTGAAGAACCGATTAAACAAACTGCAACCGACGAACACAAAATATGTTCATGGACTGACGTCTTTTAGAATATTGGCATGAACAAAATGTAACTACAACTGAAAATCCACACTTCATCGCCAACATGAATTATACACAATTTCCACCGGTCTTCAATATGGCGTCAAATGACGAGTTGTCCCAAAGACTGTTTCTGATCACTTGCACTATCTTAAGTACCACTGCATGTCTAGTCACAAGTCGAAGTGGATAAAATACAGAGTAAATGCTTCCCACTAGAACGTCAGAATGTATACAAAAAGTACAGATCGAAAAACCATGTTAAAACAGATAATCCCAAAAAGTATGTCCTTAAAAATCAATCACATTTGCTGCCAAACATGTCATTCAAATACTACATGTATAAGTTTTTGCAAATGTGCCGTTTCAAGTCATGACGCACATTTAAATATACATGTATGAAATTTATTTTTATTGAAACTAAGTTGCCGCAGCTGAAAGTTTTGCACCACCCACGGATCTGCTGCATGGCAACACAAATTCTAATTTTTGTTTTAACTGCTACATCTTTTTTGAAATGATTGTACATGTATGGGTATCAAAGAAAAAATAGAAGGCAAAAATGGACATCATGACATCCAATAGATGGCTATCACAAGTACTTAACACTTTTAAAATAGCACTCCGAAAACAGTTAAGAGCTTTTCCTGTTAAGATATATATTGTAAGACGGTTTATATTGCACGCATAATTTACTGTTACAAATTTCCAAATCAGTTTTTCTTTTTTTTCTTTTATCAAGTGAATGTTTTTCAAAAATGTCACAAAATGTTGTTTATATGTCATTGCTTACAAAAGCATTCAGTCGCTCTCCTGAAATAGAGTGTCCAAAAAAGAAAGACAAAAATGCCGATTCCAAAAAACTGGGGGAAAATGTGCTCAATTTGGCACAGAATCCCTAGGATTCGTCATGAAATCCCCAGGATGCATGCCAAATCGACATTCACTTCATTGCACGTCTCGCCAGTCTGCAAGTAGGTCTGCACCAAGATCTAGAGACTTTACTAGATGATCGCCCAGCTGCGTGCAGCACCAAGTTGGCAAATCTCCAGCGAAGTCCAAGAGCCCATTCTCTTTGGAAAGCCGATGATATAGTAGGCATATTTTCTAGAAGTCCATGACCACATTTTTGAAATGCATTGTTAGATTTTACACAGAAGTGAACCAAAATTTTGTTTGACGTCAAAATTTCACGACGAACATTCACACAAGATGAAACTAGTTCCACTTCTACAAAAACTTTGCTGTGCCATCAAATTCGCATTTGCATTCCTTTTTGTGTGGAGTATGAACCAGACTTTAAGCAGCTTCAGAAAAACGCGGTCAAAGTTTTCTAGAAAACTGCCTACTAACAACTGCATAAGGGGCTGTCCAAAGTTGTCAACATTTTCACGGTTCTACAGAGCGTAGTATTTTTCAAAATCCCCTCCCTCCCCAAAATACTACTTATCAACATTTTCTTGTCACTACTGTGAAATGTCAACAAGTCATACCTAGACAACCCCCTCTCCATTCCTACGCTTTGTAGTTCTGTTAAAATATTGACAACTGTGGGCGGCCCTTAAGACATCCGACGTTACAGCCCTATAAGTTCTGACCAAATCAACAAGGACTACTGTACTTACCGACTGAATAGTCTGTGCTTGTCCCTGTCCCATTCTGCCGACATTAGCATTGCCTCCACCAAGCCCTTGCACAAGTGCTTGCATGCTGGGATTGGCCAGCAGTCCCTGGTTGGCCTGCCCGGCCATGGCGCTGGTTTGGTTCATAGGTCCTTGGTGGCCGCCGGCACCTCGCATCTGCATGCCCTGGTAACCGTAACACAAAGAAAAGAACCTTTTATTTATGGGAACAGGAAAACTTGTTTAACTTGGCAGGCCATTCTAGAAATTTGACTGTACATTATACAAACTGAGGGCTTGTAATGATTCACATATTTAGGTTGTCTTATTTCAAAACACAGGTTCCTCAGGCACCCCAGGTAGAATTTATTATTGAAAATGTTATATTCTTAACACGTGTGATATTTTTGAGAGGTTAAAAATAAAAACTTTTCCGAACATATTCATCGAGTACGTCCAAAACAAAGGGGTTTTTCCCTAGCAATTCCACTTCGCTTAAGCCTACTTTGCTTTTAAAATGGGTATTTCTATAAATTAGGGGTCCATTGTTGGTGTTCCTTGTTACATTTTACATCTTGTTTTTGTAAATTCAGGACACATTCTTTAAATACTTTCCATCTCAAAGAGCGAGTACATAAAGTACAATTCATACAAAATGGTTTAAAAGCGATTTTAATGATTTTTGTACGAAAAATAACATATCAGGTGTAACAGGGGGACACTAAATGTCACACTTTTGGACCCCTAATTTATAGAAAGACCCTAATGGTCCTTCAGTGTATGTTTTGCCAATGACTCCAAACGCATTCTTCAACAACCATTCGAAATAAATTCTCCCAAATCTTCATAAAGGGAAGATGGCTCTATCCTTGATTTTGTTCAAATTTCAAAGGACACCAAGGCCAACCGAAGGGCACAACGGCCAACTTTGTTTCCAAATGTGAATTGGTTATTAGTGTATGTCTAGTATGAAATTTAGAAGGGTAGAACATGCTGGCCAAGTTGGCCTTAGAAATTGTATATCTTGAAAGGTCCGAGGGGCCAACTCAGCAGGGTATGAGGCCACTGGCCTTGGTTAATGGCAAGGCCTGGCAATCATCACTGAAGCAAACCAAGTGGTACATGTATGAAGAACACCCAAAAAAGTCACAATGGCTTTTTCTTAGACTATGCATGCAGCTTGTGTAAAAGATGTTGCTGCTTTCACACGAGATGTGCTTACCCCTGAAGCTTTACACTAAGCAGTAAATTTTAATGAACTGGATCAAAAGAATAATTTCCTTGGACAACACAAAAGGAAAAACCAACATCAAGCGCAAGCCAAAAAAGCAAAAGCCACTGCACACCAAAATGGAAATTAGAAAGTTTCTTATTTAGCGTGAAAGTCATGCAAAAACCCCAAATTGAAATTGTTCCAGCCTATTCTGTCGATCGCCGCAACATCACTTCCGGTAGGGCTGGAGTGAAAACAACGGTGTTCCCATGGTGACAAGCAAAGGAACAAAGCTGTTGTCCACGCAACACGTACACGTATCTAAGCATGAACGAATTTGTTTTCACTCCAGTCACGGCGCTTTTCCCGTATACAAAGGCATATGACACCGGGTCACAAAAGCTCCAGGATGTACGACCGACAGAATTAGAAGGCAAAATATTTTTTCCCCTCAACTCTTAAATATCTCTCGCTAATTGGAAACCTAAATGATGCAGCCGCTGTTGATTTCATAAACAAAATAACAAATTTTAAAGCTTGTGTCAAATGAAGCATGCTTTGTGCAGTTCAGGTAAGGGATTTCTACCATTGCTGCCACATGCCAACTTACATAATCAGTGTTCTCCACTCCATTTTTACAGGCGCGCCGAACGACCCCCTCACGTGGCAAACACTGACCAACCCAGTGTGCCACGTAAGGGCGCTGTTCAAAACAGATGCATGCAGCTTTTACAGCCGCTATCGGCCGCACATTGTGGATGTGATAGGAATGCGTGGTAAGCAAACGATTTTGACAACAGTGACCAGCGAATCGTGTTTGGTGACTTTACACCTAATTTTGGAACAAATTCGAAGTCGTTTTTTTTAGAGGGGAAAAAGTGTATTTTTTGTCCAGACGGCAATTTTTTGACCGCGTTGCATGAACAAAATAGCTAGTGGAGAACACCGACAATATGGCCAAATAAAAAGCAACAATCGGATTAGATCAAGCCAGTGGACACCCGTTTGAGACACTAGGTATACGAAAACATATGTATCAAAACCAATTCTTTCAACGTATTTGGATGCTTGTGGCAACAAGGGTTGAGTGGCAACATTTCAGGGCAGCTACAGGGTACAAGACGATTGGACACCTGCCTGTTGAATCTGTGTCTTGGTGCCATTGCCTTGATGCTCGGCCAGATTTTGCATCAACTGTATCCGCGGCTGTTGGCCACCGTTACCGACTCCCCGAAGCTGCATTTATGAAAGCAATCGGCATAAACCTTACTAATGTGTGTTTTCCTGTAATTCCAGATTGCATTCGAAAAGGTAATTATGCAAATAGAAGCAATAATTTTCGCCCTGATCCAAAACATCCTCAATTTTTGGGAGCGTTATTTTCGTCCAAAATCCTTCAACTTCTTTCCCAATTTGTTTCCCTCAATTCTCTAAAATCCTCAGCAATTCAACCTTTCTTCTCCAAAGTCATCCTGGTAGCAACAAATTTTCCCTGGTTTTAACAGCTTCCCGATTGAGCAAAACTTCCTGTCTCAATCCTCTAAGATCTCCCAGGATGACCGAGGGTCAATGTTACAACCAGCAATTTTCCACTTCTTGAAAATCTTTTAAATTGAAAAATTACAGGAAAGTACTTTGCTTGAATTGCTACACGAGCACAAATCTCATGGTAAATTGCACTGCATCAAAAATAACTCTAAATCCAAAACAGAATGCAAAATTTGTAAAAAGGGGACTTTTTAATAAAATGGAAAATCTTCGGCTCTACATTGGAAATTGAATTCATAGTTGCTTGTTTAAAACTTAACTTCTTCACGTTAGATTTGGTGGCACGTTTCACACTTCTGTTCCTTGTAAATTAGGGGTTAAAAGTAGGTTTGGCCAATCTTAAACACGTTTAAAGCCAGCTAGGGGTCCTGGGCACTGATAATGCCCGAGCCGCCAGGCGAGGGCATTATCAGTGCCCAGGACCCCTAGCTGGTTTTAAACGGGTTGTTTAAGATTGGCCAAACCTACTTTTAATCCCATTCATAAATACCTTTTCGTGTAAATCGGTAAAATTCACCAAAATTAGCTCGTCGTTTTGCCATAATTTGCATTCACTTTCTAGTGTCAACACGGCGTTTGTACAACTGCGAGCTGTGCGTGATGTTGTTTTTGTTCGATCGCGCGCGTTACGAGTAACGCAGGCACGTTGCTCGCGCACGCTCACGACTGGATATAAGTGCACAATTTGCTTTCAGGCGGGTGCAGTTTCTTTGTGCATGTGCGTGTTCCATATACGCGCTGACTACGACACAAACGCGGGACAGCCAGCCGGGCATTATCACTATTCTTTATCGCTAATTTAAGACTGCCCATGTGACGTGCTTTCAGCCAATAGGGATGCGTAAACTGTCCAAGGTATTTATGAATACCGTTTATAGCATACTAGAAGTCAACAATGCACTTCAGAAGTCAAACTAAGCAGTTAAACGGCTTTATGAAATTGGCCCCTGGCATGCATATTCCTGGCAGATTTCAATATTGACCCCCTTCGAACACGTGCAAATACGCCATTTTGGGAGTCAAATAATGCTGAGTCATTGTGGAAGCGATGTGCATGCGCGCTGTGTGTGTCTCTGGTGGGCGTAACGCAGTTTAATTCACCAATGGGAGCCTTAGCATTGCGCGTTACGCACGCTATGGACACACACAACGCGCACGCACATTGCTTCCACAACGACGCGGCATTATTTAACTCCCAAAATGATGTCATTGGCACGAGCTCAATAGGGCGCTCTATACTTACATTGGCATGGCGTACATCCTCTGATTGCTGTTGACGACGCATGTCCTGCTGGCCCAGCGACATGGCGCCCCCTTGTTGCTGCTGCTGCTGCTGCTGCTGGCGTCTGCGCAGCAGTTCTTCCTGCTGTTGTTTCATCAATGCTTCCTCACGGCGACGTTGCTCGTCCTTTTGACGCCTTTGTTCCTGAGCCCTGTGTGGTAGTTTGTCGCATTAAATTATGAATTAAAGCCCCAGTAACATCATTTGCAGTTACTTAAAATTTTACTTCACGAGTTGAAAAGAAAAATCTGACCGAAAGTGTTCATAGCAATGGTAACAAACACCACATTATTTTTCCTGTGTAAAATGGTGCCTTTGTGGAAGAAATTGCCCACTCTGTAGACAATTTTTTACCATTCATTCAACACAAAAACCATGCATTCATTTTTCATGCATTTATTCATCTATACGGCTAAAATTTCTACAAGGCAGTTTATCAACATTATTATTTAGTTATGTAATGCTGTCCCTGTTTTTAAAAGTTTTCCAACCATCTAATCTGTCTTTAAAGGAGCATGACCAGAGTTTCTGGAAAATAGTTTTCGATGTAACTTACCAATATTATCAAGTAACTCCCATACACACCTCCCATGTCCCAAAAACCCGAAAACATTCGCGATTTCCAGTAAAAAATTGAACAAAACTATCGAGTCGGCTTTCAGTGGATAAACGTTGATACTGGAAAATTAGTTTACAAATAATCGGTGGATTTTCGACGATATCCTCGGAAATATGCGGCCTAGAAGCGCGGGAGTTTCAGTTTCGTAATCAGAAAAATATAACGGATGTTATGATATAAAAATCTCATGACCCATAAGGTAAGTCCCGGGGAGTTATGGGTAAAAAAACAATTTTGATCAGGTTTCAAAATGAGGGGAAATTGCAAGGAAATATGCAACAGAATTTGAAACATAATACATTTGATTTTTTTTAAAATTAGAATTGCAATGTTTGCATCTCTTACCTCAACAGGTTTTCTTCATGACGATTCAATTCATCCTGTCGACGCATCAATTCTGGAAAAAGAAATTATGGACATTAAATTAAACTGGTCTTACATTCATTTTGAACAACCAAACTTGGGATTAAGGGTCTTACTGGGATTTGAACCTATAGACCTCCAACTCAATTTTTTTCTCGGTGTTGCTGGGCTCTATTTTATTTTCTTGGTATAAATACTGTACACGTTCGCCACTAATTATTTCTAATATGACATGATAATGCCACAAAAAGTGTAAATTTGGTTAGGGAACATGATTTTAGCGATGAGAAAATATATAGTTTTTCCTTGAAAACACTCGATGTCATGCTCCATAGACTTAGTGCATGAAGTCTCAACTGGCGAACAAGTATGGTAGTTTTTCCATTTTCTTAGCCGAATCAAATTTAAATGCCGACGAGTCGTCCCTTACCTTGCCTCATGAGCATGGCTTGATGTTCGTGTTTAGCCATCTCTATTTCTCCCTCCAGTTTCTCCCTGTTATCTTGGATTTGTTTCTCCAGGCGATCCCGCTGCATCTTTTCAGCTTCCTCTAGTGCTTTCCACCTGAGAGTTTCAAAAATAATTGTTAGGGGTCTTTGTATAAAAACAAGACAGTGTCCTTGCATTGCGACATTTATGGAGAGTGTCCAGATCACATTTTTAAGCCCCCCATTTTTCTCATGGGTGGTGAGATTTTGATACCATATCATTTATCATATTTTTCTCATTACCATTCTTAAAGGGATTTTCAAACCTTTTAACATTAAATTAAAAATGTGATTGGAACACTTAGCAATTTTGATGAATCTGCTTAATTAATAAACAGTATGTGGCCTTATGAATCGCACACTAACTTTACCTGTTGATACTCAAAACATGACAAAGATGACTCAATAAACACTAAATAAACAAGTACCTCACAGGAAGAATTCCGTTTACTGGTCGCCACTTATTCTCCTTATAATGACCTAATAACCAATAAAACGTGTAAACATTTTAAAGGGAAGTAATTTTAGGAGTGAAACACATTCAACAATTTTCTGTCATGTTCCATAGACTTAACACACGGCGTCCGAGTGGCAACCAGTAAACGGAATTCATACCATGAATAATTTTACATTTTAAACCCTTTAATACCTGTTTCCCCACGTGAACTCGAATGATCCCGGGGCACCAAAGCGAGGGGCGTTCTCTCTTTCCTGGTGATAGGCCTGGTTTTTAGGGATGTTTTTCTCCGGCAAACCGTCCTCTTCATCTCGCTGTTCCAAGGGCTCCACTGATATGGGGTTAGGAGTTCTGGGAGGGGGAAAATCACAATTTAGGTGAAAAGGTTGTCTCTAGCCCTGCTAGAGCTAGCAGAAGGGAATTGTGAATCACACAGAGTCCTGATGGATTTGAAAAAACTTTCAACTTCTTTACAGCGGAGCTGCCAACCCTACCGGATTTTGCAACAGATTTCCTGGAAAATGACTAATCTTGTGACTCCCGACACAGATGAAAACCTTCCTGAATTGGGAAGAATGAATTTTAATTATGGTTTGTTTTGGAGCAAAACATACCCTAATTAACTTAAAACATGATCTTACGATGTAAGCAGAAACACGCCCTCCTTGATCCTAGTCAAGGCATTCTGAGCGCCGGGCTTCCTCGCAAACTCTACGATTCCTTCCGAAGTAGGCCGTCCACGATCGTCGACGATCACAACGGCTCTTTCGACGACACCAAACTGCGAGAAGGCTTGTTCAAGAAGCTCGTTGGACACGCATGTTGGGATGTTTTTGACTTTCAAGGCAGCACCGTGCGTCGCAAAGCGAACTCGCAACATTCTGCCCTTTCGCATTGTGCCGTCTAGTTCTGCCTTGGCTGCTTCAGCATTATACCTCGTGTCCTGAAATGAAAAGCACAGTATACAGTCAGAGTATTTCTGTTAATTTTTTTTCTATATCTCAATTCATTAATTTAAGTTTAAATTTGTATTAAACATCCATTTTAAACTAAATTCATACAGTTAAAAACGAAGATTCAGTTAAAAATATCATTTATCAAACAATTCCCACAAGATTCACAGAATGGTCCATTGGTTCAAATTAACGGTTTACAGTCAAGTCGACCGTTTGCCAACTCGACTCCTACCAACTCGACCGTCGTACCAACTCGACCGTCGTACCAACTCGACCGTCGTACCAACTCGACCGTCGTACCAACTCGACCGTTGACCAACTCGACTTCACGGTCGAGTCAACTAGAAAATGAATTAAACTGTGGTAATAATTTAATGATGTTAAAATAAATTAAGAAGTAACATTTATAAAAACGGCTATCTACTACATGATGTACTAGTTTAGTGGGACACAACGGACGAGTTGACTTCTGCAGTTAAACGTACAACGGTCGAGTTGGTAGGAGTCGAGTTGGTACGACGGTCGAGTTGACTCCTTCGGTCGAGCGCGCGACGGTCGAGTTGGTACGACGGTCGAGTTGGTACGACGGTCGAGTTGGTAGGAGTCGAGTTGGCAAACGGTCGACTTGACCTGCACCCAAATTAACAGTGTCATATTTACAGTACATGCAGTAAGGGGACCATCCAGAAATGCATAAATTGTTCCCGTTCATACAGTATTTATCAAGTTCCCAACCTCCCCCCCTTTCCGTCATCACCATAAAATGTCAATTTTACAACGCATGCACATGACTTCTGTATGACCGTGAAATCTAGACAATTGTGGATGGCCCTTAAATAACATGAGCCATTACAGAACGTACCAATCTAATGAAACCGAATCCTTTTGATTTGTTGAGAAAAACTTCTGAGATTTCTCCGTATTTGTCAAACAGAATTTTGAAGTCTTCTTCGGTGGTTTCTGGGGTGAGATTCCCCACAAACAATCGGCACCTCTGGGTGAATTTCTTCTCTGGTTTTCTACCCGACGAGACTTCCGTTGACATTTGCTCCTCATCCTGGGAGTGGGACTGCTGCTCGCGACCTTCATCTCTTCCGGCATGTCCGCTCCCATCTCGATTTCGACTGCCATCTCGACTTCGTTCGTTATGATCACGTGATTGGTGATGACGTCTATCCCGGTCACCTGATGACATACTTGAAGAACTTCGCTCTGCCGATTTATTTTGGTCAGTTTTTGTGTCCGGATATGAACGGGATTCTTTAGGCGGGTCTTTGACAATCGGCTTCACCGCGGGCGACACTTGTTCTGCTCTTTCTGGCTCGCGAGCTTGATTCGGCCTCGCCTGCGCCTGCGCGGCCGCGGGCCTCGCCTGCGCGGCCGCGGGCCTCGCCTGCGCGGTCGCGGGCGAGATGGTCGACGGACTGGGCGAACTCCCGATCTCTTTTTTCATTTGTGGCCTCTGTGGTGTGTTTTTTCTATTGTCAAAATTACTTCTTTGACCTCCCCTATACGAACGATCATTTCGACCACGGTACATCTTGGCGGAAGTTACGAAAAATTTAGATTAAAATCAGGACGATTTCAGAACAAGAACCTTCCACATGCACGAATTGAGTCAAAATGGCCGACTGAAGCGGTGGTCTGGAACCCGACGCGTCACGTCACATGCATGCAACAGAAAAGCCTTTGTTCACGCACAAGCACCATACCCAAGCTAACCGAAAATAAAAATAAAACTAAAACAATAACTTTTTACACAAGAAAAGATAATTAGGACAACATTTTTTATGTAACCATTGTTATTCTAATAAAGGCAATTTTTATTATTCAATTTTTGAAACTAATCATGAAACTATTATAAGGTTTTTGCAAAAAGAATGGTTCCGGAATCTTACGCCATACATTTTCGAAACTACAGCTTACACGTCGGACTTTGGCTTTGCTCAAAGCTAATTCCAGGGGGCTTTTTTAAAATAACGTTTTGTTTTGTTCGTAAAATAGAATTACATTCCTGTACGTGTATTTTCAAGCTAATGTGTAGCAATATTATGTATAAAACGCAGTTTATTATTCCTCAATTTACCAAGCCTCTTTGTACCCGCTTGGTGGCCGGCTTAATCCCCTTCCATAAACTCATGTGTAATTTCAAGACGTAGTGCGATATTCGGATGCGGCTAGTTTACCAGCGTAGTATGGAGGGCCAAAGATAACAGTCTTAATTTTTAGACCGAAATTGGGTACATTTTGCGTTTTATCAATAGAATTGCATTATGAAACAATTCTTTTCAGTTACACTTTATACAGCAATTAAGATTGGTAGAATTTGGCGTACGCGGTAATTTTCCACAAAGGAAATTAAGAATGGGTCTTTCCAAATTATCTTCCCTCCTTTTGTTAACGCACCCCCTCTGCCGAAAACACAAAAAATATATTATATAAAAAAATAAAATCACTGGGTATTTCAGAGACAATAGGTGAACAATGAAATGCAGCAGCACATTGTTCTCTCACGTCTCAAACATTTCAAAGAATTTAAAAATTCTTGTCATTTTTTAGGGTCGTGGGGGTGGGGAGAGTGGTAGATGACGGTGTTGGTGCATTAGCAAAAGTGTCAGACGTCTTGGGTTCAAATCCCGATGTGGCCCATATAATTTGTCTCTTTTCATATTTGGTTATTTAATTTCCATGGTAACTTTGCACCACACCAAATACAATTATTGTGTAATAATATGGACAGAAAAAACAAAACATGCAGGTACTAGTCAAACAGATTAAATTTATTTCAATGACACTTGCACAAAAATAAACAGTTATAAAAAGTAAATGTACTATGCTTGCTGTGAAGAAGGTTCATTGTCGATTTATTTAACAAAATATACATGTTTAAAAATACCTATTATAGACCCTTTGCACCGGCAGCCATGACAGGGGGAGATTTTCTTATTTAAATGATGAGACAATCTACAAAGTGCCTACATGTGCATGACGCACAGACTGCCCCCTGTCATGCATGGCCACTTAATTGTCTATATACTACATATGTACCATTGTCATGACCCACACATCAATTGAAAAACTTTTGAAAAACTTTAAAATTAATGTTTTCAATGTACATCCATAAACTGAAATTCCAAAAATACCACCAACACAAGTTAAAAATAGTTAGTTATTCTTGTGTTAAGTAAATTTTTAAAATCTGAAAAACTGTGCATATTTTGAAGGTATATACATGACAGGATTGATAATTGAAAGATTAATTTAGAAACACGAGAAAATTGCAGTGCCCCGACTGGGATTCAAACCCAGGTCCTAGGCTTACATGGCCAACTGCTCTACCAACTGAGCTATCTGGGAATCCCGCTGGAGCACCACAACAATCTCGTGTTTGCCTCTCTTTTTCCAGCAATGTAGTGGGGAAAATCCATGCCAACCAATTGGCTACACTGATGGCCTATCGTGAAGAGAAGTCTTACCAAATCCATGCCAACCCATTCACTATAATAGAGGTCATTATTAGAAGGTGTATATATGACAGGATTGATAATTGAAAGATAAATTTAGAAACACGAGAAAATTGCAGTGCCCCGACTGGCCATGTAAGCCAAGGACCTAGTACCTGGGTTCGAAACTCCCAGTTGGGGCACTGCAATTTTCTCGTGTTTTTAAAATTCATCTTTCAAAAAAAAAATAATTTACAAATGATACAATAGACCTTTAGAGTAGTACAGTACTAAAAAATAGTTTGAGAAAGTGTGAACGAATCTGGGTCATTCTATAAATTTGGGGTCCAGTTTTTCTGTCCCCTGTTACGTCTGACATCTTGTAAAATGTTGTAGTTTGTAAATTCAGGACATATTCTTTAAATGCCTTCTATTTCAAAGAGTGATTACATAAAGTACAATGCATAAAAATGTGTTTTGAAGGCATTTTTAATAATACTTGTACGGCAAATGGCAGTGAGTCAGGTGTAACAGGGACAGGAAAATGTCACACTTTGGACCTCAAATTTATAGAATGACCCATCTGTCATCTTAAAAAAAAATAAGACTCTCGTATTTTTAAAACCTCTTAGTACCATGAGACCAATCACAAAATGTTTTCATGATATCAGCTATTTTCTCGGTTGATGAGGTATTCTGCGTCGTAATTGGTGTAACAGCAGAACTCGTTGGCTAAATTGTTGATATGATGAGGAACAAAAGGGCATATAGTCACACCAAGCAGATCATAAGCAAGGTCCTTCATCACAGTACCTGTACAATTGAAGTGGGAAAAAAAGGAGCTTGTTCAGATTTTTTTCTCCAGAAAATGAATTTCATTCCAACCCAACAATCATATAAAATGCTTCCCCGTAATGCTATCCATGACAAGGAAACGGGAAATTTCCAATCTCCAATTTGGATGTGAAAGCAAAAATGTTGGTGTAATCCCTGCACTGTTTTATGTAAACTGATAAATTAGTTTACAAAACATTGGTGTTTTTTAACGATATCTCGGAAATATCAGTGTGGACAGTGAGTGCGAAATTTCAGAATGGCAATGAGAAAAATATGACAAATGATATGTAACAAAATCGCTGAAACTTGCATTCAAATTTCATGTAGGGTATTTATGTTGTTTTGGCCAAGAATGCTCCATAGCCTAGTCTTTGGTTTCTGTAGTAAAAGTTAGATTTCATTTTTGGCAGACTTGAGTAAAAAAAAAATGTTCAAGTCTAAGTCAAGTCAAGTCATTTGAGGATCGAGTCTTAAGTCAAGTCAAGTCAGTAAAAATTGGGACTTGGGTCGACTCGGGGTCCCGAGTCCGAGTCATTACAACACTATTTATAACTGACAAAATGCACGAGTTTGACTAATACGCACCTGTGCACAGAATTATCTTGTCTTTGCTCAAAAACTTGGTGGTCTGCGCCATTCTACAAAGACACTCATCGGTCAAGTATGGAGGGTCAGTAATCACAACATCAAAAGAGTTCTGTTCCAGATCGGACAACTCCAGCGGCTTGCGATAGTCATAGAACACAAAGTCATCAAATATTTCAAATCGTTTATCAAACTCCAGTAGAACTGTTGTGCAAGATTCGGGCTTGAGAAGCAGGAGTTTTTGGTAGAGGGTAGGGGACGCTACACAAGCTATCCTGTAAGGTAAGATGACTCTCGTTAGCACATCACAAATTTTGAGTATAAAGCTACTAGACCACAAAGATAGTAACTGAAAGGTTTTACTAGACTGAAAAATTTACAATACCACAGCTAGAAAAAAAATAGGGTAACAGGCACCATACAAAGCCATTCGTTTTTAGACATAAGCCCAGTTTTATTTTCGTCTGGCAAAGTTGCTAATAGCCAGTCTTCAAGTGCTGAAAGGACATGTCTCTGATTCAGGTTTTTTTATGGAGTCCGTTTGTAAAAGGGTGGGAGGTAGGGGGTGGGGGAGGTAGGAGTAGGGGAGCGTACCCAGTCCTCCAAAGTGAAAGAGGTCCACTTTTTTGTGACAGAACCTTGATAATGAGACCAGCGGCGGCACCAGACCTGTTAATCTGGGGGGCAAGAGGGGGCGAACTTAAATTTAGGGGGGGGCAAACAAAAATCTATAATGTAATTTTGTAAAGTGTATTGGGCTTTTTTGATGGTGCCAGCTAATTATGATGGATGAAATTGAGTATTATTTACAGCGCAAACAACATTGGTTGGGTGCAATGGTTTGGGATTAAACTCAATTTCCGCCATCGGGGAAAAAATTGGGGGTGCAAACTGGGGGGGCAAAACAAATAACCGGGGGGGGGGGGGGGGGAGGGCATTTTCCCCCCCGTAGCGCCGCCGCTGAATGAGACTAGAGCACTGTTAATATAACATTCCGCTTATAACAGGGAAAATGTTAAGTACCAATCCCTCATTCATTTTTGTTTTCATTCCTATTAATAATACAAGGTTCCTGTTATAACAAGGCAATCCCTGTCATAAAAGTGTCCACATTTTCTATGTGTCCACACCTCCCCATTAAAAAACAATCCTGGGCCAATTTCAGTCAAAACAGTATGTTAACTCGTGTTTTTAGAAACGGTAGCAAAATATTAGTAAATACACATCACATACAATTTTGGCCGACAACCCATTTTTGCAATATAAAACAGAAATTCTGTGCTAAGCAAAATTTTGTGCTATAAAATAGTGTGCCATGAAATTGGCCCCTCCCTACGGGCTTGGGTCTCTGATCTTACCGTCCATTGGGACCTGCCGCTCTGAGCGCTTCCTTTGCCAGAACTAAGGCAGTTTTATCGTCATACCAAAACTGTGACAAGTGCTGTAAACACAGAAAAATAAATTTTAAAATCAAATTACAAGACCCAATGATTTTTTGTCTCATCACAATTCAGAAAAATCACAGAAAAATACTTTTGTTTCAAATACTTGCAGCACACGGATACTCGTGGTTAATAAGGGATTTTTGCATTCTGCGGCCATCTTGAAAAAAAGATCCAGTAGAGGGGAACAAAATTGCTGGCAGCCAATGAAAAGCGCTAATACCTCACCGACTGACATCATTTACAATGGCGCTAATCATTGGCTGCCAGCGATTTTGTTCCCCTCTACTGAATTTGTTTTCAAGATGGCCGCGGAATGCAAAAATCCCTTATTGCACTGCATCATTAAATTTGAAACCCACAACTACTGTAGATGTACATGTAAAAAAGGGACCTGGTATAAATACCACATGACACACGTTCGCCACTAATTTTTCCTGACCTAATATGACATCATAAATGTTGACGAAACATAATTTTAGAAGCGAGAAAATTTCATGTCATGTCATGCTTCATATATACTTATACTTATAGAGTCTCAACTGGCGAACGTGTACGTGTATGGCATTTTTTACCTGGCAATATTATCTGGCAACGACATCGTGCTTTGTTTACATGTATTTCTCTGCGAGACTCACAGAACCATTAACGATGTCATTACCACAACTTCCAGTCTATTGGGAGGTTCTTGTTTTGGATACTAAGTTCGGATAAAAGCCACGGCAATTTTAAGGCATACTAACCCAGTTTTCTACGATAGTCTGCGTGGCAGTCATTGCCCCTGCTATTTCTTGGTTTGTGTAGAATTCCCGCAGTGCCTCCATAGCTTCAGCTGACAACTGCGGTACATCGTCGTCCGATTCTCCTGAATCACTCATCTCTGATGCCAGTTAAAACAGGAAATGTCTGAAGAATATGAGATATTAGAAATAAAGTTTTAAATCAGTGTTCAAAGCTTATGCCCCAACTACTCAAGAAGGTAGAAAAAGAACAATAGAGCCGCATCATGTAGAAACCATATTCCCTTTTCCCTATTTAAATGAACGTAACCCAAGTGAGGCTTGCAGAAAAAATAGATTGGTCCCGTGTTAAAAATGTTCATTGTGTGCATTACAACATGGAGGTACTACCTCCATGATTACAATAATGACACAAGCGTAGCACCGCAGCGTGCGCTATAAAGAAAATGCACAACACGGACAGTGATTCTCTCAAAACAACAATGGTGGAATACACGCGATGATCGTATCGATACGTACTACTATACGGGGAACAAGACAAAGATGTAGGCACCGTGATAAAGGTCTAATATAATAATAAACAATGACAAATGAATATAGGGTGGCGAGCTCGCGGACCTGCGCATGCAGGCGACTATTCCGATATTTACGCTGGAGAGTTGAGAAGTTGATCATAATCTTTTTTCTTTAAAATGACTTGATGGGAAAAACCCAAGTTTAGGAGTGAGAAAATTAAGATTTGGGGGAGAAATTGTTTCAGCCTGTCTCATATGTTTTGTACACAACTCGTACCCGGGACAACTCGTACCCGGGACAACTCGAACACGGGACAACTCGAACACGGGTTGTCCCGGGCACGAGTTGTCCCGGGCACGATCGAGTTGTCTCGGGTACGATCGAGTTGTGCAGCATTCGTCTGAAGCCTATATATATGATCAAGCCATGATCAACTGCTAAATGTTTTCCCTATTTTGCATATTGTTTTTGTTTGTACTCGAGATTATTTGTAGAACTTTTGTAGTAAGATCGTGCGGTACAGACGGTTGAGGACCAGCCCGTAGATCGCCGAAATCAAGGTTTATGGTGTCTCAACTCTAGCTGCTACTCATCGTGCACACGTGTTCGTCTCAACTTTCACACTCACTGGGGGCGTTCGAGATGCTTACCTCGTGTAACACGGGGTTTACACCGGGGGAAGCCCACAGAAGATGCAAAACGAACGACACAGGGTCTCGCTTTGAATTCTGGGAACACGTGGTCAAAGGTTGTTTGCCGAGTGGGGATTTATAAACGCCGTTATCGTTTGACTCGGGATGAAAAATTAAGCCGGCGCCACGCAAAAATAGTAGCCCTAAAGTACCGAAATAAACTTCGTCAATGCCCACAGACATCTACTGATTCAGCAAAATGTATTTTCCCTCCTATTTTGTGTCATAAATAAGTGTTTTTCTTCGTACTCACGTCGCGATTCCAAACTGTTCGCCATGTTTTACTACTCGCGGTTACTACGTGACGTCATTACACCTTGCTTTACACCACAGACCCGCCCGCGAGCTCGGGTAGTGGTGGCTGCCACCAGGGCAGACTCGTGTAGCACGTGATGGCTAAAAGAACGCTCCGGTGTAAGTTGGTGTTACCATAGAGTTGTATAAGCCGTAAGGCTAAGGCTTATACAACTCTATGGTGCGCACGTACGTGCACGTGCATGTGTAGTATGGAGGACCAAAACGTTCACATCTTTTATTTATTTTTTTTTCTTGCTTAGGCCACTGGGTTCTTTGAGATAATTGTTGCAGAAAATACCGGAACTGCCAAGCAAAATGTTGTACATGTACTCAGTTAAAATTCACAGATTATCACTCAAAAGCAACACATAGCATAGAACCCCGGGGCATATAGAACTAGAAGCACGTCAGGAGCATATTTTTTGCTAAACAGCTCCGTGAAGGTTTGGGAAAAGTGGGTGTGGCTGTGTACGTATACGCGTACGGGCAGTGTTTTGTGACTTCTGATTGGTGCACTGATGTGAATATTCATATTCCATAGAGCGTCCGTACTGTACGATGCCCCAATCAGAAAAAGAGAAGAGATAAGTCACGTTACCCAAAGCATGGAGGAGTTCCTCCATGCCCAAAGCTAGCAATGGGCTTAGCGTGCTCATGGAGCTCCATAGCGTGCTTTACTTCAAAAACACTTTTACAAATTTACGTGTTACGGTGTTTAGCTTCCACTGTTTCTAAACACTACCGAAAATTTGCTGATTCCTGCATTATACAATTCCGGTTACATTCCCGATCCCCAAAGCGTGGCCAAATATCAAAGTATAACCACATGCTCATGCTGTTGCACCTGTCGCCTGTAACGAGCGCCCTCATGTGTTCCAAGGAACTTTAAAAGTTATAAAAAATACCTTCTTTTGATTTCAAGGGCATTTCGAACTAAAAAAGCACGTGTACTATCGGTGAATATACCATGCTTTTAGCATGCGATCTTTCATGACAATCGTGCAAATCAGTAAAGTTAGGGCCGCTGATCGTTTTCAGGGGCCCTTGATACAGAATCGATTAGTTGTATTCGAACACTTGACGGTGCATGCATTGTTCAGGCACAGGTTAAACATGGCGCGTACGTAGACGCCATACGCGCATACCGTGTACAGTACATGTACTTGATGCAGATTAAATTATGCGCACTGTACAACGGCGCCACATGCACCGTACCCAACAGGCAGCCTTTTTGGCGCGCGTCCAATATGTCGTCCAGTTGCCTCTGGTTCAGCAAGTCGAATCGCCTTTTTAAGCTGTAAAATTGGTAAGATTTTCCTGCGCAAACAGTGTAAAATGTCATGAAAGTAATTGGTGTGTTACCTAAAGTTAATGAATACAGTAAGGACATGTCAAAAAAGTGTTTGGTTTTCAAGCTAAACCAGTTCGTCATCAGTGTCCAAAATTAACAAACATGACAAAGCCTGCATGCACCCATGGAGGAAGAACCTGACTACGCCGTAGAGTTTAGTTATTCTACGCAGTTTGGCTATAGTTACGGCAGCCGTAGGCCTAACTCGGTAACCGTTTTCTCGGGGAAAAACAATCTGTTTGCTCACTAGTACTAGGACAATTTCCTTGAAATTTATAAAATAGGCTAGGCCTACTTAAGCTTTTTCCGCCTTGTTCCATCATGTCCATAGCACAGGCCTAGAGAGTTTACCATGCACATGATGCACATCTCAGTGCAAGTGGCGACCAGTAAAATCATACTCAACTGTTTTTCATTTTGGAAAGATAACGTAAAGATTGCAATTGCCATGGTAAAAATAAAATAAGAATTTAGGGTATTTTTTTAGTTAGGGTATTTTTTTTAGTTAACTCGAATTTAAGGAAAATAATTATTGGAATCGATAGCTTGGATGATTTTGAAATACCTTTCCTATTGGCATTTCCGTCGCAAAGGTTGCCTTTCCATGAAAATTCTGTGTTTTTGTCACGCCCGCCTTCATCCGTTTGGTTTCTGGCCGGCCGCTTTGCGTGCAATCATATGCAATATTCTTTCTGTGATTTTTCTCTAAAAATAAGCCTTTGCGACGGAAATGCATGTAAGTCCTATTTCTATTCTAAAATCGAGTTGTGGCATAAACTTAAATTTACTTATGAAGAGCTCAATTCTGTCAGTCGGTGCCACGTCACATCCGGTAGGGCTGGATGGTAAATTCATGACACTTCTCTCTCAAACTAACATTTTTGCATGGTTTATATGTTATAACAAGGAAAATCCTGGGTGTCCGTGAATGGTAATGAACCCGTTAAAATCATTATTTTTTCTCTGCAGCTTTAACTAAACGAGCTAGGAGTAAAAGAGAACAATGGAGTCGTTAGAGGCGCAGGCCAGTACAACAGAGGTTTGTGGAGAGACTGATCCTCCTGCAGAAATTGAATTGAAGGAGTCGGGGCAAGAGAAACACGTGGGTGACGAAGCATTATCTGTGGAAGATGCAGCACTTCCCCAAGCCAGCAATAGCAGTAAACCTGAGGAAGAAAAGCGGACTGAAAGTTTAGAGACGTCTACAGGAGATGCAGTTGATAAAAGCCTTCCTTCTCTAGTCTCAGAAGATGTGGCACAAGTGGAACGCCTTCAGATACCGGCAGAAGGTCCGAAAGATGCGAGCTCTACTTCCAAAATTGAGGAAAATAAAGCAAAACAAATAAGAAGTCTAGAAACGCCAGATGACTATTTGGCCGATGCGGGCGGTGAGCCTCAAGCCGCGGGAATTGAAGAGAAAATGGAAAGTTCCCAGTTACCAGCAGAAATTGCGGCAGGCGAGAACATTGATTCTGCAAGTTTAGGAGAAAACGCAGAGCAAATTGAAAGTTCTACAGTTTCAGCAAGGGATTTGGAAGACGAGAATAAGACTCGAAGGAAAGAAGTGGAGGAAAAGCATGTGGAAAATGTTCAGATGCCAGCGGGAAATGAAGAAATTGAGAGAGGTGAATCTCAATTGATGGGAGAAGACGAAGAGCCTAAGGAAAGTCTACAGATACCGTCTGGAGACGTACTTGATGAATGTACTGATTCTCAGGTCGGGGAAGATGCGGAACAGAAAGAAAGTTTTCAGGGACCAGCAGAGGATGTGGAAAAAGAGAGCCCTGAATCTACGATGGATGAAAACAAAGGAAAGGAAAGTTCTGAGATGCCTACGGAAGATGTAGATGCGTCTGGAGGTGTAGCCAACGAGAGTCCCAGGCCTGAGATAGTGGATGAGGAGACGGGGAAAATAGAAAGTTTGCAAGAAGCGAGTGACTCGGAGAATAAAATTGTCGGTCCATCGCTTGTTGAAACAAAGGATGATGATTTGACTGGAAAAGGTGAAATCCAGGCGGAAAATGACGCGAATACGGTAGATGAAATTCCAGACGATTCAGCTTCCACCTCGGAAAAGACCAATGAAAAAGAAAATGTAACCGAGAATGTCCAAGAAGATGTTGTGATACAACAAGGTACTGATGAGAAGATGGATTCGGGAAAGCCTGATGACGATTCTGTTTTGACTCGGGAGCAGCCAGAAATTACCGAGGAGCCAATGGAGGTTGGAGAAGGTGAGCAGGGAACGCCACTTAAAGAGGACACCACAGAAGTATCAACAACATTGGAACGTGCCGAGGAAACCAAATCGCCCCTTGAAGTTGAAAACGTTGGAAATGATGGTGAAACTGAAACTGTATCAATGGATATTGACGTTGAAAAACAAGAAGATGATAAAATAAGTCAGACTCCCGATGTAAATCTCGATGTGGACGGTAGTTCTGCGGAGCCACAAACGCCACTTACACAAGACACCGACAAAGAAACAGAGTCGGAATCCACCAAGGGTCTCACAACGGACGGTTCGGCAAGTCCAATGGATACCTCCTCAAAGTCACCCATCGCGGATATTTCGGGAGAGAGTAGAACAGCGACCAAGGCAGGCTCTGCTGAAAAACGTGGCAAGACTGCATCCAAGGGATTCAACTTGGGTAGTATCGTGTCCCGACTTATGACCCAGATGGAGTCGAAAAAAGAGGTTAGTTTTCTAAAATGTAATGCATGTACTTCCCTGCTACATGTATATGATTTTAAGCCGAGTCATATTGCAGGCCTTGAAATAACCCACGGCACCACGGCAAATTGCCATCGGTGCCCTATGCTTTTGCCGTGTTGCCCTTAAGAAGTTCTAACACAAATTTTCCATTTCCTCATTCAGGTGCCCTTTATTAAAAGAAAATTGCCGTGCCCTTTTAAAAATAATTTTGAGGCCTGATATTGCACATAAAAGTGAACACATGCACTGATATGAGAACAGTTTCAACTTGCAAGAACCTTCACTGTAAAATTTATGATGTGAGATATCCATTTGCTTTCACATTCTAATCCTTTGAGAAAGTGTGGGTTGTTTAATTTTTCACGATACTCGGCAAGGTTGTAATGACTAAAAAATATCACTCACATCGAGTTTGGCTCGAGTCACAATTTTTTGGCAAATTGGGTCCAGTCACTGGCACAAATTATTCTACTTGACTCAAGATTCGCATCAAAACTCTTAAAGGTAGAACACATGATTGGTAAACTGTTAAAAGGGGCGTTATTTCCACTCGTGATTAGAAGCCCATGTTGATAAAACTGCCCTGCAAAAGGTGCAGTAATACTTCAGAAAACATGAAAAATCCATTCATGGCTTTTGTGTTGAGTTGAATGGTTTTTAGAAAACCACCTTCAGCTGTTGATTTCTCACACAAAATACCATTTTGGACTGAAATAAAATCATGTGGTGTTTGGTGCCATTGTTTATTAACACTTTTAGTAAGGTTTTTCTTCTCAACTCGTAACAAAAATGTACTCTAAGTGACTTGCTTAAAATTCCTTGCATTGTTTTTCACCTTGCTTATTTAGTTTCCATGGAAATTAAGTACCAAACGAAAAACTCTGATTGTTTCTAATAGGAAGAGGAAGTAACTGAAGTGAAGAAAGATGCGGGAGAATCTGTTCCTGAGAAAACCCAATCCAAGAGAAGCGAGCAGAAACAGGTAAGTTACAACACCCTGTTGATATTACAAGTAATCAAATTGGGTTCATTAACATGCACAGACACCTAGGATTATCCTTTTTATGATCTATAAAATGTGTAAAAACCACAAAGTTGTCTCGTAGGTTTAGTGCATGGGGGTCCAAGTGGGTGTCCGTGCATGGTAATTTTTCCGTCAGATTACTTTAGTCTACAAAGATTAATAAATCATCGTTATTTAATAAGGCATCTGTTCACGCATGATGATTGAGACTGCCCCAGTTTGAGGTAAAATGACTACTGTGTATACATACACAAGGACTAACTAAGATGGCGGCAACAATGCGTGACTCTAGTGGGTCTTATGTCTGTTCTGTTTTTGTCCTGCAGATGCGAGCAGCAGCACAAGCAGCAATGATGATGTATGAAGACGCAGAGTTTGATGATGATGACGAAAAGGCAGGGGTGAAGAAAGGAAAGGACGTACGTACAAGTGTATACATCAGTGTTTCTTTTTTTGTCGAGTATTAATTTTTATTCGCACAATTCTCAGTGTGATCTTAATTTGTATTAGCCCGGGGTCACAAGAATTATGACATGCCAATTTATTGTAGTATTACTATAGGTGGGGTGTTATGGTCTAGTGCGTCGAACTTAAGTTCCTGTGCTAGTAATAGAATCAGAATGTAGGTTCGATTCCTGGCCGTGATGGGTTGTGGCACCTGTGCCCTTGAGCAAGGCACTCCACCACACTTGCTCCCATTCCTGTAATTGGCGGTCCCTCCGCTGTTGGATGTGGTATATAAATAAAAATAATAAATTACAAGATTTTGTGTGTGACCCCAAATTTATTGTAATCGTATCATAATCAGTCAATGACAAGAATTCTCATCATTTGATTGGCAAAAAATGCATGTGACCCCATCTGGTCGTCATCATATTACAATAAGATTGTCGTTTGACCCCGGTAGTCATTGGAAATATTACAATCGTATCACAATCAAGTAATTAAGGACATTTTCCCGTTTGACCCTGGCACTTTTTTGATACATGTACTAAAAAGTACTCGACTACAAATATGGCATGGTGTTGTGTTCTTTAGACCGGTATTGATGAAATGCTTGGGCTGTATGGCTACGATAAACAAAGCAATGAGGAGTCTGCTAATCTCCAGCTGTCTAGCAGCCTGTCACAGAGCAAGACACCAATTACAGGCAGCGTTGGGAATCTCAAGCCGAACCAGAAACTCGGCCAGACAGTCAGACCGAACCAAGGTAAGTCCAGAGTAGTAAATTCAACCCCCGAGAAAAAACACAATATGTTTGTTGAATACGATGAACTTGAACAAGACACTGACTTGATAAATCATTTTGGAATCTCTTTCAAGACTGTTTCCACTTCAGTGATTTCATCTAGGTCCAAGTGGACCTGGTTGAATGAAATGTGACATTTCCTGTTTCTGGGAGAATTCTGTAGAATTCCCATTTTGTTGGGTTTCCAACCTGATTAAACCTGTGTGGGATGAGCTGATATCTGGAGCCGTGCATCTTTCAGACGGCCCTAGAAGTGCAGAAGCTCAGACAGGCAGTTCAGGCAGAGTGGCGCACCCTGCCTCAGCGGTTGTTACGGAGGCTTGTGCAGTATGCCTTGCCACAAGAGGTGGTGATGCACATTACTGACCGGACGATAAAATGTGTTGCATCTCTCGGCTTTCTTGATCTTTCGATCAGATTATAAGTTTCGTTTCTTTATTTGAACCGTATAATTTCTTTTCTATTTTGGGAGTGTGATTTAAATCAAAAAAAAAAATTCATAGTGGTAAACGTTAGCTGAGTGTTTCTGTAATGTATATTTGCAGGAGAGACTGGCTTGGTGATTTCTAACGTGACATCTATGGCACCGGCTCAAAAGGTTGCCGACGCAATTGTTCAGGTAAGAATTGGACGACTGCAAACCCCAACAATGAATCAAAACACGCCCCTGGTCAGTTTTCTGGGGAGGTCAACCAATGCATACAGCTCATATAGCTCACACGCTATCGTCAAAATGGCGACACACAACGCACAAAGCAATGGGACTTTCAACGGAAAGCACAGATTCATTGGAGAAAACTCAAAGGTATTCATGTTTCAGGGTCGACAGTTATCTTAGAACACACCGAGTAAAGGGCCAGTAATATAGGGATGTCATATCATGAAATACGTGCTTTCGTACCTTTGAACAACGAAACGACCGGCCTTGAAACCAAAAATTCACCCGGATCATTGCATACAACACTGTACAAATTGTATGGGACAGAACATCGCGTGATTGTTGTTGTGAGACAGTGCACTTTGACCTATGTGGGTGATATCTGCTAGCTCTGTTGTGATTGGTCGGCGGGTTCGGTTGATTGACAGGTCTGAACTATGCATTAGAATCAACCAATTAAAATCAACCACTGGCCTTGAAAAATTAAATGTTTCGGTTTTGCCATGACGTCACTCACGTCAGATTTAACATGGCTTTTTGATCTCAACTTCTACACAGGAAGCCGCACGAAAGAAAGCCACGTATTGCACCGAGTGCAGCTCCGTCGTCAGCGATGACGTTACCCTCATTTCATCGGGCCATTCCTTCTGCACTCAAGCCTGCCTGGATAAGTACCAAAACAGACAGACGCTAGTGTGCGATTACTGCTCCGGTATGATCACCCAGGGAGCCGACAAAAAGTTTGTCAGGGAAACCAGGGCAGGACAGAAGAAGTTCTGTTCTCAGACGTGCTCGGACGAGTTTACCAAGAGAGTCAGGGTAAGGATTACATTTGTCCCAACTGTGCACAAAATATCTCATTGGGATGTGAAATATATCATGAGCAGTCAATCTTTTTAGTTGGTCAAAATGATTTATTTCACGGAGTCGACATAATATATTTATTGTAAAATGTATTTTATCATAACTGTATTCTTTTTACAGGACTTGGGTTGACTCGGCCAAAATTTACGATTCTTTACTGAGTCTGAGTTCGAGTTTTGACTCTCCAAGTTCTTGAAAATTGGAACTCGAGTGCTGATTTTGCTTTGTTGTATTAAAGGAGCGTGACCAGAGTTTCTGGAAAATAGTTTTCGATGTAACTTACCAATATTATCAAGTAACTCCCATACACACCTCCCATGTCCCAAAAACATTCGCAATTTC
Organism: Henricia sp. BOLD:AAB3569; assembly: GCA_037783545.1. Classification (NCBI taxonomy): domain Eukaryota; kingdom Metazoa; phylum Echinodermata; class Asteroidea; order Spinulosida; family Echinasteridae; genus Henricia; species Henricia sp. BOLD:AAB3569. Next base: position 455,709 of record JBBELK010000651.1, read on the forward strand.
CAGTAAAAAATTGAACAAAACTATCGAGTATGCTTTCAGCGGATAAACGTTGATACTGGAAAATTAGTTTACAAATAATCGATGGATTTTCGACGATATCCTCGGAAATATGCGGCCTAGAAGCGCGGGAGTTTCAGTTTCGTATCAATTAAAAAGCCATGTGTTTACATTAGCAGGGTGTCCGCGTGTCTTAAAAAATATTAAATTCATTTTCTAAATATAAGGCCTTGAAAAGTATTAAAAAGCATTAAGAAGTATTAAATTGTTAGCTAGATTTTGGGCCTGTGGTGGCCGAGTATGGAATTCTTTCCTGTTTTGGGGGTTTAATTGGTCTTAAAAAGGCAGTAAAAAAAGTCTTAAATTTGAAATCTTCAATGAACAAAACAATTTTCTTGATGTGAACACGGTCAAAAACACATTTTTATTTATTTTTATTTTTTCCATTTTCCAGAATTGTAACACCTGTGGCGAAGAAATCTCCAAAGCTTCTGAGGGTATTCTGGCCCCCGTTGGCACGGGGGGAAAATTTCTGGACTTCTGTAAGCAAGAATGCGTTGATAACTACGGGAAGAAACCAGCAGTGATTAAACAGGTACTGGCCAAGGCAGACGGTACCCAACCCAAATACTGGTCTCAGGAGACGTTCTTCGCGTGCGCAGTTTGCAACAACCACACAAAGGTATTTTCATCTGTGTCCTTCGAAGTGCTAAATATACTCTCCTAAAAAAGAAACACAATTTTTGTAAAATGTCAATTCTTGATCAGAACAGAGTTTGTTGAATACATGCAGTGAACTTGTGGATAACAAATCGCTGATTGACTAATCATTTTGGACTCGCTTTCGAGACTGTTCTACAGTTTGGTCAAAAATAATGAAATGCAACATTTTGTGTTTTTTGGAAAATCCCACAGTTAAGGGCTCTCAGAAAATCAAATAGGTACCTCACAGTACACATGCCTCAACTTCATGAAAATAAGAGGGCAAGTCATTCAAATCTTGATTTTTGTCTGAATTTCAAAGGGTACTGAGGCCAACTGGAGGGGGCACTACGGCCATCTTTGTTCCAAATGTGTACTGGTTGATGGTGTACACAGCCTGATGAACTTTAAGAGGATAGGGCATGCTGGCTTAGTTAGCCTAAGATAATTGTGTATCTTGAAGGGGCATTGGGGCCAACTCAGCACTTCAAACATCAAATTATTGCATATATGACATTGAGCTTACAAATCTTTCTTATTTCTTTTTGTGTCTAGGCCAAACACGTGATCAGTCTACAGGGCAAGCTGAACGGTCTCTGTTCAACGGAGTGCTTCGCGCAGTTTAAAGAGAGGAATCAACTTGCCTTTTCGCTGTGCAGTCAATGCAGCGCCCTCTGCTCCAATCAGAAGATGATGCGTAGCATTGAGATCGAGGGCAAGATTAACCGCTTTTGCAGCATGCGATGTTTTAAGATGAAACTCAAGCGATCTATGAGCACCATACCGTGTGCTGCCTGCAAGGTGAGAAAATGATACTAGCTTTTAAGGCTATTTCCAAAGTATACTTATCCGTCGCAGTATAAAATAAGGGACATCCGGTCGAAATTTCAGCTCAGAAAAGTTGTTCTGGTTTAAATAGGAGCATTTGGAAAATTGCTTTTGACCCTGTAACCAATTTGTACATGAGAACAAAGAGATGTCTCTACAAGAAGACAAATTCCAAAATGAGTGGTTGGTACACTTTTCTCAATCACACCCTGAGTTTCTTTTAATGTAGGGCATTTGCTAAATATTATTTCATGTATTATTATTTATGTTTTCACAGAAACCCAACTGGGCGCAGAACATGATCGAAGAGTGGAACGGAACCGAACTTGTCCGCTTTTTTTGTTCAACGGCGTGCCTCGGCAAACGCGAGATCATACCATTCACGGGGGCTCCTCCGAAGACGGTGCCGGTGACAAAAACAGTGATGTCTGCACAAAGCCTGAAGACTACACCAATGGCGATTAAACAACAGAAGCCTCCGCAAGTAGTGCAAATGGTATGGTTTTCCTTATTCTAGTATAAAATACTTTCAACTGCGAACAGCTGTTGCCTTGTGATTTTCAAATTACATTTTCAAATGAACAAAGAGTCATTAAACGATCAAAACTCACCTCCATAGTTGCGAACCACATTACGGCATCAACTCTACTATTATGTGCCATTGTACCAACTGTACTTTAATGTATACTATTTTGCCTCATGACTTAGTTGGTAGAGCATCTGCCCGGCATGTCAGCAGTCTCGGGTTCAAAACATGTTGAGGACCCTATGAATTTTATCCGTTGTATTCAGTTTTTCATTCTCTTTCTCATATTACGTTTTCTGCATTCGTTAGGTGAACCAGAGCAACGTCACTCGTTTACCAACGCCTGCCGGTAACAAATGTGACCACTGCTCCAAGCAACAGCGCCCTCAGTACCACCTGACGATGTCCGATAACAGTATTCGTAACTTCTGCTCCTACGCCTGCGTGATCGCTTTCCAAGCGCAGTTCAACGTGCCACCGGTTACGCTGCCGCAGGAGACGTTGCAACTTACGTGCAGTCAGTGCTCAACCGGGTTTTCCACCAAACCGCTCGCTTTGGATTTTAAAAGCGTTGTCAATGTCTTCTGCGCACAAAACTGCTTGGACGAGTTTAAGAGGGTATGTGGATTTGGTTTAGGGTTTCCCAGGAAATGAATTTATCCATGAAATTGAATCACATTTTGTGAAATGCCATATCTAGTGGTGAACGAGTTGACCCGTGTCAAGTACAGACTGCCCGAACTTGGCCATGAAGTGTTGTTGGTGATGTAGTTTTTAATACTTAGGACAAGATATTTTGTTTTAGTTTTTGGTCCCACCTCTGAACTTTGTGTCTCTGTTTTGTTGGGTTACATGTGCAGGTGAACTCGGTTGTGATGGAGTGTGACTACTGCCATTTGGAGAAAATTCTTCATGAGTGTATTTACTTCTCGGGCCAGGCACGTAGCTTCTGTAGTGAAGGTAAGTTGCTCCCTTTTCTCTTTTTTTTCTAAATTTAAACTATTTATTAGTGGTATAAGTTCATGTATCTGCCTTGCAAGATTTATTCATAGCATTTTACAACACTACTCTGGTCATTGAGCACAACTCCCTGGGGAGTATGCAGCCCCAGCAGCCTAAACACAAGCACTCAAAGGCTGCAAGCCTTGCAGGTACCCATTTACTCCTGGGTGGAGAGAGGCAACTTATAAATGGCAAAGTGCCTTGTTTAAGGGCACATACCTTGGGTTTAGCTGGGATTCTAACCCACAACCGTTACAATTAAACAAGGTTTTCAGCTTAAAGGCACAGGCTCATCGGCAAAGGCATGGAGCTGCGTATTTCGTGGTACGAATTTGGCGCGCGCGCATTGCTGACGAGCCTTTAATATGCTAAACCGCTCGGCTATGGTAAGTAATTTTCTTAGCATAATAATAAAGTATAGTGCATTATAGTATAGCACTACAACCATAACTTGACTGGTAAAAGCGAGGTTCAGATGCGCATAAAACACGAATGTGAACATGAAATGCTTTGCTCATTTGGCCGTTATTCTAAAGAGATCTTGGAACAAGATGCTTTGACCAAGATTCGAGCCGGAGTTGTAAGACCTCTTCATGATATGACTGGTGTTAAAAGAATTTTGAGTTCACGTTCGCGTTTTACGTGCATCTAAACCTCCCTCCTGGTGGGCGTGCAAAACGACCAATTGGACTCCAAGAAACCATACAAAAAAAGAGGGAGACAAAATCGAAGATGGAGGGATGAATTAAGAACATACAATGGCACTGCATGGCAACAAGCGGCTCAGGATAGAGTGAGGTGGAAAATTGGTGAAGAGGCTTTTCTCCTGCAGTGGAGCGAAATAGGCTAGACAGAAAGAAACCTCCCTATAGTATCTGCCAAGTACGTCAGAGGTTGTGGGTTCGATTCCTGATAAGCACCATATGATTTTAATGTTTTATCATCTATATTTAACAATTCACCATTATGTCTGTCTTTTCAGGTTGTAAACTACTGTTCAAGCAGCAGTTTGCACAGCGCTTGGGACTCCGTTGCACAGTCTGCGATTACTGTGCACAAACCTGTCGTAGCCGAGCGGAGCACATGTACGGTAACGTCAAGAAGAAATTCTGCAGTACGGCTTGCAGGACGCAGTACGACAAATGGCTGAGCAAGGGAGCCAAGTAAGACATCTTTGACCCTGTTTACGTGTAAAAAAATCGCTTAGTTCCGATGGCATTACTACAATCGGCACCAGGCAGTGCTAAAAAAAATAAACAATCGCAAGAGTTGAACACAGCCAAGTTCTATGGAAGAAAACAAGATGCGCGCGTAGCAGGCGCATCCAGAATTCTTTAGCCAATCAGCGTGCGGAAAAATCACGCCATTGTGCGTGACATGAGGATGGTTGCGATTATTTTGCGTCAAGTCGCCGCTTGTTCAGCGATACTCGCACGATTTGTTCAGTTTTGTGATCTGAACGTTATTTTTTTGCTTGATGCCGAGTGTTCTGTCGCGGCGCAAGAGAATCACAGGTTGCCCTGAGGGCGTCTTAATGTGAACATGGTCTTAAAAATTAAGAAAATTTAGTGGATGTTGTGTGCACAAACCAATGGTTAATTCTTATGAGTTTCTAATGTGACGTCACAACTCACAAATATGTTTTTATGTACCCCAGCATAAAAACCAAAAACGTGTAATTACACTTTTTAAATCAAAAACAGTGAAAAAACAGAACAAGCAGTAACTATTCTTGATTGGCTTTTTTGTTACAGATGTGATGGCTGTAAGTGTACTGGCCGTAAACTTGAGGAGAACTTCATGTGGCGTGGCGAAATGAAGCGCGTGTGCAACCAGCACTGCCTACTGCTATTCTACACACAGCAGAACATACCTAACATGAGCACACAGACACAGTCCACTATACCAGCCATTCAGTTGACTCAAACTGCTCCAAGTAAGTATTGCGAAGGGAAAAAAATCCTATACCCGAAAAAGATGCCATACACGTTCGCCAGTTGAGGCTCCATGCACTAAGTCTATGGAGCATGACATAAAAATCCTAAGTGTTTTCAAGGAAAAACTTGATATTTTCTCATTGCTAAAATCATGTTTCCTAAACAAATTTACCCTTTCTGGGGCATTATTATGTCATATTAGGAAGAATTAGTGGCGAACATGTTTATGGTATTTATACCCTATACCGTTCATGTATATTTACCTTTTGCTAGGTTTTACCCTTAAATCCTCTAAAATGCTAAATTACTGCTTGCATGTATGATCAAAAGAGGAGTGTTCACTACTTTTTTCTAAAATCCTCCAGTAACCCTTCGACCTGCAGTGAACATAAAAACAGATGGACTCAAAGGGGAGACTTCGGATCTCAACCACTAATAAGGCCACCAGCCCGCTGCACCCTGGGGCTATTTCTCTGTTATGCCATTGGTTGCTGTTTACATTGTGGCACTGGGCCTGAAGTAGAAAAATTGATAGCCTTTTATGCAGGGTGGCTGGAGGGTTATACTCAAAAGCTTACATGTAGGTTTATACACAAATGAATGGGGCTTGGCTCGAGGCCCAGATTTCCCAGGGTGGTAAGTGAACTCAACATTAACATTAAAGATGACTATACAAGCATAATAAGATCCTTTGCTTCTTATTTGTTAACAGAAACTACAACTCCGGTAATCACCAATGTTATGTCGCTGGCGCCCAACCAACAGCAAGCTGGTAAGTGTCGTATTCAATAAGTGCTATGCATGTATTTTGTGAGTGTATGTCATTGCTAGTGTGGTGTTAGGGTTTATTGTACTGTGTACAATAACTTGTGCTGTGGTGTATGCAGGGTTTTCCCAACCACTGATACATTCAATTCAGGTCTCGGGTTCAAATCCAAATTTAATTACATTTTCTGTAGTTGCTACTTAGTGATATAATCTGTGATTTCTATTCCCATACAGGCCCTCCAGCAAACAACGTTCAGTATCAACCGAAAGCCATTACCCAGACTACTGAACAAGCCAACATCGTCAGAAAGTGTCACAAACAGACGCAAATCACCACAGCGCCCCCTAAGACTCCGCGCCCACCCCCACCCCCGTTGCCCCTCCCTCCCGCCCCTAAGATGGTCAAGAATAAAGTGACCCTCGTTAAGCCGTTTGTACAGACCAAGTCTGTATCTTGTAGACCGCTTACGGCTTCCAAGAAAACTATGACTGGTAAGTGTTGTCTTTTTTCTACTAGACCCCGTTCACATAGGAAAATTGCTTCGTTGGACGAAGAGAATGTTTTTTTGTTTTTTTGCCAAAAAACTAATGTCTACTTTTTCTCCTACCAGATGAGCAACACCCATTGATCATCCCAATTCCAGTACCCATATACGTCCCCGTGCCCATGCACATGTACACCACCCCCGTGCCCCACCCCCTCGCCTTATCCGTACCCGTACCTGTGCCGTTGTTTCTCCCCGTGGCCCATAACAATGTTGACCGTCTGCTAGCGACCATAAAGGACATCATTCAGAAGTTTCCGTCTGATCCTTTGGAAGCCGAGATGTTGATGTTAGCGGACGCCATCGCGGGCGATGGTGGGAAGAGCGACCAGGCTTCAAAGGCAGATGAAGGGCTTACGGATATGGCTGGCATTTTGCCGACAGGTTGGTCCAGTTTTTTTCTGTTAAAAAAAATAATGAAATTTCCAATTCCAGTAGATTAAAGGAGCGTAATCTATTTCGTTTTAACCCATAAGAATAGTATAAAATGCCTCCCCAAAATACTATCCATGGGGGAAAAACAAATTTTAAATCTCCAATTTGGATGTGGAAGCAAAAAAGGTTGGTGTAATTACTGCACTGCTTTATGGAACCAGATAAATTAGTTTCCAAAACATCGGTGGTTTTTTGTTATATCCTTGAAAATATATAAATTGAGAATGCGAAATTTCAGAATAGTAATGAGAAAAATATGACAAATGATAAGGTATAAAAATCTCCAAACCTATTGAAAAAATCGGAGGATTCAAATATGTGAGAGTTTGAATTTTTGTAAAGAGGAATAACAGGGCTTTCCAATGATATCAAATTCAAGGAAAATGGCTTGGTAACGAGAGAAATTGTCTAGCAAACGTTTTTTGTCACTACCATGAAATGTCAACATTTTACAGTGCATGTAAAGTCCTACGCGACCCTCGACTCCCCTCCCCCTTCCTGAAATGGACATTTCAGATTACCAGCGAATGTTAAGACCCAATTACCATGGCAACTGACGTCACACTTTAGTAGTCTATGACCAATATTTAGAATCCAAACATTTCAATTCCATGTTTTTCTTGTTACTATTTGTAGATGAAGGCGACCGTGATGATTTAAGCAGTCTAACCATTGATGAAATGGACGATATGTCAACATCGGCATTGACGGCCGATAACATCTTGAAGATGGCTGCCGATATAGCCCATGTGCTTGATGAAGACCCAAGCGTTGACTTACAAGGTCAGAAAAGTTTGTTGAGCCCTACCCAATGTAACTTGGTCAGCACATTCGGTGCTTCCCCAAGACACTATGAGAACAAGTTCATAGCGTACTTGGGTGGGACTCGAACCACTGACTTGAGGTTAATTAGACCAGGTTCCCAAATAGTTTGGGATCCCTTAAATTTATTAGGATCGTGGTCTGAACTAGTGTTTATAAAGCTTTGAGGGGGTGGGAGTGAAACAAATTAGTTTTGGGTTGGCACATAAAGTTTTTATTTTTTAAATTTTTATTTATTATAAAAAGATACAGATTCTAGGTGATTTTATAAGTTTGGGCAGGTTCTCTTGGCCTTTATGCGCAGCGCAGTACACATGTTAGGACTTTATAATGTGTAGCTTGGTTGCATTAAAGTAACCTCCTAAAGCAAAGAATATTTGGTTTTCACTTGAAAATCATTCTTTTTATTTGGGTTTAATTTACAGATGATCTGAATTCACTCCAAGCCGTCGAGGAGCCAAAGATTGAACCGACGCCAAAAACAACAAAATCTCGATCCGGCCGAGTGTCGGGTCGACGTGGTCGAAACCGTGGCAACAAACGTGCCTGCGTCGAGGAACCCTCGACCCCGGAACCCGAAGAACCACCACAACCCAAGCGAAGCAAAGAGGAGTCGCGCATTTCCGTGGGCGTCAACGCTTATCGTTACTTCGTCTCGCAGAAAAAGAACACCCCCGAAGCGAAAGAGCTCAAAAACCTGACATTTAATCCTAACCCTCTGGAAGTCGGCATGGAGGAATTGGTCTATATTCTCTGTTTGATGTGTAAGGAAGCGAAACGCCCCGACGGCGAAAGATACACGGCGGATGTTCTCCATCTGATTTTTCTCTCCGTTCAACAACATCTGTCCGACAACGACCGTCCGGAAAACATCTTCACAGATCAAGTCTACCGTCGGTTCACGGATCTCCTTCACGACGAGATCAAAGCGTGGGTTGTTGAGCGAAATCCTCTCACCGACACCATTTCCAACTCTTGTATTAACGAGGAGACGTTGTGGAATGCTAAGCAGCTAGGAGCACACTCGCCATACATTCTGCTAAGCACCATGATCTACTTCAACACTAAGCATTTTCAGCTCAAGACTTTGGACCATCATAAGGCACTGGCGTTGTGTCGGATTCAGAAGCACATCCGTAAGACGGGACCGGCGCGGTCCATGTTCCTGAGGTACTACCCGGCAGATCGGAAAAAAGGTAGGCATAATTATGTTGGAGTTGTAAATGATATTCCCTGACATATTCATTCATTGATTGAGATTCTTGTTTTACCTATGCTACATGGACACCAAATATGTTTAACATTGTCAACATTTTTACTGTAGTGGAATATTATTTTCTTTCTGAAATGAATATAAACCCTTTGCACGGGTGGCCATGACGGGGGCATGCACAAGTAGGCACTTTGTGAATCTATTGTTACATAATTTAAATATGAAAATCTGCCCCCTGGTGCAAACGGTCTATTGCTGAGCTGGAATGAAATGTAGTTTTTGAGATATGTCACAAAACATGACCCAACTTCATGAACAAATCCATGTGGAAAGTATTTTCTTGGTAAATTCCAATTTTTATAAAATGCCTGTCATTTGTGTAATTCATAAAAATGAACTTTTACTGTTTTACAGCCCCGGTAGAGCCACTATCGAAGAGGAAGCGCGAGAGAGATCCGGATGTTGATTTAACCCGCTTGGAGCAGTCTGAAAATACCGAGAATCCACTCCGGTGCCCTGTCAGACTTTATGAATTCTACCTCTCAAAATGGTGAGATTTTGATGTAAAACAACCTTTGTCAAGGTATTTTGTGATGTGCTGCGATTTAGCTGTGGCCAAGGAAAAAGAAAATGGACGTTTCTGGTTACCCACGCAAATGTAAAAAATCATGCAGAACCCACATTTTTATTTTAAAAAATAATAATAAATTAGTCTGACTACACAAAACTTAATTACTATGAATGCTAGGATAGGGCGACATTTTGTGTGTAAAAAAGCTATGTTAGGGCGACGCGCTCTATTAGGGCGACATTTCGGTGTCGCCCTAATATTTTTGAGTTTAAAAATCATTTTTTTAGGTCAAAAACCATTTTTTTGGGACTGCAACTGTTTCTCTTCGGTCTGCGACCATTTTTGGAAGCTTTGGGTAAAAAAATAAGGTGTCATTTTGAGTGACTCTTGCCGAAATTTCGGTGGTCCCCGGGGAGAGTCTTCCCGAAGTGTCGCCCCATTGCGGCATTCAGAGTTGTTTAAATTGTCGTGTACATTATTTTTTGTTCTCCCCCTCACTTGGTATTTTTCGTTTTACAGTCCTGATTCGATCCGAAGCAGTACCGATTTGTTCTACTTGGTGCCAGAGCGTTCCTGCGTTCCTGACAGTCCAGTGTGGTATTCCAGCGCCCCATTGGCTGATCATGACATGAACAAGATTTTGACCCGTATGCTGATGGTGACCAACGTGCATGATGCATGGGGTGATATGACTGATGAGGACGACGAGTGATTTCTATCAACAGACATCGGGATTAAAAGGAGCTTGTTCAGATTTTCGGCAAAAAATGTATTTCTTTCTAACCTTACAGTCATACAGTGAAACTTGTCTATAGTGGCCACCCTCGGGACATTACAAAACTGGCCACTATAAAGAGGTGGCCTCTTTATGGAGGTTACTTAAGCATTTGAGACCAAAGGTAGGTGGCCTGTTTATCAAGGTGGCCTTAATAGCAGTTTTCACTGTATAAAATACTTCCCCAAAATACTATCCATGGAAAGAAAACAGGAAATTTGCAATCTCCAATTTGGGTGTGATCACTGCACTGCTTTATGGAACCAGATAAATTAGTGTACATAAACAGGTGTTTTTTTAACAATATCCTTGAAAATATACAGATTGAGAGGGCAAAATTTCAGAATGGTAATGAGAAAAATATGACAAATGATACGGTATCAAAATCCATTGGAAAAAGGGAGTAAAAAATGTGATCTGAACACGCTCCTTTAACACTGGATATATTTCATATAATTTGTATTCATCAACAGCTTGCATGTTTAAAGTCCTTAAAGAAACAAATGCATCAGTTTTAAACCAAATTGAGGTAATGCTGCAGGTATTAAAACAAGTTTACAATTGTTTTTTTTTTCCGTTTCTTTTAAAACTTGTTTAGATTGTGAATATTATGTAGGTAGTAGTAGAAAGTTAAAGCGGTACAACGTAGAGAAAAATGTAACAATTTTATAGCAACGAGAAAAATCTTTTTGCAAATCTGTCAATCCTAGTTGTACATGAAAGCCACCTTATAAAATATAATGAAATTCTGAAATCGGCACTTATAGAGCCTTTGCATGGCGGCCATGACAGGGGCAGTCACATTGTCGGAGTACGTCAAGCACGAGTAGTCACTTTGTGGATCTATTGTCACATTTAAAAATGAAAACCTGCCCCCCGTCGTGGCCGCTGGTGCAAAAGTTCCGTAGGCAAAATGTATAAGCTTAGGGCATTAACGTTTTGATGTTAAGGTACACCTGATTCTTGTAAAGTTTAACAAAAGTCAAAAACAGTGTCATTCCAAGATGTTTAAGCAGAGTGATTCTGTGGATTAAGTATGCTTTCAGAAAAGTTTACTTCATGTAAATTTCATTGTTGATCGTGAGTTTTTCTTCCATGTGACAGTTTTGTGTTCCTACCACAAAATAAAGACACTGAAATTATTAAGTAGCTTTGAAGTAGCATAATTGTACTTTATTTTACTAGTTCTTTTTAATAAATTAGCTGAAAATATCATTGTCATATTTCAGACATAGTAGATGAGTTGATTTTGGAAAGTTACAAATTGTATTTTTCCTGTGAAATAGTTGAGCACATTTGTAACTATTAGGGGTATGTCTGCAAGATGTTATTAGTATCGAATGTAACAATGATTAAAAAAAAAAAGTAAGGTAAGACATACATGGATGGGTAGAATTGTTAGGATATTTTTTAAATCCACACACTTGATTTTTAAAAAACAAATTACATGTGTTTGTCTGTCCTTTTGTTAACCATTGCCAGTTCGGGACACACTCCAGTAATCTTGGCAGTACAAACAATCTCCAGACTTTGATTCAATCAATATCTGTTGGGTCGTGAGATTTTGGCTATCAAGTGAGCTTAGCAATCCCTAGCCAATTCTAATCGGTGAGGAACAACTGCACTACCGTACTTCGAGACCACCAGTTGGCTTCATAGCTCAATTGGCAGGATGTCTGCACATTGAGCAGAAGGTCCGCAGTTCGAATCCCGGTGGAGCCAAGTTGCTTTTCACTGCATCCAGATTTCCCAAACTCATGGACACCTGTCCACATTTGTATCGAATTTATTCACCCGTGCGGTCCCTGGGTCGTAATCCCTTAAAATAATTACTTATTCATACAATTTAAATATCAACGGTTGTCTCGCAAGATGGCAGCTATTCAATACGGTCTATAGACCACTGCAGTTTGATGTTAGTCACCAGGCTAACTTGGTCTAAACATTCGTCTCACACATCCAACAAGCGATTTTCCATGCATATATGAAAGTTAGTATACTAAAACGTCACTGTGTACAAAGAGTGCACTAATGATCCTAGTTGTGGCACTCTGTATCCCTATACGTTAAATTGATTCCTTCCTTTTTAAATGTAATTTTGTAATCACTGTTTTGAATTGAGGTTGGCAAAATAAAATTGCTGTATACATAACCACTGTTATAGTCGAGTACATTTTCATGAGTATATTTTTTTTACGTGTGCGAAATAATTTCAATACTTACTTATCCCGTTTTTTAGAAGCCATCGGGCTCGGACCACAACTCCTTCAAGGAAAGTTGAAGTAGTTCTTCTCGCTGTTTTCTCAGTTCTTCAATTAGGCACAGATGCCCAGTGAACTTGTCTGTGTTTCTTTTAATATCCTCAATTGTCTGAAATAAAAAGAGAAAGTGATCTTCCACATGATTCTGCAGCCTTTTATGGTGTCTTGGTATAAGCATCGCACAAAGAAACGCAATTTTAGTCGAGTGGTCTAGTCAAAACCTTACTTAATTTTAAAGGAGGGCACTTTGCCATAAATTGCCTCGTATCTGCGAGGGTTGCAAAGATGCTACATGTGGTTATTCAGAAACCAAGTAACAATACTTACTAGTAAAACTTTTTTATTTTTATGAAGATGAGTTGTCAATAACTTTGCAGCCAGTTCCTTCGCTTTGACTTCACAACATTCTGAGTTCGAATCTGAGGATGCGTATACCCTTTTCCAACTTTGTCTGCAAATTTACACGAAAAACGTCATCATTCACAGATAACATGATTATGATACGATCATGATAGACACAGATTTATGCATTCAAATGTGCTTAAAGGAGCGTGTCCAGATCACATTTTTTACTCACCCATTTTTCTGATGGGTGTTGAGATTTTGATACCATATCAATTGTCATATTTTTCTCATCGCCATTCTGAAATTTCGCATTCTCAATCCGTACATATTTCAAGGATATCGTTAAAAAAACACTGATGATTTGTAAACTATTATACAGTTCCATAAAACAGTGTAGTAATTACACCAACCTTTTTGCTTCCACATCAAATTGGAGATTGCAAATTTCCTGTTTTCTGTCTACGGATAGTATTTTGGGGAGATATTTTATATGACTGTTAGGTTAAAACCAAATCCACTTTCTGGAAAAATCTGAACACGCTCCTATAACTAAAATTGGGACAGTTAGTGGGAATGAAAATAAATTTGAGTAAAATTAATCAAATTCAACTTACATTTCATTTTCATCCATACACATAATTTTCAGAGCAGTAACAAGCCGCCATGATAAACCGTCCCACCCACAACTCAGGTCATCGTGTAGGCTGCTTTCTCTCAAAATCTGTAGTTTTCTTTTGTAGAGTTCAGTGCTTAAAATGTCGTCTTCTGTGCAACAATTGATATCATCTGTAAATCAAAAATAAATGCAACATGACTTGGGACTTCAAGTTAAAGATTCGAGGGACTTCACAAGAAAATTTCAGCAATAGTTTGATTTATCTAGGTCTCTATCCAGTTTTAAACATACAATTTACACAAGCGAATGAAATTAGAAAGTTTACGTGTCTCTGTAATGAAAAATATAAAAAACTTAAATTTTTGACGGAGGAAATTTTACATAGCCACATAATAAAAACTATATATGGCCAGACGACGTGGTGTTTTAAGCTCAGTCAAAATTACGAGAATTATTCTTTAACAATTTTGAAATAGCTACACAAATGGACTCGTCTTTACCTACCTATTTTGAAATGTACAACGTCATGATGGTTATGAGGCACGATAAATCCGTACTCCAGGAGTAGCCGGTCATTGGCATGGGGACCGTAGCTGATGAAAACCTGCTCACGTTTCTTATAAGATGTGTGGGTTTTTATCACATAGGAGTCTAAGGATGCGTCAAAATAGGCTTCCGTCTGCAATGGAACAATGCATGATGTCAGCTGATTAAAGATGATTTCCAAATCTCGATAAATCAAGCTTTAGTTAATTTCAAATCTAGTGTCATCAACTGAGTAACTTTCACATGATCGCATAAAGTTTCTGAGATTAGCCGATTTGAAGATGGATTACAGCATGGAAAAGTGTTACAAACGGCTCAGTACCTCATCCATGTTCCAAGAAAACTATGAAAAACCATTCCCATGCTTTCAATAAATTGTGGGAAGCCACACGATCCTATTAGGCTGGTTCTCTGGATATACTGCACAGAAAACAGAGCCATAATATCGTGGCAGTCAGAGGCCTAGTTTCATTCACATGAAGACGCCCTTGCAAAAAAATGAGTGTGCACATGCATTTATATTTTCATTTTCAATAATCGTTTTCTTATAAGAGGACATCAATTCAGGCAAAATCATTGCATTGGAACCACTTCTATCTTCAATTTGAGTAAGGTTTTTCAGGTCAAACGATTGATTAAAATTTTAGGACATTGCAAAGATCCATATATACAGACTTTAACCACCAAAGCTTTTGAAGAATTCGCATTTGAGTACAGTAAAGATCAATTAAGAAAGCACACAAAGTTGAATTTGATCAAGTAATTTACCTGAGCGGTCGGTGAATGATTCAGCAGATCAAGAAACGGAACCATAATGCAATTGTCTCGACGATTCTCACTCGCCATGTAAACGCATCTTGTATGGACAACAAACCACGCCCAGTGAAACCGCTCATACGTTAAAACACTGCCAACAAATGGATACGCTTCCTTTATTACTCCAAAGAAACTAGACAGCTCCTCAAAGGCAGTTTTTACTTGTTTGATCTGAGTTTTTGCTGATTGGTAACTGTATTCTGGTAGCAGATGTAATTCCTCCATGTTGAAAAATGCTGGGGTACTGAACGACTGAGGCAGTGTGGCGATATAAGGAAACCAGAAACTTTTAGAATTTTTTGAGTCTTCGAAAAGCAAGTAGATAGCTAGCATTTGGTGGGGTGTCATCATAGGATAATGTCTGCAATAGAAAAGGAGTTTGTTTATGAAGTTAGGTCACGTTTTGTGAAATACCAAATCTCAAAAACTATGTCTCATTCAGATATGGCCGAGCAGTTTGGGTCATTGACTCGCATTCATGAGTGAAAACTTGGGGTTGCGGGTTTAAATCCCGCTGCGGTACCTGTGCTCTTGGGCAAGGCACTCAACCACACTTGCTCCATCCTTCGGAAGGGATGTAAAGCCGTTGGTCCAGTGTGTTAGGTAAAGGTAACGCACTCTAAAGATCCCAGAGCATTCTTTCGTGAAGAGCAAGGGGATTCCCCGGTGTCTCTGGCCATTTCTAATTTTAATTCTTCATGGGTTTCCTCACGCTTGCGAGTGACAGTGCAATGAGCACTATTGAGGAATCCTTGGTATGAATGAATACCAGAAAGAAATAATAATAATAATAATTAACCACTCGACCACCAAGCTGGCTAGTGTCTCGGGGAAGCACTGAATATACAGGTAGCGCAAAACAAACCCCAATGAAATATACATATACTTGCCTTTGTATTAATGGTCCTAGCTCACTGTTGAGCACCATGGATGCAGTTATCAAAAGCTGCCTGGGTATTTGCAATAAAGTATCCCCCGCCTACATTGTTACACAAACAAATTGAAAAGAACAAAATTAACAAAATTACGAATAAAAAAAGGAAGAAAAAAAGAAAGAAATAAACCACCATTTGGTCACCCCACATATGAAAAGACAATTTCAAGCTTATATTAACTCCCCAAAATCACTGTGTTTTGCAAAGTTTAGTCGAATCATTTTAGCGAGCCACCAAAATGTACATTGCAAAATGCAGTGGATTTTTGAGTAAATGGACTCTGTGCATTACAATTAATTGAGAGGGGAGATTTAATAAATGTATATGTACAGACCTTGATATTGGCAACTGCTTTGAGTCCTCGACCAGTATCTGAAAATATTAATAAACATTTTATCAATGAATCTTTTACTCAATCTGAAAACACTTTTCCAGCAGTTGTGGAATATAAAGACTTGGACTTAAATTAAAGGACCCCCATTTTTTCCATGGGTGTTGAGATTTTAAAACCATATCATTTGTCACATTTTTCTCATTACCATTCTGAAATTTTGTGCTCTCAATATTCAATCTGTATATTTTTAAGGATGTTTTAAAAACAACCACCAAGGTTTTGTAAATTAATTTCCAGTTACATAAAGCAGTGCAGTGATTACTACCAACGTTTTTTGCTTCCCAATTTCCTGTTTTCTTCCCATGGATAGCATTTTGGGGAGGTATTTCATATGATTGTTAGGTAAAAATGAAATCCATTTTGTGGAAAAATCTGGACATGCTCTTTTAAGACTTGAAAACTTGGGACTTTCTTGAATCAAGACTTGCTCTTGAAGACTTCTAGACTGTACCTTGGAAATAAGCAGCTTGAAGATTTGACCCAGTGAATCCATTTTGGACCATCCACTGCATAAGCTGTGCATACTGTGTGCACTCAGACCGATTAATAGATTCATCTGTAAAATATTTCAAGAATAAAATATTTTGCTGTGAAAAGAATGCAACAGGCATAGTACTACTAGTACTAGTGTATCCAGACTTTGTAAATCAGCAGTAAAAGTAGTTCGAGTTATGGGCAAGGGCGGCGATCCGGGAACTCTCAGCAGTGCGTCATCTTGTTCCCAGCATAATTCGCTTAAAAGTGAATAGGCCACAAGTTTAGAGCACAGACTCAGCATGCCGTTCTTTTTCATCGGTTGCTATGCACTCTGCCCTCGCCCATAGTTTTCAGAATAGAAATTAGAATCCCAACAAGAACATTTTGTTTTGTTTCCTTGTTGGGCGAACTTCATCTTTCCCCTTTTTTGTTTTTGCTCATTTATAAATTGCCTTTAAACAAACTCCGTAGTTTCCAAATAATGTTATTATTAAACAAGCTTCAAACGACACTTTTAAATTTTGCCAGAACTATTCTGTCGGTCGCACATCCTGGCACTTTTGTGACCCAGTGTCATGTATATACAACGTATATACAACGTATATACAACGTATATGGGCATAGCACCATGACGTAGTGAAAACAAATTTGTTCATGCTTAGATACGTGTATGTGTTGCGTAGACAACGGCTTTGTTTCTTTGCTTGTCACCATGAGCACACCGTTGTTTTCACTCCAGCCCTACCGAACGGAATGACGTGGCACCGACCGACAAAATAGTTTAGAAATAAATCACTTACTTTGAGAAGAGAGTTGTTTCGTTCTTCGCCGGTTTTTACGTTTTCTGAATGTTCTTCCCATTATTATATTATTATAAATAAATTTGCCAATTTCTTCAATCCATAAACCTGAAAATTGAAACACATAAAATGTTTGTGTTATTCAGTGTTACTGCTTATAACATAAGAAAAAGGTCTAGGCCTACAGGAACATTAAATTTTTTTTTTTACATGCGGTGAGAAAGGTCATTTCTGATTGGCCAAATAAGTTAAGCCTGCAAATTGCAATAAGCCTTTTTGAAGTATGGCTGCCTTATAGAGGGCGCCCTTTGATTTGGGTAAACAAAACCAAAATGGCCGACGCTTGTACGTACGTTTGTGCGGGTGGGTGTACGTTTACATTTTTACTGACGGCTAAAGCCGCCTTTTTAAAATGACATTTTAGTGCTTAATTACGGTAATGGACGGGTTAAAGATACTCATTTATCTACGGCACAGGATATGTGTTAATCTGGCTGATTTAACCCAGCATTAAGGCATAAGATGCGCATAGCCCGTGGCCTACGGTCCAACGCGCGCACGGTCATATATCAAAATGATGGACACATGCAAAGGAAACCGAGCAAAGTTGGGCTAGGCCTAGTGAAACTTAATAATTTATGCAAGCCTTGGTCTACTCTATAACGTGCTATGTTTTTGCCTAAAGCCTTAGCCTAGTAGGGCATATTTTAACTTGCTAAGTTACGCTATGACTGTTTCCCAAAAGACCAATCAGTGTGTTATGTTTTAATTTGTTTCTTTTGGCTCTTTTAATTATAGTCCAGATGAATAATGCAAATGACAGTTTGAGTTTACAAGCAGTAGATCCTGCATGACTGGCTGAAAACCAACAATGTGCCTTATCATCATTCCTGGAAGAAATTGCAGCTTTTTCCAAATTAACTTGTTATTAATAGTTAAATCTTGTATTACCAATCTTGAAAAAGAAGAAGAAAGAGTTGGGACCCAAATTTGTCCTTGTTATAAGCATTACTTTGTATTAACAGTGCTCTTATAATCAGTGTTAGACTATTTGTATGTAGTTTTCTCGACACAGGCTCTCAATTAATCACCGTTTTTAAGAATTTACCACTCGATAGTACCATTAACTATGCATGTATAGATGCTCTAAAAATCACTCCATCTTAAGCTTCCATGTTATGGTACAGTAACAACTCTGATAAGAGAACTGCTCATTGAACATTCTGCTCATAATGAAGAAAATTTCCTATTCTCCATCGTGTTCATTCCTAATTATTCATAAAGCTTGACTATGCAAGTTGTGAAACACTAAAAAATACAGCTATAGTACATGAAATTTTGTTTTGGCCATGGACAAATGAGTGTAAATAAAAAGGCCAAGTGAAACAAGATAACTTGAAGCCGCACGACACTGAGTTTTTTAGTGGCAAATCTGAAAATACAGATGTCAAAACTGTCAAAGAACTTTACATGTGAACTTCCAGAAACCACGGGAAAGAATTGATAACTTGACCATATTGTTTTAGACCTTGGAAAGAATTCCATACTCGGCCCGTCACATTTTCTAAAGTGCAAATGAAAAGAACAAATTTTGGAGGGGGAAAAAGTGAAGATTTTACGAGGAAAAACTAAGAAATCTTCCGAGATGTCTTATACGTTTAGTGCAGGAGGGTTTATGTGACGTCCGACTCGTAAATTCTTTCCAAAATATTAATGGTTAAATTATCAATTCTTACCCTATCGGACTTTAGAAACGTGCGTGAACGAATCAGCATTTTTTGAAGTACGACGTTTTTCACGTATGCTAGGCAAAACAATAACGAAAACGATCAAAATCTGCCACAAACAGACCAAAAGTTGTTCTTATACAAAAGGAAATTATCCTATTTCCAAAACCACGTACAATATTGGTCGTCAAGTTATCTCTAAACAATCAAACAGATGAAGTTTTGATAAGCATTTTAATACAACAACGTACACGCTACGGTAACCGTCTGCCATTTTTAGATGCGTTTACCCAAATGACAGTGCGCCCTCTAGCGACAGGTATAGTATCCGCCATACCTCAAAAAGGCTTATGTCATGAATGTAGGCCCGTCTTATTTTTTTTGGGTCACAAAATTTTGTTCTATGAGAGTATGCGAGGAAGATGGCTATACTGACAGTTTTACAACATTAAAACAAGTATAAACTAACGCTAGTTTGTTTTGTTTTACCAATCTTTGGTTTCTATTTTTTAGGCTAAAATCTTGGGAAGGTTCCTTTGGCAGCGCGTGTTGTTGTTGTTGTTATGACAGCTAGGCCGGGGGCAGCGCATGTCGTCTGCAGCGAAAAATTTGTGGCACGTTGAAGTTGTATAGCGCCCTCTTGTGTCGGACGATAACTCTATGGCTATTTTCGAAATGACAGAATTCAGCTTCAGGCTGGATATTTGCGATTTTCTTGAGTCCATTTGATGCCTGATAAATCATTTTTAGGGAGAAATAGTGACATCCGACTTGTAAATTCTTACCAATACGCTCAAAAAGGTGAATTTCATGCTCGTTTTGCAGCCAGATGTTCCTTTAGTTGCGTTAATATTTCTGCGACGATGCCCGAGCCAGAGACGAAGCCAGTTACTTCGAAAATGTCTGTTTCTGACGTAATCACCGATTCAGCCAATGACCATCCTTGGTCAAAAAAAGTTCAGCGGGTGTATTTTCACGACCACAATCAGAAACAGGTTTCTGGAGTAATTTGCGAAATTGGTCGAATCACATGTTTCTGCTTATGAGTGCAAAAACAGAGGCCAACATTTTGTGCTTGTAATTGGTATAGGCTGTATTTTCCATCCTAATTAATGCAGTTTCAAGGTACAAATTTCGAAATCTGTGAATTCTCAAATAACAAATTTTGGCAATTTGGAAAATCCTAAAATCGTATTCACTACAGAACACAAACCTTCACAATAACATCTTGAGAAGAGAGTTTTGTCCTTTGCCGGTTTTTACGTTTTCTGAATGTTCTTCCCATTATTATAAATAAATTTGCCAATTTCTTCAATCCATAAACCTGAAAATTGAAACACATATTATGTTTGTGTTATTCAGTGTTTATGTTACTGCTTATAAGAAAAAGGTCTGCAGGAACATTAAATTGGTTTTTACATGCGGTGAAAAAAAGTCATTTCTGATTGGTGAAAAAAGTTAAGCCTGAAATGTAGGCCCGTCTTATTTTTTTTGGTCACAAAATTTTGTTCTATGCGTCATGGAGGAAGATGGCTACAGTTTTACAACATTAAAACGCTTCACAAAAAGGGGGTTTCCTACAAGTAACTAACGCTAGTTTGTTTTGTCTTACCAATCTTTGGTTTCTATTTGTTAGGCTAAAATCTTGGGAAGGTTCCTTTGGCTTTGGCAGCGCCTGTCGATGTCGTCTGCAGCGAAAATTTTGTGGCACTTTGAAGTTGTATAGCGCCCTCTTGTGTCGGATGATAACTCTATGGATATTTTCGAAATGCCAGGATTCAGCTTCAGGCTGGATATTTTGCGATCTTCTTGAGTCCATCTGATGCCTAATAAATAATTTTGAGGGGGGAATAGTGATATCCGACTTGTAAATTCGTACCAATACGCTAAAAAAGGTGAAGTTCGTGTTTGTTTTGAAGCCAGATGTTCCTTTGGTTGCGTTAATATTTCTGCGATGACGCCCGAGCCGGAGACGAAGCCAATTACTTCGAAAATGTCTGTTTCTGACGTAATCACCGATTCAGCCAATGACCATCCTTGGTCAAAAAAAGTTCAGCAGGTGTATTTTCACGACCACAATCAGAAACAGGTTTCTGGAGTAATTTGCGAAATTGGTCGAATCGCTAATTACGTCAAAAACATGTTTCTGCTTAAGACTGCAAAAACGGAGGCCAACATTTTGTGCTTGTAATTGGTATAGGCTGTATTTTTTATCCTAATTAATGCAGTTTCAAGGTACAATTTTTGGCAATTTGGAAAATCCTAAACTCGTATTCACTACAGAACACAAACTTTCACAATAACATCTTCAGCATATTCATTTTAAGTCAAAGTTACATTTCACTTTTTATTCTACATCTTCAAATCCTGTCCAGTTACATTTTTTTCCTGGGACTGTATTCAATTTTGTATCTGAAAATACCTAAACACGGATTAGAGAAAAACCACATATTTTGTCCAAGAAAGAATGGCAATACATGTACACTAATACTGATACAGAAATGTGTACTATATTTTGTACAGTACAAAATCCCAATAACATTGTTAACAATTGACTGCTATGCGACTCACTTTTAATATCCTAAAATGAATAATTGTTTTCAATGTCCAAGTTACTGATAACTCTTATTAGAAAAGAAAATATTCTGAGAGCATTTACATACAAAACTTGATAACAATCGGTATAACATTGTGCTTATAACAAGGAAAATTCTGAGGTCTCAATACTTTGTTCTTATTTGAGACCTGTCACAACGAAATGAGCATAAAGTCGCACTCTGCTATTTCCTATAACGATGGTTCAAAGTCAAAAATTTAAGAAAGGTCAGTTTTAGGGTTTTGTAATATTTAGAAAGAGTATCTCTTATTGTATTTGATTCAAAATTGTTAGCATCATTCAACAATTAAAAACATAATTTTCAGACAAATCTTCGACGATAGCTTTCTTCGTGCCTCGTAAGAAATTTTGTTTGAAGATTTGTTTGAACACTACCACTTCTCCAAGCTGTGTTGCATTGGGGGAATAGTTTTACCTTATGTGTTATATACCGTTGTAAAGCTCTTTTTCTGCTAAATTCAAAAATACAAAAATCAAATTTTTGAAAATTCGGACTTTACGCTTATTTCGTCGTGACAGGTCACAATTGTTTTCATTCCTGATAATACAAGGTTCCTGTTATAACAAGGTAATCCGCAAAGTCCCAAGTACTTCTTAACGAGGTTGAATTGTACAATTGTAACAGGGAAGAGTAATTCAAACAAATTTGTTTAGCCGAAGACACTTTGTAACTTAGGCTGCCATTACTGCGAGCTATGTGGAAAGGTTTCACATGGGTCAAATGTGACATTTTGAAGTAATACTTAAAGGCAGAGGCTTGTCAATGCGCGCATGAGGCCAAATTCGTGCCACGAAATACGCAGCTACATGCCTTTGCTATGGAGCTGCGTATTTCGTGGCACAAATTTAGCCTCATGCGCGCATTGATGAGCCTGTGCCTTTAAGTGGATGATCCCATTTTACTTTTGAAATTTCTTTTTCATATATTGCATCACTTTTGCTTTTTAATTATTTAAAATTAACCAATCCAGGCAGAATATAACTTTGCTTTCATTTTAACATGCATCTAAAACTGAAAAGAACATTCCTTTAAAATAAAAACTAAAAATGGCAAGAAAGGGAACCTTATTATTCCATGGTTTTGCCATTTCAACAACTGTACATGTAAAAAAGAACGGACCTGAATGTTCAAAATAAAAAAATTAAAAATGAAATTTTTAGAGCCAACGATTTTTCGTTTCGTTAAAAATCATTTTATTAAAAAAAAAAAACACAAACAATTGCTTCTTTGAAATGTTGTCTGCACACATATAGTAATGGTCAATGGAACTATATCAAAAAGAACTTTAAAGGCCCAGAACATGATTTAGAATTTGGGGGGGAAAAAGGACCCAGCATTTTTCAGTGAAACGCAAAATTATTGGCTCTTGAAATTTACAACAGACAAACTGTAATACAGTAAATACAAATGACATTCATTATTTACACTTTCACATTGGATGAGAAAAATTGTATTCTAAAACAATTATGCTATGTCTGAAAATATAAAAAAAAACACTTGCATTACATGTAATGGATTTATACAAATTATAAATGTCTATTTACATTTTTATGTACATTTGTTAAAAATATTGTCCTGAAGAAAATAACATTATGGTAAATAAATGTTAAGGGGTGTTACTACGAAGGTGACTAATATACGAAAACTAGTGACTCCTTCCCTATACATCTGCCATTAGGTGGGGCCTTTTAGTGCATGAACTGTATGTTGTGTGTTGTTTGAAAACCAAGCAGTGCACGCTGTGTAAACCATCTTACAAAACACACTTGTTCAAATGATATTGACATACATGTACATGATGTACAACCACTAAACAGCAAAAACATACAGTTCATGCACTGGAATGGCCCAAGCTAATGGTAGATTAGTTGCAATTTCAGGAAAATGTATTTTAAAGTCATTTTCAATAAGAGTGTTTGTTAAAAAAAAAAAAAAAAAATTCTGGTTTCGGACAAATTCATTGAGTTTGTTTATTTGTTTGTTTTTAGTTTATTGAGAATGGCATTACAATCAGTTAATCAGGAATTACACTTCCATCAAGGATGCTTGAAGAACATGTGTTTAAAATCAAACAACTTTTATATGTGAAGCAGTACAAACCTTCATAAGTCTCTGAAATGTACATTTCTGAATTTCTGGAATTGACCAGTATTGTAAGGATCATGAAAAATATCTTACATATTTTGTACAAACGACTTACTCTAAAAAGGTATTATTTGCGCTGATTGAGTTTAAAAGATTCTGATATTATTTTGCTTTTTTGAGAAATCAGGTTTACTGACCCCCAAAAAAAAATTAAATCAAATTTTAAAAAATGTATTGGGGCCAGAGCAAATTTCATAGAGCTGTTAAGCACAGCCAATTTCATGGGGCTGTTAAGCACAGCCAATTTCATGGGGCTGTTAAGGCCAAAAAAAAAAATAGTTCTGCTTCCGATTACATGGCATTTCAAAATAGGGTAGGTAGGTAGGGAAATGTTTTTTTTTTTGCCAATTTTTTTTGTGCACAATCATATGGAGGCATCTGCGGTTTTTTTTTTTTGTTTGTTTGTTTGTTTGTTTGTTTTTTTTTTTAATTTTTTTAATTTTTTTTCCAAAAATAGGGTCGCAGCCTAAAAATAGGGTCGGTCGGGAAACCGGAAGCAGAACTATTATTTTTTTTGGCCTAAGCACAGAAATTAAGCACAAAGTTTATTTGCAAGATTGGGTTACCAGCCAAAATTGCACATCAAATAATGTTCTCTCGGAAACAGTAGCAGAATACCAGTTAATAGACATCACATATGATTTTGGATGGCAACACATTTTTGTAAAGCAAATATATTTTGTGCTGAACAATTTTCTGCAAATTGGCCCCAGTTCATGTACTCCCATACTAATTTTTGTTCTCACAAACAACAAATATAATTCATCTTTAATAGGCCGTATTCCTGAACGTGGAGGGCGCTGTCAAGTGGTCCGCGCCTGGTCCGCGCCCATCGTGCGTTATGTTCGAACACAAAACGCGCTACGCGCACACGCCTTCCAAACGTTTATTTTGAATGGAAATCTGTGCGCGCGACACAGGTCTGCGCGCTCCGCGTACGCGACTTTTCCCCACGTACGTATGCACGTACCCTCACCTTTCTACTGTCGTCTATGGACATTTTCCCCCAAATCATCTTGTTCGAGCGCCCTTACGCGTTCAGGAATACGGTCTATTGATCTAATGCGATACTTACAGGTTGTGGAAGAATGGAATATCATAAAACTGGTGCCTGTGTCTTTGTGTCTGACTTGTCTGCATTCGGCTTCGATTTACCCATCATTGAAACCTGCTTGGACAGGGCACGATTCTTTGCCTGTGAAGATTGACAAAAAGGAAAAGTTAAAAACTGACATCTATGAAGAGTTATCAACTATTCCCAAAAATTTGGTTCATTTTCCAAGTCCCAACACGTATAAACATAGCCAGGATTATTAACTTATTAATCTGCCTTGAAGACATTAGAAAGTCTTATGTTTCAAGTTTTGCTGTAACTGGTGCCGTAATCTGGTACAACC
Source organism: Henricia sp. BOLD:AAB3569 (assembly GCA_037783545.1). Taxonomy (NCBI): domain Eukaryota; kingdom Metazoa; phylum Echinodermata; class Asteroidea; order Spinulosida; family Echinasteridae; genus Henricia; species Henricia sp. BOLD:AAB3569. The sequence goes on from JBBELK010000651.1 coordinate 480,907, forward strand.
TGAGTGCACGTCTTTTTTTAGCTTATTCAATTTGGCATTTCGTCAAACACATACATAATATTCATGTTATGCAAATTTAAGCGAAATAATGCTAATTTACAGTCGTGTTATTTGGTCGACATTAAGTAAATTGTTCACTCAGGAGCTTCAAGGGGGGCGGGGGAGGAATCGAAATTAGCATAAGTTTAAGTATCCAGGCATGCAACTGCTTCATTACAAAAAAATAGGAAAATGCAGAAAACTTTGTATAGTGTTTTAGTTTCAATGGGACAGATGAGGAAACAAAAAATCAGCTGAATCAGCTGAAAAGTTGCATGCCCGAGTATCACAATTGTCCAATTCGAGCTTGTAAACAAAGATTTTGTTTGTTTGTTTAGTGTTTGCCCCAATGGGAGCCAGTTCTAGTTAACTGTTTGGACTGCCAAATACCCTGGGTATTAATGGAACAAACAAATAAATAAACTGATGGTTGTATCTACTTTAACTACAATATAGGGGTTGTCAAGATAGCACATACCTGCACATCGTCCATGTTTTCTCCGTGTTGTTTCTGTAATGTCGCTAATTTATTCCTCAAATCCTTCTCAATCTGCATATGGGTTGCTTTTAGTTCTGTTATCTGCTCAAAAATATAACAAAAAAGAAAAAAGAAAAAGAAAACGAAAAACATGAGGCCTCATATAATGAATTCATTTGTTCTTTGGCTTATTTATGTTTTAAAAAAAAAAAAAAAACGTCTTTCTCTTAGAAACAGGAAATTGCATTTTCTTTTTGAAGAGTATAATTGTCTAAGGTTAGCTGTGTCCATTTTTAGTCTTACCTTTTTATCTCTTTCTATAAGCGTCTTTTCCTTTTCAGTCACAAGCTTTTTAAGCGACGCTATTTGTTCACGCAGCTGAGTCATGGCGACCATGTGATCCGTGTTACCGGGATCCATTATCATCATGTCCGATTTGATCCTGCACAATTCAAATACAGTTATAAAATTAGGGAATAAAGTGAGTTTGGCCAGTCTTAAACATACGTGAAAAAAAGATGGTGTTGCATTAGCACAAAAATGGTAGGTTAGCATGCAGTTTGGTTTGCAAAGAGAATGGGTTTTATGAAATAGAACGAGTGCTGCTTTTAAAAGCAGGAAACGGGTTCTTAAAAGTTTTATGAAATGCATAGTTCCGACCTGTCAATCAACCGAACCCGCCGACCAATCACAACAGAGCTAGCAGATATCACTGACATAGGTCAAAGTGCACTGTCTCACAACAACATGATCACGCGATATGTTCTGCCGGCCCCATACAATTTGTACAGTGTTGTATGCAATGATCCGGGTGAATTTTTGGTTTCAAGGCCGGTCGTTTCGTTGTTCAAAGGTACGAAAGCACGTATGTCATGATATGACATCCCTGTATTACTGGCCCTTTACTCTGTGTGTTCTAAGATAACTGTCGACCCTGAAACATGAATGCCTTTGAGTTTTCTCCAATGAATCTGTGCTTTCCGTTAAAAAGCCCATTGCTTTGTGCGTAGTGTGTCGCCATTTTGACGGTAGCGTGTGAGCCATAGCAACAATATCCACAGGGGCGGGGCTAACTAGGCAAACTCGGAACTATGCATTGGCCCCTGGTCACTGTGCTCAAGTATGTCATTCTGTTAAACCTCAACTCCCTGAGGAGCATGCAACCCCTTTGTTAAGAGCACATATACTCACATTGATGATAGAAGGATACCATTGCTAGAATAGTCGGATTTCGCTCTTTTAACCTCTGCCTCTTTTGTTGCAAACCTGAAGCAGAAAAAAAGACTGGTAATTGCACAAATGTTCGCTTATAGTTAACTCTTTCCACAGTAAAGGGGGCATTTTGGCAACACAGACCATATTTTCGAGGAAATACCTTTGTCTGGTCTCGAAATAAAAGAAATAAGTTTAAGTTGTTCTAAAGAGATAACTTAGGCCCAAAAAGGGTTACAAATAGTGTGACAACATGCCTTTCTAAAAACCCCGTGTACAAATTTCCAACCTGTTGTTATTATTCTTGGACGTTTTGTCCTCCGTTTTACTGCTTTCTCCGTCACTCGACTCCTTGTTAGCTTGAGAGGACCCGCGATGGTGGCTGCTGACCAGTTCGTATTTACGCTTTTTAGCTTTTTGGAGAACTCGTTTGTAAGACAGCGTACATAACCAGCACAGAAGTTTCCCATCCACCTAAAGATATGGAAAATGAAAAATACATGAAAAATAAACACAAAAGAACACCCCTCAAGTTGTGTTCAATGTTGGGTTCAATGTGGACTAGTATGCCTTGTACCAAGCTTGTCACTGTCGAAATTTACTCCTGGGTGGAGAGAGACAATGCATAGTTCCGATTTTGCCCAGTTAACCCCGCCCCCTTGGATATTGTTGCTATGGCTCACACACTATCGTCAAAATGGCGACACACAACGCACAAAGCAATGGGACTTTCAACGGAAAGCACAGATTCATTGGAGAAAACTTAAAGGTATTTATGTTTCAGGGTCGATAGTTATCTTAGAACACACCAAGTGAAGGGCCAGTAATACAGGGATGTCATATCATGACATACGTGCATTCGTACCTTTGAACAACAAAACGACCGGCCTTGAAACCAAAAATTCACCCGGATCATCGCATACAACACTACAAATTGTATGGGGCAGAACATTGCGTGATGTTGTTGAGACAGTGCACTTTGACCTATGTGGGTGATATCTGCTAGCTCTGTTGTGATTGGTCGGCGGGTTCAGTTGATTGACAGGTCGGAACTATACATTCATAGCAAAGTGCATTGCCCATGGGCAAGTGTTTGACACACTAGACCATGGTACTTTCTTTTTTAATACTGAAATTAAACTTCACCTTTTTCCTTTCTTCTTTTCGGTCGAAGCCACATTTTTGCTTGCACTGTTCACACGTGTGGGGCGGGCCATACTTCTTTTCCGAGTTCGCACATCGCTGACATTTATTCCCAATAAAGGCAGCAATTACATTGCAGTATTCACAAGGCTTGGGCTAAGGAGAAAAAGAAAATAAAGTTTAAAGTTTAGGTAAAGGTAAGAGTATGATTGTCAAGTACTTTGCTGTGTTATCAAGAAATATTAAGAGATTTGAAGTATGAATCAATACAGTGTTCGCCGTAGGAGAGAATGGCATAATAAAGCAACCAGACTATTGGTTGCTAGGCAATGGTGTGCACCACGTAGCAACAACAGCATAGTATGTGACTTCCTAAACTGCACCTCCATTTGAACGTGAAGAATTCGGGGTGCTAGACATAGTGCAAAGGTTACAAGCAAAAGCCTCATTGGTGAGGACAAACATTCTTGAAAATTTGCAAGCTGGAACCTTGAGAGAGAATCCCAAATACTTCTCGACTTTGCCAGGCTCAATACACAAAATGAACAAATTGATTATGTCATACTTACCATGCCATAGAGCTTGACGTTTTGTGCACATTTCTTGCAGATTGTATTTGTGCTGCTTTTACTGCATAAAAATAGACAATATGGAAATTTGATCGAAAATATTAAAAACAGACTGGGATTCTAAATCACGTATAGGAGAAATAATAATTAGGTGATCGGGCCAACAGCCCGATCACCTATTACTCTCGTACGATTTCTTTTTTTTTTTTTTTTTTTTTTTTTTTCTTCTTCCACTCAAACGTTTCCAGAGCTTTTCTTCAAAACGGTTCAAGCTATCAACTTAAAACTTGGTAGGAACATCAACCCCAATGTGAAGATGTGCATACAAGTGTGACGTCATTGTGACGTCATTAGGTATCAAATTACAAACCAAAAATGACCAAAATATGCATGTTTTAAAATGCTTCCGTCTGGAAAACCACGTGACCCATGATCTTCTTATTTGACAGGCTTATATATCAGATCATGGCCTACAATTTTCTTCGTGTGGGCATTTTCATCTGACCCTTCCTTCTGGGGTCAATCTGAGGTCAAAGTTCAACGAAAATCTCAATTTTTGCACTTATTGAGCAACAATGCCCATCAAACCAAGCTGAATCTTTAAGAAACTAAGTACAGGCATAGGTCCTATAGCAGACTTTCACCAGCGTGTTTAATATTATGATGGCATCAAGCGTGACGTCATCGTGACGTCATCAAGTATCAAATTACACCTCCCAAAAAAACAAAATATGCATATTTTAAAATGCTTCCGTCTCGAAAACCACGTGACCCAGGATCTTCGTATTTGGCAGGTTTATAGATGATATTCTGTTCTACAACTTTCTTTGTGTGGGCATTGTCATCTGACCCTTCCTTCTTGGGTCAATTGGAGGTCAAAGTTCAACGAAAACGGAAATCTCAGTTTTTACACTTACCAGTAACAATGCCCATCAAACCAAGCTGAATCGTTAGTAAATTAGATACAGACATAGGCCCTATGACAGACTTTCACCAGCATGTATAGTATCATGATGGCATCAAGTGTGACGTAATCATGACGTCATCAGGTGTCAAATTACAAAAATTCAAAGGTTATTATTTTCAAAATTCATATCTCAAGAACCGTAATAGATACTTGAACAATTCTTTCACAACATGATAAGTCTAAATGAACTGAACAAATCATACGATGTCATGACCCCTGTGTGACGCCTACTTCCGGTCCAAACCGGAAGTTGTTCGAAAATGTGCAATTTTTTAGCATTTTGAATGCAAATATATTCAAAGTGGTAGTGAATTTGACCATATTTCTACGGAACGAAATGTTTCCACACATGTGGACCTTTTGACTATACCATTGGTGACGTCATTACATGGACGGTGGTTACGTAATGTGGTGTCAAATTACGCAAATTTGGAGCTGAATTGTTTTAAAATGCTGTATCTTGAAAACTACAACAGATATTGGTATGATTCCTTCGCCACATTTAAGAACTTGATGTTCAACATATTGTTCAACAATTTGTGCACAAAATTGTGACGTCATGATGTCGTCACAGGTGTCACATTACAAGATTTCAAAGGTTATTATTTCAACAATTCATATCTCAAAACGGTGCAAGCTATCAACCCCCCAGCTATGGCGGATATGCAGGGAGGAGATATTAGTTACCGGATTAGTGTATACAGCAGCCGATTTCACGAAACTTTACGCAATTGCGCAAGTCCACTTACGCCATAAGTTATTGCGCAAGTAATGGCGTAAGTGGACTTGTGCAATTGCGTAAAGTTTCGTGAAATCGGCTGCTGAACTTCCATTTTTGCCATTCCACAGGTGATAACAACGTCTGAAATTCATCACAAAATGTTCATTTAGCCCGATCACCTGGCGTTTGTAACAACAAACGTCATACCTCTAGTTTCATTTGATAATGATATTGTATATCTAAAGAAGAATGTTGGTGAAACAGCCTGCAGAAATTTCAGATATAGCTGTGTTTTAAAAAACCTTTAAAATCCATGCATGGTTTTTGTGTTAAGGGAATGTTAAAAAATTAGTGTGCAGAGTCATTTTAAAAAACCTCAGTTACAATTTTCTACAGGCAGGTCCCTTTTGGACAGAAAAGATTCATGCGGTGTTTGTTACCATTGCTATTAACACTTTGAGTAAGGTTTTCTTGTCAACTCATTAAGTAACATTTTGGGTCATTGTAAATGATATAATGGGGCCTTTAAAGGGTCGTCCAAAATCGTCAACATTTTCACAGTTCTACAGAGCGTAGTATTTTTCGAGACCACCTCCCCCCCCCCCCCCCCCCCCCCCTCCGAAAAACTACTTATCAACATTTTTCTGTCAGTACCATGAAGTGTCAACATTTTACAGTGTATGTAAAGTCCTACGCAGCCCTCGACCCCCCCTCTCCCCCCTTCCTACGCTTTGTAGAACCATGAAAATGTTGACAACTTTGGACAGGCTCTAAGCATACTTTTCCTGCTGAAACTCAGCTCTGCAGTATGTACACTTCACCACAGGGTAGGAACCTCGACATTCCTGTGGAAGAAAAACAAAAACTTAGTACAGCCAATTAAGTCGGCATGAACCCCAGTTCAGACTTTACGTGGAAGCGAACGCGATCACGGATTTGACATCCCATCAAAGTTTTTATGCTGCGAATATTTGCAAGTTTCGTTCGCTTTCGAGTAAGTATAATAACTTATTGCTTGGTTACTGTCACAAATTATATTCTGAAACAATAAAAGTCATCTGATATAACTTTCTGGATTAAACATTTTCAAAATTCTGCACTCCATGTACTAAGTCTATGGAGTATGACATAAAAAGTGTTTTCAAAGAAAAACTTGATATTTTCTCATTGCTAAAATAATGCTTCCTAGCGGTTAGGAACCAAATTTACACTTTCTGGGACATTATCATGTCATATGGCGAACATGTACGGTATTTATACCATGATTTGTTTTTACGTTCTTACCTTACACAATTGTTGACCTTGCGAGAGTTCCTCAAATGGGTGCCGACTGTTGCATTTTGTGCAAGCGAAGAGCGGGGTAGTCGAGGTAGTTATGGACATTGCAAAAACTACAAAATTACTTGATCACTCTGTGCAAAAATGCCTCAAATTGTATCCAAAATGCTCATTTCTTGGGACAAGAATGAAGATTTCTGTAGCAAATTGTCTCCGAGATTTGTCAATATAGACTGCATTCAGTAGTGTGCAGATACTCTGCCACACCAAAGGTTTGTGGTCGGAGATTAACTGTCACCTCGTAGTAAACTTGTATCCCTCGCTTTTGGTACACTGTGTAAAATCTACAAGAAGATAAAAAAGAGTAATTACAGACATGATCAAATTTAGATAATGAACCATCTCCGAATCACAAAATCGATGATCATTGATCAACGTGTCATCACACTTGCTCTGTTGCAATCCCGTAATTATAGCCATTTATTAACGCGTTACAGTTACCGTAACTATAGCCACTGCGTATTAAGAGAATTTACAAGAAATAGTAATATCTAACTTGCACATTCTTACCCAGGAAGTGGCAGGGGGGGGGGGGGGGGGGGGGGGGGGGGGGGGGTGGGAATTGCTAGACTGGTTCCCGTCCACATATTCCACACAGGAGAATATAAGGACAGGTAAAGGGCGCTTCATCTTCATCTGTAATTGGTCGTCTTTGCGCGTGCGCATTATGTTTTTTATATTTAAAAATTGGCCAAGCCCTTTGCTTTAGGCAATGTACTTTATTTACATAATTGGATATGTTCGACACGCATGGCCAAGTTACAAATGTCAATGCAAAATCTGCGCACTTACTAAAAACAAATAATAATAATAATAACCACGTGACGGGCAGAATTCTGCCCGTCATGACTGGTTCCCGTCCACATATTCCACACAGGAGAATATAAGGACAGGTAAAGGGCGCTTCATCTTCATCTGTAATTGGTCGTCTTTGCGCGTGCGCATTATGTTTTTTATATTTAAAAATTGGCCAAGCCCTTTGCTTTAGGCAATGTACTTTATTTACATAATTGGATATGTTCGACACGCATGGCCAAGTTACAAATGTCAATGCAAAATCTGCGCACTTACTAACAAAAAATAATAATAATAATAACCACGTGACGGGCAGAATTCTGCCCGTCATGGCTGCCCTTTACCGAGCAAACCAATATATAGGGATCGGGAACCAATCTACGAAATTGCGTGCAACAGCAATGAACAACGAAATGAGCAGATAGCCTAGATTTTTAGATAAACCTGTGTCACTGAAATTCAATGTTTCAATTTGAACGGCACAGAACGTATCCAATATATTTACAGACGTGTCCTAGGCCTACTTAGCGACTTTATTCTTACTATTTTAATGATTTAGATGTGGTAATTGTAAACAATCATCAATCAAAAACGCCACAAAAAACATCGCCAATGCGGAAAGCGCAAACGCCAAAGTCCAAATGCAACTTATCGTATCCGAAGAAAACAGTAGATTTGTCTCAGGCATGCAAGCAGGGCGCGGCGCACCTGATTTGGCTACATGTGGAAAGTGATCAAGTCACACGCGCAGTCGTCTACCAAGCGTCTACCATTGACTCGTGTGTAAATAATTTCAAGACGTAGCCACATATTATTTTTCGGAAGAAAAAAAAAAAAACACGCGCTGAACTTGAAAATCTATCACCATACCGTCCACGTGGCTTTTAGCTGCCTGAGAAAATATTGCTTAGCACCGAAAAAATATTGAACCGCGTATGGTGCTCTGAGAATGTTTGCGGAGTGCATATATATTTAGTGGCCGTTAACATGCTTTCAATTTTTTGTCAATACCGTGCAATGTCAACATTTTGTAGTGCCTGTAAAATCGTACGCGGCTCTCGACTCCACCCCACACCGTACCCCCTTCTTACGCCGTTGTTTCGCGTTCTGTACACGTACGTACTAGACCCGTGAAAATAGGGAGGTTTAGATGCACGTAAAACGCGAACGTGAACGCGAAATTCTTTCAGCACCGGTGACCTCATGAGGAGGTCTTAGAACTCGGGCTCGATCGAATCTTGGTCACATCAAAAGTTTTATCTCGCCACGAAAGTCAAAGATGTAGGTTTTTGTTTTCATCTGTTCTAAGATCTCCTCAGAATAATGACCAAGTGTTCAAAGCATTCCACGTTCGCGTTCGCGTTTTACATGCATAATTCTAAACCTCCCTAATATTGACAACCTTGGACGGCCCTTTACAAAAAGGCGAATTTTGGCAAAACCCTAGAGACTGAGTCAAGTTTAATAACTGAACAGCGCCCTCGTGCGAGTCGAAACGTGATTTGTTCGGATACCTTGCGTATTTTCGACCTAGACATGAAAGATGGAGGACATGGGGGATGACACTTGCGCAAAAATGGATTTGGGCCTCGACTGCGACGATTCTGCCGTCGAAAATGTCGATCGTTTTGTCGAAGATGACGTAGAGTCGGACGAAGAGGCGAACAGACAAGACGAGGAGAGTCAAAACGGGAGTCCGTTTCAGTTCGATCAGACTTTTGTTTACATTGAACGCATCGACGATGACAGCCAGTCTTGTCCGGTTACTCCCATTCCAAGCACTTCTCAGAATGCTGCCCAGCCACGCGATGTGGATGCTCCTCCACTGTCTGATCAAGACGGTCTTCAAACCCAAGGATCAGATCTTGTTCAAACCATTTACTTTGGCCCCAACAAAGAATTTGACCAATTAAAAGTCGGTGATGGTTGTGAAGGATTCATACACCACACAATCTCACCTGATCAAATCCAGACATACATTAGCACTAGCAGCAATGTCAATCCTGGATATCCATTTGATATGCCTGATGACATTGCAGGGGCAACCCTGACCATGGAAAGCAGAAATCCAAAAACTAAGAAAAAAGAAGTGAAGCGATACAATTGTGAGTTTGAACGCTGCAATCGCACCTACAGCACACCTGGAAACTTGAAAACCCACTTGAAAACTCACACGGGAGACCTAAGTTTTGTTTGCAAAGAAAAGGGTTGTGGGAAAGCATTCGTGACGAGTTACAGTCTTAAGATTCATGTTCGCGTTCACACTAAAGAGCGTCCGTATTCGTGTGTTTCAGAGGGATGCCAGAAGTCATTTAACACACTTTACAGGTTGGCTTGAATTCCCAATATTGCCGAAATTCAAACCGGTGTGAAGTTGGTTACTTATTCGACGTTCAACGTTCAATATTCAATAAGGAGCTGTTACTTATTCAACATTCAACAAGGAGCTGTTACTTATTCGACATAAAAATGCACAGAAAACGCCTTATTGAATGTTGCATAAGTAACAGCTCCTTATTGAATGTCGAATAAGTAACAGCTCCTTATAGAATGTTAAATAAGTAACAGCTCCTTATTGAATATTGAACGTCGAATAAGTAACCAACTTCACACCGGTGAAATACCAATATTATTACTCCCCAACTACGCCAATGGTCACATCTATTCCCTACAATATGTTGGAGTTGGTCAAACTATTCTTGTTGGGACAGTCCTAAAATAAGCTGTCTCATTGGCCGAATCTTGAAAATACACATGACTCAACATGAGTCTACCTAGCACCTTGACTCATGTGTATGTTCAAGCCCTAATCAATAAATTCGGACACAGCCCCATTGTTAGGAATAACTTAACAATACGTTGTGACCATTGGCCTAAACAAGGCCATTATAAACAGGAATTAAAGTTTGTAGCCTACGAGAATAGACCTAATTGTAAATAGACCACTCACATTATTATGCACAAGTAAGTTTTACTTTAAGCATTGCTTTAAGTCACCTTTTTGCCCCCGAGAAAGAAGAATAAAAGAATACACCAGAGGAATGTTTCAGGTGCAGCAGGTGATTGTGTTGTCCTATTGATCCTTCTGGATGGCAAATAAGGGAGTTGTTACAGATACTACCAAAATGTGATGAAAAAAACAGACTACAATTTGCAGTAGCTAATTAAGTAAAAAACTTGATGGCAATCAACTGCAGTTTTGGTTTTACACTTTCTTCACTACATAGATTAAAAGCTCACCAGAGACTGCATTCTGGATCCACGTTCAATTGCATCTCGGAGGGCTGCAGCAAGTTCTTCACCACACTTAGCGATCTTCGGAAACACATACGCACACATACAGGAGAAAAACCCTTCAAGTAAGTTGAAAAAAATGTGAACTTGTCCTTCAAACTTACCAATACCAATATCCAATTTTTGAAAATTCCAACTTTACGCTCATTTTGTCGTGACAGGTCGCATATTACAGCAACATTTGTTGTTTTGCTTTTTTTTCTTCCCCCAAATACAGGTGTGAAAGTTGCGGCAAGGGTTTTGCTGTGAGCCACCACCTGAAGACTCATGTGCGAACTCACACTGGTAATTATACCCACTTCGTGCCATGAAAACTAACAATATGTTGGGGGAAAAACAACTAACTGCTGGGGGTAAACCTTCGATGGACTGGCATCCCATCCAGGGGGAGAAGCAATGCTCCTAGTCACTCCGTGCCATGGAAACTAGGGCATGCTTGGCTCTTGAAATGACTTTCCCACAGTTATCCATAACATACCAAACAAATATAAAACACACTTGCCTCAAAATTACTCAAAATAGGTGTGTAATATTTTGCAAGATTTTTAAGTGTAAAATTTGTGAGGAAAATGTTTGTGTAAAGGTTTGCTTAAGAATAGACCAAGCTGTTGATTCCTCTTGAAACCGTTCAGTGTGCCACTGCCTCAGAATCCATACATGTCAGTGGACCTACAGCCACCGTCCAAAACCGTTTTCACTACACACTGCATAGCAGTCTAATTGCAAGGGGTTTTAACTGTTGCTGGTCAGGAGCTCTTAAAGTTATTACACCCATGGCGGTTTCCACATTAGACCACACAAAACTGCAGTAAATTATGGCTAGTCTCTTGTAGTATTTAGACCGTGCGAAACCGTCCAGCTGGACGGTTTCAAGTGGTCTAACTGTTGGCCATAGCCTACCAGCAAGAGTAGGAGGGTTATTTCCTAAGAAGTTGTGGGTTTAGCTTACCAAAACAAAAATGCCAAGTTTATGTATTTTTGTGATTTGTTCTGGACAGGGGAGAAACCATATTCTTGTCAGGAAGACGGATGCGATCGTGCTTTCAACACGCAGTATAGTCTAAAGAGTCATAAGAAAGGGCATGATAAACAAGACACGTCATCCGATACTACGCTTCCAACCAAATCACAGGTAGAGTAACGCTAATGTTCTTACATTACTGTTCTGGGCATTGCACAATTCTGTTGAATCTTGTTATTAAGAGTTCCCTGCAACTGTGTAGGGTGCACATAGTACACTGCCTCGTTACATAGCAACTCCAGAAATCCATTCGAACATTTCAGAGACCGAGGGAATGTAATGCTTTGTGTATTCAAGTGTAACAACCAAACTTGGCATGAGAAAAACAATCGTAGGGCCTTATCGGGATTCGAACCCGAGACATCTGGCTCACTGGGCAGACACTCTACCAACTCAGCTATAAGGCACAGTGGTATACTCGATCAGATTCTCCTTATGAACCCAATTTTTTCTCTCATTTGAAACACTTATTCTTCAAGCATCCTTGATGAAAGTGTAATTCCTGAAAAAGTTATTGTATATGCCATTCTCAAAAAGCGTGGTACGTCAAAAATATTCTTGGTTTCTGACGTACTGGAACTCAATAAATTTGTTTGAAACTGAGGATTTTTGGACCAATCACGCTCATTGAGAAAGGCAGAACAATCAGTTTTTAAATCAACTTGAATATTTTTTTTTTTTTCTGACAGAGAGATGTTATCTCAACTTCCAGTTTTTCAGCGACCACAACAAATTCAAGTTATTGTTGTACATGTACCTGTCGGTCCAAAACCACGGCCCAAACACCAACCACATCAGAGGTATGTTGTGTGTTCATAAAATATTTAAAAGCATTTACTTTATTTTAACGAAAAAACATCATACCGGTACTTTGTATTTTAGACATCAACAACCCTGTGAAAAATGCCATTTTTATATGGCAGTTTTTGCGCCTTGTCTATAGACTTGCTCAAGTCTGACTTCCCATGTTTTGTCTGTGATCCGCGGCGTGCAGTGCGCTCTCTGGACTAGTGGCCCGTAAAATCTCTTTTCTTCTGTCTCGGAAGACTTTATGGGACAGAAGAAACAGAAGAAATGAGATTTGACAGGCCACTGGTACAGAAGGCGCGCTGCGCTCTGCAGACCGAGTACGGGAGGTCAGACTTGGGCAAGTCTATGCCTTTTTTTTTTCGTTGATGTTTCATTTGAAAGCAAATAACTATTCACACCTAAAACACATGGACTTTAAGTTATTTATTAATCTTTATTGTTTTTGTAAAGTGTTCATACAGATTAATGTTTGCATACTCTCCAGGTACATGCAGCTTCAAGAGATGTAAATCCAGCACAAACAGTGACTGAAGCGGAGTCTAGCATTAGAGAAGCTCCTTCTACTTCATGTGTTCCAGGAGTCAACAAACCCAAAGGTTTGTACATGTAGTTTTTTTGTCAGTAACACAACAAGGTTTTATCAGGCCTCTGTCATTTTCATTAGTTTTTCCCAAATTTTAAGCGAAAGAAAAATTGGGTTCATATGGAAAACCTGAGGGAGTATACCACTGTGCCTTATAGCTCAGCTGGCAGAGCATCTGCCCGGTGAGTCAGAGGTCTCGGGTTGGAATCTTGATTTTTCTGTCATCCTAAGTTTGGTTTATATTTTTTAATAGCACTTTAAACCCACATTACCGGTATGCAACGTGGGATGTGCATAGACAATTGCAGGCAGAACTTTGTTTTATTTTAGGAATGACGTACGTCAGAGGTCACAATTTTTATGGAGAGATGTGTTTTCAGACAGTTAATCAATTCATTTGTTACAATAAAATTTGTTTTCTTGTTTGTTTTGTTCAGCAATAAACGAAGCAAACAGCCAGCTAAGCGGGCAGTCGGTGATTATTCAGAGTATTCCCTCTGGGTGCGTTGGCCAAAACGTAATCATTACAATCAACCAAGATTCTTTGATGCCTACGAAGGTAGTCATCGCGCCAAATCAGGTGTCGCACCAAGCGTGCAGTGCCGCACAGGGCAGTGCTGGCCATACTCCAGCCAAAAGCACGGTCTGCATTTCGCCGGGGAGACCGATGATCGAAACATGCTCGCACCATTTGCAGTCAGTGAAGTTGCATTCGGGCACGGCGGCAAACGAAATTGACATAAACCGACCAACGCAAGACAGCTGTAGCGATTCTGCATCGCACGTCTCGGTCAACCCCGTAGGTGTTACGATTTCGCAGCCGTGCAGCCACGGGATGCCCACAGGTTCCTCTGCAATCGTGCCTGGGCCTGTCATACTGACAATCGCGACGCCCGACCATGCGGGCTTGCACGCCGGCACTCACATGGGGACGCAAATTCAAGTAATAGCGGACGACTGCAAGGCTGGTGTCCTGCCCAAGCCGGTTCCATGCAAGACTGATTGTGGAAACCACTCATTAGCCATAGAAGGGTGCCCCGCTATAAACAAGAATTGCACTCCAACTGAAAATAACACTGCAAATTCTCCTGTAATCCACAAACACAACTGCAGTCCAAGTTTTGTAACCTCAGCCCACGGTGAACACCCAACTTCAACGGAGCCAGTATTACCCAAGAATGACACACAGCAAGCAATTAATTCACCTAATCCATCTGTTAATCCACTTGGCAGATCCCCATGGATCAGCACAAATCCCCAATCCCTTCCCTCAAATCCTTCATCCACAAAAACTTGCACGTGCGGAGACTCGCGCAAAAATCAGCAACAGCGTCAAACGGACGAAATGATCCAACAGTGGCTGAATAACAAGAACGCCAACGTGTCACAGTCTAATAACGTCGAATCCAGATTAAACGTCTCCTTGAGCCCAAAGGAGAAAGAGCCATGTCCACTATGTAATTGTTCGTGTCCGTGCCAGTGTAAGAAATCGGAGCCAACAAGAGGGGAATTCTTAGATGGTATGTCTATTATTTCGTCATTTAGTTTGAGTAGTCTCCCAGATTTTTAAAATTGCAGCTCTGTGAAACCGTGAATTGTACATAAATAGGTATTATTGGTTTCTTGTATGGTTGTGTTTAAAAGGAGGCTATATGTGCAAACTTAAAAAAAATACAAAAATGCATGTTTCTGGTTTATTCAAAATAAGCTCTTGTTTAAACATTTTGTATACTTGTGTAAAACATGTGAGGCAAGCTTGAGCAGGGACCATAAAACTAAAGTCCCTTGAACGATGGGTAGTACCCTTTGTTTAATGGATTTTCATCAGACCTGTAAACTATTGTTTGACGAAAGAGTCCCTTGAACGATAGTTTACATCCTTTGTTCAAGGGACTCTAGTCAGACTTGTGACAAAGGTTTCCCAACATTTATCCTATCTGAGTTTTATTTCACAATTCAGGACTGAATTTTTGCAGGTTTTTGATAAATAAAGAATGCAACTTTTAGGTTATTTATGATTTTCCAGTCATGTATAAGAGAGAGATAATATGAAAACAGCAAAACAAATTTGTTTGCAAAAAGCGGGACCCAACTTCTCCGATGCTATATGATTTTCTGTATGGACATTTGTGTAGACATTGCCACAGTGGCTACCGGTAGCTGCAGAGCCCTTCTAATTAGTATGCATTTGTTCTGGACATGTTGAACGCAAATCTTTGTTAATCGCTAATTTATTTTAATTGATCTCATTACTGTATAGCAGCCACTGAGAAGTTGCATGTGTTTTAGAAGATGAAAATTCTAATACTAAAAAATGCAGTCTTATATATTATCTACTTCCAATATATTACATGTGATTTCACGTACACACTGCCCATTCGTTGAACATTTAAATGGGAGATACAAATTCTGTAGGTAAGTTAATCTGTGCCAGAAAGAAATCAACCTGTTGGATATTATAATAGACTATATCGCAAATAGTGTTTCACCAACAGAGGGCGCCCTTCTGGTGAAACACTATTTGCGATATGGTCTATTCATACACGTGACGTACATGTAACTATTTCATTTACTTGAGAAGACATTCTGATTACCGTGGTCTAAAGCACTGACCTCCATACATTGGACATGCGAGAATTAAAACAACACGTCTGCCATCTTGCTCCAGAAAGAATGCTTTGCCTAGACTGCTTACCGGTCTATATATGATCACTTGCCTTCCACTTAACACATGTACTCTGGTGAAAGTAGTATTACCAGTCTAGGCAAGATGGCTGTCGATTGCTTCAGCCAGGGAGTCACTTACAGTTTATTGTACATGTAGGTCAGTGAGTTTTGTGAATATAATGCACTGTTTTCACATATAAACTGCAAATCTTTTTTAAAAATCAAGCCTACTCAACAGTTTGTGCATATAAATACAATGACAAAATGTTCAAAACTGATGTTCTGACCCAATTTTGTAACCAATCGTAAATCCAGTTTGTATTGTAACCATTTTGTACTGAAATTGTGTGCTTTTTATACTTTAAAGAAATATATATATTGTAACATGTTGTGTTCGCTTCCATAAAAATGTTAAACCCATATATCCAAACAATTGGTAATAACGAAAGTACATGTGAGCAGTTCTGTTGCTTAAATCGTCTTTTTAAATTTTTGTTTACATGAAATGCAGATTGTGTGCATGTGAATGGTGTTCAATGATTTTCAGATACATGTACTTGTTAGTGTATTACACATGTAAAGGGGCCAATATTTAACTGGACATTACATTTGTAGAATCTGTGAAGTGATCTTACAGCCCACATACAGCATTTGTGAATAGAGAAGTTTCTACTACATGTACGTGTTTAAAAAAAAACATGTCCTGCTTTGATCTTAAATAACTCAGTCATTTTCCAACATATTTAAACCCAATTTTCAGATCATGTAAACGAGACCTGACAAATTTTATTGATTTGAGTTTCATCAATTTTGTCCAAGAGGGTGAGATTTAAAATCCGTACGAAAAACCACCTAAATTTTAGAATTTGCCAGTTTCACCTTGGCATCCTCCATTGTCTGTTTGAAGTCCCTTTGCACCTCTTGATGAATTGCGTGAAACGATCAAGATTGTTTGCAATAACAGAGGTGATCCTGTATTTCTTCAGAAGGTTTCGGTTGCAGCACACACATTCCACCACTGTCTCCAGTGATGTATTAACATTGAAGGAGGCCAAGTTGAAAGTGGCGAAATCTTAAATTTACATTTTTCCGAGCTTATAAAATCTTACCCTCTTGGACAAAGTTGATGAAACTCGCTCAGTAAAATTTGTCAGGCCTCGTTTACATGATCTGAAATTTTGGTTTAATTTTGTTGGAAAATGGCAGAGTTATTTAACATCAAAAGTAGGACGTGGTTTTTTTTACACGTAGTATCATTGTGCAGAATTAGGTGCTGTCATTTTCCATATAAGTATTAGTTTTCAGTGATATTCGACTGACGACCATTAATAGGAAAACTTACTTTTTCCCAAATACTGTCTGCAATCTCCTTGTATTCTAGTTTTCCCATAAAAAACGTTCCAACCAGTTGGTGTTTATTCAATGACTCGACAATCCTCGGATTTGAGGGAAATAAGGAACACATCCATTAATAAACCTTTGAACATGTTGGTATTTTGAATGCGACAGGTTTTAACATATTACCCTAAATGTGGGGGAAAATTAGCGTACATGCAACTCTTGTAAATATTTTAATGAAGAATCGATTGTAAAAAATTATATAACTGAAATATTATTTGAATCAAATAAATTTCTATTATGCATATCTGAGCTAATGTTACCTTCTTTTTTTGTCCCCGGGTGTTTTGTATGGTAAGTTTATTCTTGGTTTTCAAAAGTGCCGTCCATTTAGAAATACTGTGGGCAACGTTAGATAATAGAAGCTGTCGCAAAACTCCCAAAACACTGTTAGACACAAACGTTTAGACATCAGGTTTATGTACAAAATATTGACATTGAATTACACAGTAGAAAACAATCTTACCTTGTGCTGTGTACAAAATTCCATGACGTTATGAAAATAAGGGGCAGAACACTGGTTTTTATTTTGATTACATAAAAATCCAGCTTTTTATGAAGTTTCTTGGATTCAGGGGAGTTAACAATTCATCACTGCAGGGGTTTAATAGCAACTGCTTGACATGAAAATGTCCAAATACATCACTTCATATCACAATACTTGCTGTGAATAAAACTAGCGAAAATTGAGAAATCATAAAATTACTGCCAGTCATACAGGTCAAGAAAAGAGTATTACGTCACGCGTCTTTTCATTTCAAAAAGAAAGCACAGAGACCCTAAGTTTTCGATGACAATTTGAAACTCCTCTAAAGACACGCGGCAATTTAAAATGGTATTTTGTGGGATTGTGGCACATCCGTGATACATACAGGGTGTCCATAAAAAAACAGAATCCCATCTTTAAATGCAAATTATCAGAAATATGTGCAATATTCCAAAAAGAGATGTGTATGTAGGGAAAGTCCAGACTGTCCTCTGTCTTATGGTACCAGGGTAATTATGTAACTGTCTTGCATGACTGAGCAAACATGGCCATTAGCAGAGGTGGTGAAATCATCACTGTGATTTTCGTGTGTGGTAATAGATTTGTGGGCATCTTAAACTTTATTTTGCTGTTAAATCACCTCCGCCAAGACCATGAAATGATAAGACGAACAGTCAGAGACAATGTGAGCTGTGTATTGAGAGAAATGGTGGGCATGTCGAGGGCACACACCCCTTAATTTATCTGTATGGTAAGGTTTGAAAAGAAATGTGTTCTTTCATCACTTCATTGCCCTTATCCCACTTTCAAGTGAAGTGCTAACTTGTCACTGTGATGATTTCACCACCTTTCATAATGGCCATGTTCGCTCAGTCATGCATGACAGTTACATAATGACCCTGGTACCATTGGACAGAGGACAGTCTGGACTTTCCCTACATACACACCTCTTTTTGAAATATTGCACAGATTTCTGATAATTTGCATTTAAAGATGGGTTTCCTTTTTTATGGACACCCTGTATATTGTGGTCAAAGCAATGCATATCGCTTAGTGAACAAAAAAATGACATCACTTATAAACCTAAGAGGGTTTCTTCATTGACAAGTCATGAATATGTGTCATATATTCAAAATAGTCCAGTTCCTTTCCTGGACAAAGGCACTTAACACTAACTTTTATTTCGGCAATTTTTTACTAAGTACAGTAAAAATATTGATAATTCAAACTTAAAACAAGAATTCACACGCGTCAAATTTACTACGGTTAGCTCAACATTTTTCTCAGCTTATCACGTTTTTTACTGTACATTTAATCTATTTTAAGAAAATACATCAAAATAGTGAAAAAAAACACTTGGATCAGTAAATTGTATTCGCGGCCTTCACAGTGTCGTCACGGGACCCAGCATTTATGTGGGACTTGAGGTAAGCTTGTGAACCGAGAGAAAAGTCAAGTTTGTAGGGAAAACCTGAGGAAGTATACCACTGCACCTTATAGCTTAGCTGGTAGAGCATCTGCCCAGTGAGTCAGAAATCTTGGGGGAACCTGAGGGAGTATACAACTATGTGTCATAGCTCAGCTGGTAGACGGCTACCTGGTGTGTCAGAGGTCTTGGGGGAAACCTGAGGGAGTATACCACTGTGCCTCATAGCTCAGCTGGTAGAGCATCTGCCCAGTGAGTCAGAAATCTTAGGGGAACCTGAGGGAGTATACAACTATGTGTCATAGCTCAGCTGGTAGACAGCTACCTGGTGTGTCAGAGGTCTTGGGGGAAACCTGAGGGAGTACACCACTGTGCCTCATAGTAGAGCTGTTAGAGCATCTGCTCGGTGAGTCAGAGGTTTTGGGGGAAAAACCCGAGGGAGTATACCACTGTACGTCATAGCTCAGCTGGTAGAACATCTATCTGGTGTGTCAGAGGTCTTGGGGAAACCTTAGAGAGTAAACCATGGTGCCTTATAGCTCAGCTGGTAGAGCATCTGCCCAGTGAGTCAGAGGTCTCGAGTTCGAATCCCTATAAGGCCCATATGACTTTTCTCTCGTCCCAAGTTCACAGGTCGGCTTGTAAGTAACTTTTTGAAAAAATAAACTATTTGTGCATTTACTTGTAAGATTTTACAAATTTGTTTACAAGCAGAGTACTACTTATAAGTGACCTTTGTTGGCGAATGCCAGGTGGACATGCCACATGTGGCATTCATAAAAAAATAGTACATATGTACAACCTTGTTTTATCTTAATATTAAGATTCGGGTCTGATGTCTGTGAAGCTGTGTTCTTTTCCAATGAAATTTGACAAAAAATATAACTCGTAGCCATGCAGATTCTGGATAATCTGCATATTCACTTGCGAGACATTTTTATTGGACTCACAATTCTATTGACACCGACCCTGTGAAAGCCTCGATTACAATCTTACCATGAATACCATTTTGATTTTCTCTTTTACAAATTTAATTCTCGGTGTCTATACCACCACGGTACTCTGTAACTGGCTAGAGAGGTCTACAACACACAGTCAGGACTCGGCTGAATTCTCGGGGTCAGTCACTTGTTCTGCATTTTTCTGCTGATCATCTGGAGTTGACTCGGAAGCCTGAACATCTGAAGTTTTTACGTCGGAACTGTTGACGTCGGAACTGTTGACGTCGGAACTTTTGTCGTCGGAACTTTTGTCGTCCGAACTTTTGTCGTCCGAACTTTTGACGTCTGAAGTTTGAACTGACGATGATTCCTGTGGACTTTCACTACGTATAGCTGTTAAAATTTAACACCCAAATAAATTAGCAGTCAACAATAAATCTCTTTAGAATTACACGTGCAACGCCAGTCAGTGAATTGCCGAGTTATAATTAGGGAATAAAAGTGGGTTTGGCCAGTCTTAAAGGCAGTATACATCATTGGTAATCTCGAAAATCAGAAATGTTCACAGATTTACGCCTAACTTACACAATATAAACACGATGACCGTAGAAAACTTCCCCTGAAATTGTTTTGTCTGAAGTGCTCCAGTCTTTGAGAAATGAGTAAAACAATTAGTTTTCGTCTCATGAGACGAAAATTCAATTCGCCCCAAAACCATTTCGCCCACGTGCCGTTTCGCCCAAAACCACTTCGCCCGAATGCCATTTCGCCCCAAATTACTTCGCCCAAACACTACATCACCCAAATGCCACTTCGCCCCAAAACCACTTCATGCACAGGCTGTGGTTCAGGGCGAAATGGTTCAGGGCGAAATGGTTCAGGGCGAAGTGGTTTTGGGGTGAAATGACTGCAAACCCTTTTTTGACTGTTTTCTCAAAAGTTAGACGAAGTACGGAGCTGGTTTTTGCTCAGGTTGGTTTTAATCATGCATATCTTCAATCACACAGGGGGATAAAACTATTTGTAACAGTTTACCAATCATGTATACTGTCTTTAAAACCGGATAGAGGGCCTGGACGAGTGATAATGGCCTGAGCCGCAAGGCTGTACACGAATGTTTTAATGGATACAATTTAAGTGTTGTGATTTTTACCTGTTCTTTCTTTATCAAGGAGCGCATTGCGTTCGGCTTGTAGCGCTCGACACAACTTCTCCAAGCGCGTTACTTTGCTGCGACTTTCACCCAATTCACGCTCATGTTGCGTTTTCTGTCGAATGCAAACAAAATTTAACTTCGTTAATTCTGCCAAGCTGAAAAGTACATCCTAAACTGCATCCTTGAGATGTCTAGAAACACTAAACGCACTACACTTCAAGGGACCGAAATAATTTGAGCTTTATATCCAGAGAGCGCTATAAACAGTGCATACACAAATGCAGAGAATAACAGCTAGGACTTGGACGGAGCTTTATATCAGGGGGAGTTATGACGAGAGTTTACTTATATATAAAACCTAGCTATTGTTATTTGATAAAATAATGGAGCCCAATGACCAGGGGTAATAATGCTATCATAACGCATATATATATATTGTACAAGATTTTTACCTGTTCAGCCATAGTCAGCAGTGACTTGTTGCTGTTTTCCCATCGCACACGCCACATGTTGGTCTCGGTCTCCAATTTCTTTATTTTCTTCGTCATCTGACACAAAACAAAATAAAAACATATTGGCAAAGCTCCCTTTAACTCTTTCAGTGCCAGCGTTTTTAAAACATATATTAACTCTAAAGTGCCAGACTTTTCGCGTTTTTTGAAATTCTTTGAAATTCTGTAAAAAAATAAATAAATAAGTTGTACTCACCAAACGTGTTGTATATTGTTCTTTTATAGATTTTAGAATCGATGGTATTCTTTTATTGAGTGATAAATATCAATTTTTGTTCACTATCCGAATTTGAAAACTTCCTCCGCGGAGAAGCGAGTGCATTTTACTATGGGCGCCGCCATCTTAGCTGCTCAGAACTGCTCAGACATTGCGCCCTCTCGAGAAATTCCGACGTCGTTCCTCGATGATATTGCATATTATGATAGATCAATGAGCCCTCTAGCGATATTTTTAGGTCGTACATGTACTGCGGTTGCATTTTTGAAGAAAAAAATGTTAAAAATGAGATCGTACATGTACGACATTGGCACTTTCAGAGTACATACGACAGATCGTGGCTTTGGCACATTTTCAATTGCTTACTGTTACAGAACTGCCAACCCTCCCAAATTTTACAACAGATTTCCTGGAAAATCTTGTGGATTGTCAATTAACAACCTCGGAGATTTATAGATGTGTCTGAAGTCAGGGGATCAACCTACTTTCCGTGTGTCTTCTTTAAAATCCATGAAACTTGGCAGCTCTGCTGTTACTGGTCTTGAATAGTCCCACATAACAAGCATGGTCTTAATAATGTGAGGTACACATACCTTGTCCATTTCCTGTTTGAACGTCTGGAAAACCTCGTTGCTTTTCGTCAGTGTTGTCTGAAATTCTTCAAACTTGTCTGCATACACTGTTAGCTTCGCACAAAAATCAGAAGAGCAGAATTACTTTTAAAAAACCAACATAATTATTGTGTGTGTTTCTTACTGGAACTTTCTCCCTCTGGAACATTAAACAATCGTCCACAGTAACAAGTATAGCATAATGACAAGCAATTTTCAACAGAGGGCATTTTATATGTTACATGGTTTTTACACAGCCTTGGACTGTTTTGGGTAAAAACATAACTGGTGCCATTTCTTAATTCGAACATTACAAATAAAGAATATTTAAGTCCATGGTTAAACTCACCTGCGCCTTTAATTCCATTTCCTGCTTAGTGAGCATTTCACATTTACGCTGATAATCAAGAGCATCTGCCAACAGCTACAAGCAAAAAATGCAGAGTCAGTACTTAGCACAATTAATAAGCAAAAATAGTCAGCATAATTCTTAAAGCCCAGTACATCCTTTGCAGTTACCCAAAATTTTACTTCACGAGTTGACAAGAAAAACCCGACTAAAAGTGTTGATAGCAATTGTAACAAACACCACATGAATTTTCCCATGTAAAATGGTACCTTTGTGGGCGAAACTGCCAACTGAATGTGCTTTAGAAAAAATAATATTTGCAGACAAAACAAAAACCATACATGGATTTTCTGAAGTATTACTACATCTATGTGGCTGAAATTTCCACAAGGCAGTTTATCAACATTATTCTTTAGTTATGTAATGCTGTTGTTCCTGTTTTTAAAAGTTTTCCAATCATGTATGACTAATAACACTTACCACAGCTTTTTCCCTCTGGTTTCTGTCTTTCTCCTCAACGAGTGTGATGTTCGCTTGCTGGATTTTGGCGTCATAAAGCTGCGTCTCCAAGTCTTTATGCTTGAACAATTTCTCTACATGCTGAAAATAAAAAAAACAAGATGTGCAGAGAATAAATTTTGTTGTAAAAGTGGACAATGGGGTAAAAGTTTGGAAATTAAGTGGAACTCACATGCGGAATCTTCCCCTGCTGAAATTTCCTTTCATAAAACTAGGAGCCAAAGTGTCTCGTTTTAATTAATACATTTGTAAAAATGGCTTTTTGACAACTTCTTTTTGAGCGAAATTTTACTGAATCTCAATAAGTTTCAAAATTCCACACTTGCATAAAAGATTGCACTAGTTTATTGAATCCTTTTCATCATGTTTTGACTAAAATCAACAGATGAAAGTTTTGTTCGGTTCACAAAGCAATACGCTTTATAAATTCTATCTGGTTTTGAAACCAAGAATTCCTCAAAAGTGCCGGATGCACTGTAGCTCGTAAGCCTGAAGAAACCTGCGAGGAGAAGACGATGAAGAAATGCTCAATTTTAGAGGTGGGATGGAAACCCCTACACAATTCTATATAGGGGGAAAACCCCACAGAATCAAGCGGGGACTGAGAACCCAACCCACATACTGACCCGGACGGGATTCGAACCAGGGCCACAGAGGTGGAAGGCGAGGAAAGTACCGCTACGCCAACATGACTCCCCTTTATTACTGAGGGTAATCGTTAAAGCCTAATCACCTCTTCTCTGCGTTCATATTGTTCCACGAGGCTCTTCAGTTTGGTGGCGAGATCAACGTTTTCTTCTTTAAGCTTTAAGTTGCGAGTGTGATTATCCTGCATCTGGGCTGTTATGTCATTGATAGTTTGCTGGGTAGAGAGAGAAAATGTTTTTTTTTTTAAAGTAAACTTTTGACAAACTTAAAATCTTCAAAAAACATTTCTTTTTGCCTCATAACTTTTGTCAATGAATTTGGGAAAAGAAAAAAAAGAAATATTCACATTTATTTTTGAGGTAAAATTGTTTAAGAAAAGGAAAATTATTAACAAAAATCTGCACTTACCTGAAATTTCGCTGACACTTCTTTTCTTTTTTCCTCTTCCTCTTTAGTTCTTTGCAAACTCTCCTCCTGAAATTGTCAAGAGTTTGTGATGGTTGTTTTAATCGGTGTAAAAAAGTTAGCAAACAATTTCTGATACGTACATGTATGATCACTTGATGAAGCAGCAGTTCTCCATAGCACTACATGTGTTAATACGCTCACTTGCCAGTAGTATAGGGTGGTTTCAAGCTGTCACTAAAGGGTCTTTCTATAAATTAGGGGTCTAAAAGTGTGACATTTGGTGTCCACCGTTACACCTGATATGTTATTTTTCGTACACAAAATTATTAAAATGGCTTTTAAACAATTTTTTATGAATTGTACTTTATTTACTCACTCTTTGAGATGGAAGTATTTAAAGAATGTGTCCTGAATTTACAAAAACGAGATGTAAAATGTAACGGGGGACACCAAAATTGGACCCCTAATTTATAGAAAGACCCTAAACCCTCCCATGTTTGTACTCCAGATCAGGGTGAGAACAGTAGAGCCACATGCAGAAACGCACGCAGCTGCTAGCAGAAAAGCATGAGGCTCTATTGTTCTCTTCCCTTCTGGAGGACAAACACGAGAGATGTTTAGTGACCCTTGACAGTTCGAAACCGCTCTATAGCCCATTGGCAGTTTGTGTGCAATGCAATGGGTAAATATGTACATCAGCATACAGGGGCACCAGTCAAAATGGAATTAAACTTGCACCAGTTTCTCTATGAAATCATTAAGCCTGGTTAATACTTCATACACGAATCTGACATCAAGCATTTTGCAGCGAACATTCGCACAAGTTGAAACCGGTTAAACTTCCTATGTGGCGTTAGAACTTTGCTGTTTTTCAAATTCGCGAATGAAGTACGAACTAGGCTTACCGGATATAGCAATGTTGACATGCGGGGACAAATACTGGGTGTTGTTTTTTCCTAATATGTTCGCACCTTTTTCAGCCTCAAAGCGAGCTGGATTTTCTTGGCTAAAAAAATTGCCAAAAAACTAGCATCCCTGATAGACATAACTGAAACAAAGCAAATTCTCATAAGCTTTTTTACCTTGATTGTCTTGTTGTGACGCTGCAGCTCTCTGCATAAGCTTTCCAGTTTGCTTTTTGCGAGGACAGCTCGGCCGTGCTCGCTCTGCAGATGGTCTCTCTCCCGCTGCAAGGTTGTGAACCTCTTTTGTTGAACTTTCACATCTTTCTGGAGAGTTTTGTGTTCCGTCATCTACGACCAAGAACAGAAGTTTAAGACCTTCAAGTCTGGGCCTATTTCTGGGGCCAAGTTTTTATGTTTAACCCTTCGACATGCACTGCACATAAAATTGCATAAGAACTCAAAGAGGAGACTCCAGAAGCACTGCACCCTGGGGCTATATCTCTGTCAGGCCATTGGTTGCAAAAACATTTTGTTTACATCGAGTCATGAATGAATGGGGCTTGGCTGGAGGCCCAGATTTCCCAGGGATGGTCGGACTAGTGAGTGAACTCAACATTAAAGGTGACTATACAAGCTCCAACAGGGGGTTCGATTGTAAATTACATAGAGTTTGAGCTAAATTAGCATAAATGTGTCTTCCGAAAGCACCATATCTTCCGAAAGCACCCCACCTTCCGGAAAGCATGCTATGGTATTTTAGAGGGCTAAGCAAATTTTTTTCTTTTTTTAAAACCTTTTTTTAAAAACTTACCAATTCAGAATACTTCTTTGAAAGGAAGACTATTTTCTCTTCTGGAGACTGAAGACTGCTCAGAGCTTGCATCAGTGCACGGTTCAAGTGGTCTGCATCCTTACCTAAAAGTAATAAAGTATATCCACAATATGCTACAGGGGTTTAGGGTGTATCTTAAGTGATCTCTGGGAGGGGTGGTTATCTCATTGAAGGGTTTATCCCTCTGTAGGGCTTGTTAAGCTCACGCGATAGCCAATCCTAATCAGTGAGGAACAACTGCAATACCGTGTTTCGAGACCACCAATTGGGCATCTGAACATCAAGCACAAGGTCCGTGGTTCGAATCCGGTGAAGCCAAGTCGTTTTTTACTACATCAAGATTTCCCAAACTCATAGACATTTGATAAGAAGAAAATCTAGAAGACATACAAACCTCTCTTAGATTTCTTGGTCTCTTTTTCAGTGGCTTTTGCTGTTGTTTCGACGGGCGTTTCATTAACTTTGGTAACAGTTTCAGTTTCAGAGTTGGCATTCAACTCTTTGCCATTTTGCTCAAATTCCTGGGCATTGGCCATTTTGTGGGTTCGGTATGTTGTTATTGCTGTCTTGCTGAATTCTGGTGCAAGAAACAAGAATAAATTTGATTAGTTAACATTGGATATTAAATGAACATTTAACAGACCTTATCCCAGTTACTGCTTGGATGTTTCCACAAAAGCAGAACTGTATTGTGGGAAGGTTGTTGGGGCAGACTTTACCCCGACAACCTTTCCACATTAGTTTTGCTTTTGTGCAAACTCATCCAAGTGGTAATTAGTATAGTCTATAGAGACACATCGAGATGTGCAGGCTGTCACGGAAAGAACTAAGTAGTTGTTGCTCATCACTTCAGACCTTGTGTGCAAAACATACCATGACCAGACTGGCTGAAAATTAAATTAGTGGTGTTTTTTTTTTAATCTTTGATTTTTCCAACTCTTAAAAGACTTAATAATTAATAATCATGATCATGTTTATCAAATCTGCACTTACTAGGCCTAAATGCTTAATGAGTCATTTTAAAGAAAACATTTTATCAATTTCCCAACTCTTAACCATTGTAGGAAGGAAAACAACTAACTAAAAAATATCTTGAACAATGTTTATTACGTCATGCGAACGAGGTCAAAGGTCACCAAAGCATGCGCATACAACAAAACTGCGCTGGAGAAGTTTTAAACGTTCTCGGCGCGGCGCGGCGAACGAGAGTTGTCGTAGTTGCCGATTTGGGTATTCTTTACGCCATTTACAGGTGTATCCTGCTTAAACAGTTTACAGTACTTCAGTAATATTAAAAGTTTCTTTTCTTCCAGGGTAATTTTGAAAGAAATTCAATGCATTTCTTTTTAGAAAACCTACCGAACGAACACTGAACGCACGTCTGCCGCTCGCGAAACGATAGTCAGTGTCCGCCCGGCACCTCGTACGTGTACGTACGTTGTAGTCACGGTACACGACTGTTTTCGTGATAGTGCGCCCTCTCGTGATTTTTGGCAGCTTTTTAGCTAAATTGCTGAACAGGAGTCAACAAATTACATACAGATGAACTTGAAATTTGTTTATAAATTGAAATGTTTTTGTGCATCCAGGTTTTAAATCCTAATTATGAAATACCGCTGCACCGAATATTAGGTTAGGCTTGATGTTCACTTGCTCCCCCAATCTTCTTCGACTTCGCGACCCTTTTTTAAATTCTCTAACTTAAACTTGGCCTGGCTGGCTTGATAAATTGATAGGCCTATCTTTTCCTACCTCCATGGGCCTATATTCAATTTCAAAACTTCAAGATTGTCAACTTTTTCCCCAGCAAGTTGGGACTAGGCTTAAGGGGCGACTCCAGCATTTTCGGAGTCCACTCCGATTCCAAAAAAGAATCGTTAGTCCATTTAGAATCGATTTCATTTTTCTGACTATATTGTTGCGTCACTGTCTAAAACTAAAAGCAAAGTTTGGCCCTACAGTCAAGGCACACTTTTAGTTGCTTACCGTTAACGATGCCTATGAAATAGCAGATGCTCAGTTAACAAAAAATTGGCCGTTAAGCAGCGCTATGAAATTGGTAATCTGGTAATGTTTCCGTAAACTTTGGTTTTAATTTTGTTCAGAAGATGTTTCATTTGTATCTGGGCAATTTTAAAAAAGAAGGGTGAAAATGTCGCATTTAATTGATCACAAAACACAGTTTGTCTGCTCCTGGCCCTAAGATCATATCAGTTTATTTTTGCCACTAATAAATGTTTTGCATGTTAAATATTAATGTTTTTGTCTTGTATGTTACTGTCTGCAGGATAATTATAAGCCTACCTGATAGACTTGCCGGGATGTTAAATTGGCAAAAAAGCAAAAACATGGATTCGATGTCGTCTTATCATGACTATCCTTCGAGACATTCATTGCTGGATGATACAACAGAAAAGTATGCAAGCAGCCGTAAAATTGATTCTTCACGAGACAGCAACAGTAAAGGTAATAAAATCTCTCATTTTTTTCTGATTGAAGGCTCGATATATCATTTGCAGGATAACACTTTTAATGGATTATAATTTATTGAATAAGGGCATTATCTAAGGAAAAATGTTGGTAAACTAGTCTGCAGAAATTTCAGCTACATAGATGCATCAATGCTTCCGAAAACCTTCATAATCCTATGGTTTTTGTATTTAATGAAAGGTAAAAAAATGTATGTGCGCACACATATATATTTTTTTAAAAACATTGCAACTGGAAGAAACTAGTGGCAACTGGTGTTTTTGGAAACTGGAAGCAACTCGCGGCAACTGGGAGCAACTGATCAGTTGCTCAAAAAGGTCGATGTGGAAAAAATCCCAGTTGCCGCGAGTTGCTCATGTTCTACTTTCTGGCAACTAGTTTACCCAGTTGCGGTCATTTGCGTTGATGTACGCGTAGTGGCAACTAGTTGCTGTCAGTTGCACGTGTGTGTCTAAATATGTGCGCGCACATCGACAGTAACTGCAAGCAACAGTTGCTTCCAGTTGCAAGGTTAATGTACTCTAGGCTTTACCGAGTTGCCTTATCGATGTGTGCGCTCTGAAAACGTTCTCAGTTGCCGCTAGTTGCGCAACTGATCAGTTGCTGTCGATGAGCGCGCTTCGCACACATCAACAGCAACTGATCAGTTGAGTTGCTTTCAGTTGCAATGTCGATATATGCTAGGCATTAAAGAAACCATATTCAGTTGTTAATTTCTTACAAAATTTACCATTTTTGAAATAAACTCATATCGTGTTTGTTACCGTTGCTATCAACACAGATTTTTCTTGTCGGTTTTTCTTGGGGTAGTTGGGGAATTATAAAAAATGGGGCATACTGGAAAAAAGTAACTACATGTATCTTTGTTTGTGAATAGCTGTGATATCAGCCTTATTAGGCCTGCAACAGAAAATCCGTCGACTTGAAACCGAACGCTCCGAGGCTGAAAACAACCTGAAAGCCTTAGCTGGCGAGACTGCTCAATACCATGACGTAATAAAGAGACGTGAACCCACCGGTGTTAAACAGACAATGCAGGCACCGAGCTCAAAACATGCTCAAGGTAATTAATTTCCTAGGTTCGATTCCAATCTGGGTCAAAATGTAAATTGGGTTTTTATCTCCGAATTTTTTAAAAACCAAAACCAGAGGACTAAGTGAAACAAGTACATGGTGTTGCTAGCAAACATTTTCAGGAAATCCAGAATGGGATGAAAGAAAAATATGACCCTGATGGGGATTTAAACCTGAAACCTCTGGCACACTGGACAGATGCTCTAGCAGCTGAGCTATGAGGCACAGTGGTTTACTCCCTCAGATTTTTCCAGAGACCTCTGACCACCGAGCAGATGCCCTACCAGCTAAGCTATGAGACACAGTGGTATACTCCCTCAGATTTCCCCCAAGACCTCTGACAAACCGGGCAGATGTTCTACCAGCTGAGCTATGAGGCACAGTGGTATATATCCCTCAGGTTTTCCCCAAGACCTCTGACAAACCGGGCAGATGCTCTACCAGATGAGCTATAAGGCACAGTGGTATACTCCCTCAGATTTTCCCAAGACTTCTGACACACCAGGCAGATGCTCTACCAGCTAAGCTATGAGGCACAGTGGTATACTCCCTCAGATTTCCCGCAAGACTTCTGACACACCGGGCAGATGCTCTACCAGCTGAGCTATGACGCACAGTGGTATATCTCTCAGGTTTTCCCCAAGACCTCTGACAAACCGGGCAGATGCTCTACCAGCTAAGCTATGAGGCACAGTGGTATACTCCCTCCGGTTTTCTCCAAGACCTGTTGCACACTGGGCAAATGTTCTACCAGCTGAGCTATAAGACATAGTGGTATACTCCCCAAGAACCCAACTTTTCTTTTGGTGCTGCATGAATACACAGAGCTTAGAAAAGTTACGAAAGTTACGAAACCCATTTAGTTGCTGTTTGTAACCTACAATTTTCTTCAAAAATCAAACTCAAACCGTAATGCCATTAAATTAACCTTGTAATTATTAAAAAGGAACTTAGAAGCAACTAAGTAAAGTGAATGTATCGAAACTTGAGTTTCATTTTCTTATTTGGAACAGGGTAAAAAAAAGAGTAACGTGTAATGACCATGTTCCCTTTATCTTGTCGTGGCTTTTTAACCCAGAGTTACAGAGCCAACTAGCCTATGCCGAAAGCCGCAGCCAGCTGCTGGAGAAGCAGCTAGAGTACATGAGGAACATGGTCCACGGCGCCGAACATGAACGGTCGACAATCCTACGACAGAAAGAGTTAGAAACCATGCAGCAGACAGAGATGGCTAGTGAACAGGTCCGAGCTCAGAAAGCCAAGCTGAGTGAACTGGAAAAGGAGCACGCTCAGTTGAAGATGACGCAGAGTCTTACAGAAGTAAGGTTGAAAAATCTTGAGTAAATTTGAATAAATTTGAATAAATCGAAATACATTGAAATAAATTTGAATAACTTATTCAAATAAATATTTGAATAACTTATTAAAATAAATATTTGAATATATTTGAATATGTTTGAGTATATTTGAGTATATTTGAGTAAATTTGAATAAATCTGAATAAATCTGAATAAAAGAAGTTATATTCGAAAACTTTGGAATACATTTTCTTGGTATGCTACAGTAATAGACAGCCGAAGTGTGACGTGGATAGCCATGGTAATTGGCTCTAAACATCATGGCCATCGGAAAAAGTACCATTGCAAAATCACAGGGACACAGTTCAGTGATTTTTAGTGTAGAGCCATTGCCTTGGCAACTAACAAAAGATGACGTATTCACTTCGGCAGTCTATTGACTGTGTATATTGACTGGGGGTCTAGTGTATCAAACTATGTGCACATAGTCATTAGGTGCAATATGAAAAAAAATAAACATTTTTATTATTTATTTCTGCTTTCGAAAAAGTTATTGCCCAAAGAAATCTAAACATTATGTAACAAAAAGTGCAATTTATAAATTTATGATAATGTTGGCAAATGTATGGGGTTATATCTATTTATTTATTTTTTTAAACAGGGAAAAATTAAAGAATTAGAAGACAAAGTAAAAGAAGAAAAACACCAGAGAGAGATACTGCAGTCTCAAGCAGTTCAGGTATGTGTTGTGAGCTGTTGTAAAGCCATCACGAGGCTGTCACAAGGCCGTCGCCTCTTTATTCTGTCAATTTTCTATTTACTAAAAACTTGTTGACTTATTAACGTCACCAGCTACTTCTATATGGGTCATTCTATAAATTTGGGGTCCACTTTTTCTGTCCCCGTTACATCTGACATCTTGTAAAATGTTGTATTTTGTAAATTCAGGACATATTCTTTAAATGCCTTCTATTTCAAAGAGTGATTACATAAAATACAATTCATAAAAATATGGTTTGAAGGCATTTTTAATGATACTTGTATGGCAAATTATAAATAGCAGTATGTCAGGTGTAACGGGGACAGAAAAATGTCACACGTTGGACCCCAAATTTATAGAATGACCCATATTTTAATAATTTTTTCAAATTTATCATTCCAGCTTCGTACTACAACAGAACCTCAGAAGAAAATGCCCGAAGCGGGTCTTCAAGTCAAGGTTAAAAAGACTAAGAAAAAGAAACCTCAAGTTGCTGGCAAGAAGGTGATTCCATCACATAAACCGACTCAAAGCAAGCCACCGTGTGCCTTGAGACATCTGCGTCTGAAAATGGAAAATGTTCCTTTTGTAGCGGGAAAGGTATGTCTTAATGATTTGACATGTTTTACATTGCGCTGCATATTCAGAAATGTAGCTTGTCCCTCATATATGCTTGAAAAGAGAGAAATGCACATTATACTGTATATTCTTAACAAAACAATCGAGGAGGCTGAGAGATATACATACTTCATTAGTTCAGTCATGTGTATGACCACATCTTGTGGCAAGGCTGACTGTAGCACTCAATTTATGTATCTGTGATCTTGAGGGAACTATATGGTTCCAAAAATAAAATGAAAATTATACTTGATTGAAAGATCAAAGAGACTGAGAGATGTAACGTTGTATGACCATCTCTTGTGGCAAGGCTGACTAAAACCAGCCTATGTAAGAGCCTCTGAGGCAGGATGCGCCACTCTGCCTGAAGTGCCTTTTGAGCTTCTGCATTTATAGAGCTGTTTGGGAGACGCGCTGCTACAGAGGTCAGCTCATCCCACGCAGATTCAATCAGGTTGAAAACCAAATAAAGTGGGTTTTGCCGAGAGCCCTTTACTACATGAAACAGGAAATGTCATATTTCGTGTGGAATCACTTTGTTTAAACAAGTCCTCGTGGACCTGGACGAAATCACTGAAGTGGAACATTCCTGAAGGGTCATAATATGGGCCAAAACATGTCTGTGGGTCAAAATATGTGATTTTTGTGTTGAAAAATCCACTGTTCTTTTTTTATCTGTATGAATTTTCTAATTGCAGGCCACAACACCCAGTCACAATGTTAATGCAAACATGCAAAACTTAATCGCGCTCATGAAGACACACAACCCCGCCTGGTGCGGCAGTGCGTCAGACAGCAAACGCACGAAGGAACAACGGACAAAGAAAGCACGGTCCCATTCGCTGTCGTCCGTGACAACCAGCGACAGTGACCTGGCTGATTTATTGCTTGGACTTCAGGACGAATTTGGCCACTTGGCTTTGTAAGTAAAGTCAAACCTGTGCCCAATTTCATAGAGCTGTTTAACAGCCCATTTTCTATTAACCGAGCGTCAGTCATAGACATCGTTAACAGTAAGCAACTGAAAACCTGCCTTAACCGCAGAGCCAAATTTTGCTTAAGATAGTGACGCAACAATGGCGGTTTCCAAGCACGCGCATGCTTAAGCACGCCACGGCCGTGAACGTTAGCACAACATTTCTGCTACAGTAAGCACACGTTTTCAGCTAGCGCTTAAACAGCTCTATGAAATTGGGCCCTGCTTATTGTGGCCACATGTAATGGACTTGTAATGGACTACACTATAGCTTTTTTTTACACACTTCATCCAATCCAAATGCATTCCTATTTCAGTGAACAGCAAGAAATAACCAAACAAATGC
Source organism: Henricia sp. BOLD:AAB3569 (assembly GCA_037783545.1). Lineage (NCBI taxonomy): Eukaryota > Metazoa > Echinodermata > Asteroidea > Spinulosida > Echinasteridae > Henricia > Henricia sp. BOLD:AAB3569. The sequence goes on from JBBELK010000651.1 coordinate 514,515, forward strand.
AAGAAACGACAAATAGGAGATTACATGAGGATTTAGAACAGGAGCTTGCTCACATTTCATCAAAAATGGAGGCAAAAGGCGAGCAAATCAACAAACTCAAGAAACACAAGCAAAAGGTTAGTAAATATTTCAAGTTATCAATCTGAGTTGTAGCACGTGTAACAAGCTTTAAAAGCAGGGATCAACCAGCTTAGTTTCTGTAGTCTTAGAGTTACGTCAATTTGATCAGAGCCACATCGGTTGAATCGATCACAGAAAACTGAGAAATACTGCATATTACGGTTAATTTAAACCAACCCGATTTTTGGCACAGAACAGTATATATCTATGTGATACTGCAACGTCCAATTTAAAAAGAGCGCCCTCAAAAGCGAAATGTGGAAGGAAAGAGTTGCGGCAGTACTTCGCCGAAGTCATTGTTAATACCGTGATTCGAGACCACCAGTTGGCTTCATAGCTCTATTGGTAGGGCGTATGCACATTAAGCAGAAGGTCCGCTGTTCGAATCCCAGTGGAGCCAAGTTGCTTTTCACGGCATCCAGATTTCCCAAACTCGGGGACATTTGTCGACATTTGTATCAAATTTTAATACTGGTAAGTTTTAGACACGATTTTTAAACAAATTACCTTTTGGGGATTTTAAGGCAGTTTTAGGCTCCAAAACTTTGCAGAATGTAGGTTTATGGCTTTTAAATATACAAAAATCGCTTTATCGATGTCGGACACGCATTTTGGATGCTTTCAATGATACCTAGAATATGCGCGCTGCAGGTTTAAAAACCCATTTGTGACTATGAGTCGCGTCTTTCCACTGTAGTTACAAGTCACAAAGAAGCGGGCAAGCCACGCAAAGCAAACGACGACAAAGTTCAACGGTAAGTCATCAACTGACGAAGTGAAAGTTGTCACAACAGTCACTGCAACAGGCAAAGGGATTCAGTCACTGCGAGTACAAACCCCGGATTCCAAGAGCAACCACCGTATGCTTCATAACATGAAAGCGTTGCAAACATCGTTACGCAAAGATGACCTAAGTTGGGACTGACTGTGCAAGCTTGATGAATTTCTGAGTGGAATGTGAAGAAAATGTAAAATTGCTGCCTTACATTATTTATTAAGAAATGTAATGTACCATTGTGCCTCATCGCTCAGCTGGTAGAGTATCTGTGTGGTGTGTCAGAGGTCTCGGGTTCGAATCCCGATGAGTACCATGTGAACTTTTTATTATCCTATATTTGGTTACTTATGTGTTTATTATTTTGCTTGGTTGTGCATCCATGCAGAAGTTGGGTTCTTAGGGAAAACCTGAGGAAGTACATGTATGTGAACTTCTAAACTGCACCCCCATTTCAAAGTGAAGAATTTGGGGCTCAGGGCAAAAAAACAAATGTTACATGCAAAAAGTGAATACTTTTGTGCAAGTAAAGTGGATTATATTTGATTGTTTTTTTGTGTGAATTACGGAGGGTCTCCGTGTTTTTTTTGTCATAAATTTGCAAATGAAAAGGTGCTTAACGTAATACATTAGCTTAGCACCTTAGACAAGGGTGCTATTTTGAAATTGTCTATTGTGTGGGAGCATCATTTAGTGTGAGAATCAATTAAAAATCACATGATTCCAAAACAGTGACCTTATTCATAATCTCAAAGTTGTGTAATTTATTTTTTTGGGGGGAGGGGTGTGTTGGGGATAATGGGCGTATTCATAACATGAAACGAAAAAGCACACACTTGTTTTTGAAGCCTGCCATCTTGAATGAGTATTATTTAATTTCAATGAAATTAGTACAAATACCATTTTGGGTATACATGTATTTTTTTCTGCAAAAATATACCACTGTTTTCCATTTAGGTTGCATGTTCTTGCAAAATCAATCTGAAACAACTGCAAATGTGTCATATTCGAAGTTCATTTTCGCTGGGCGACTAGTTGGTAACGTACCAACAATAAAAGGGGACTGTAACGGTACTCGTGGCGCCGCGATTAATCGAGCTATTCGCCCAGCCCTAGTCAACAGCAGCATACTTGCTCTGGAAGAAGTGTACTGTGTGTCCAGATCACATTTTTGACCCCGTCCCCCTCATTTTTCCCGTGGGAGTTGATATGTCATTTTCCTCATTACCATCCTGAAATTTCACACATGTATTTTCAAGGATATCATTTAAAAACCATTGATGTTTTGTTAACTATTTTTTTTCCCGGTTACATAAAAGCAGTGCAGTGTTAACACTAACCCTTTTGCTTGAAGATTGTAATTAAGGACCAAATATGTTTCATGTGATTTTGCAAGAACATGTAATTTTAACATCAAGATGAAAGAAAGCCAAAATAAATGACAAAAACCAAAGGGAGGATAATGAATTTTCACCAAAAACACCATACACGTACAACGTTTTAACCAGACTATAGACCGTATCGAATAGCCACCATTTCGTGGGGTGCCTTAAACAGTTCAACCATGCATGTCCTCAAGGAACAGCTCCACGAAATGGCGGCTATTCAATAAGCCAGTTCGGAGTCTCGACTGCGCATGCGTCTCCCGACTTTGATTTGAGATAAACAAAGGCGCACCCTGTCCGTATGCAATGTGTTTATCTCAAATGACCTTTGACACAATCCCATAGACGTTCCTTGCGCGCGCGAGATTCCGAACTGGCTTATACGGTCTATACTTAATCTTTAGAGCATTTTAATTTTGGAAGCTTCAAATTTGTCCACATCATTTTAACTTGCAAAGCCATCACAGACCTACATTTTTATTGTCAAGGTTTTTCCGTCCGAATAAACCCCGTTTCACATTTATAAAAGAATCCAACACAAACAAAACGGTATCTTCGTAAACCAATCAATATTTGCACAACTGGAAATTACTTATTTAATGTTCCATACTAGTTCATTATGGGTGGCTATTTAATTTTCTCAAAATCAGAGGTAGCAACAATACATAACTTGTCAGTTTTTCTTAAATGATATAATTATAGGCTCACACTTTAAATGAAAGTCAATTTTGCTAATACATTTTCTTTTGAATTATGGTGAGTGTACCAAACTTCATTTTGCGATAAGAAATAGCTTTCAAGTGCTGTTTGTTTTTTTTCTCCCCGGAATACAGCAAGACTGGGCATTATCATTTGTAAAAGTGTTCTTACATAAGTTTGCGAAACCTCTCTAAAGCCAACTTTTTCCTCATATTTTTAACACGTATTGAGTTTGGCCTTAAAAAGCTGCGAAAATTTCAGGGAGGGCATGCTGACGAAATAAGTCTGTGGGGCCTGTTACAACCAATAATGTAATAGAACGTTACTACACTATCAGTCAATGCAGGTTCCCTTTGGTGACAAGCTTCAAAATGTGCTTATAGACCATATATAATAGCCGCCATCTTGTAGGGCACCTTTTGTTACTTAAACCGGTTCAACAATGTAAGCACAAAACATGCAACCATGCATGTCCTCAAGGACAAGATGGCAGCTATTCGATATGGTCTTTAGAGTTCTAGACTGCGTTCGAGCGTGTACTCGTCTTAACATGAGTATACTCCTGCACGCGCGAACAGCAAGAGTAACGACACTCAGGTCAGTGAGAGTATGCTCTCGCTACTCCCCGACAAATGGGGAGTGTGCTCCTACTCCTGACGAATGTCATGTGATCTGTAGGAAGATGGAGTAATATCCATGGGTGAATTTGCTCAACGTGTCAACTCAGTTTTGTTCTAGACGTCACCAGTCAAAAGGTTCTCACGTCTGTATTTTCTTCAGTTTCTTGTGAGCAGTGAAACAGCGTTTTTCATGCAGTCATGGCAAGAGACAGCCATCTTGACCGATGGCCATTCGCGCATGCGAACTGCAGACTTGCCATTCACGTAATGTGACCCGAGTGCAGTGCGCACGAATTACTCCGGAGTAGCAAGAACTGTACGCCCGAACGCAGCCTCAAAGTGAAAACGTCACCCTATGTGTGTTGCCAAGGTTACTGGGTCTATACACTAAAACAGTGAACTGCTTCCCTGTGCTTTAGCATTGGATGTTTAAGATTACCAGCGAATGTTTAAACCCAGTTACCCCAGCAGCTGACATCACTCTTTATTCTTCATCACTTCCTTCGTCATCAGTGGTATAATCCGACACATCACTGTCTTCCTCATCCTCCTTGTCCTCTTCGTCCGAGATGTCCCACTGAGGATGCATCTCTTCCACTTTCTTGGCTTCCTTAACATCAAACTGTAAGGAGAATTGTGATTAGTCAGTTAGCAGAGGACATTAAAAACCTGACCAATCATGTTGGCTTTTAAAGCCTGTATACAGTGTCCCAACATTTTAATCAACCATTTGACCGGAAGAAAACCTTACTCAAATGGAAGATGGTTCCAACTGTTCAATGCAATGATTTTGACCGAGATGATATATTTTATGATAAAACGATAATTTTTATAAAATAAAAAGATGAATTTATATAAACCAATCATTTTTTAAACGCATAAACGCAAATTGTTGACAGCAATGTTTTTTATTAAATTCCGTTGATAATCCCAAATAAGTCTTTCCTCTCGTTTCAGTAAAAAGAAAAATATGAAACAAAAATAAACAATTAATTAACTGTTTCACGGAGAATGAATAGAAACTGCTTGAAACTTACTTTGACAGGTTTAATGTAATCCACATCAATATAGGAGTCTGAACGCACACAGAGCTGGTATTGATAAAGACCTTTATGGGGTGCGGGGAATTTCAGCTCAACCTGCCAAGGCAACACAAATATATGAAAACTTATAATTTAAAGATAGTATACATGATTGGTAAACTGCTAACAAACAGTTTTATCCCCCTGTGTGATTGAAGATATGCATGATTAAAACCAACCTGAGCAAAAACCAGCTCCGTACTTAGTCTAACTTTTGAGAAAACAGTCAAAAAAGGGTTTGCAGTCATTTCGCCCCAAAACCACTTCGCCCTGAATAACGGCCTGTGCACGAAGTGGTTTTGGGGCAAAGTAGTATTTGGGCGATGTAGTGTTTGGACGAAGTAATTTGGGGCGAAATGTCACTCGGGCGAAGTGGTTTTGGGGCGAATTGAATTTTCGTCTCATGAGACGAAAAATAATTGTGTTACTCATTTCTCAAAGACTATAGCACTTTAGACAAAACAATTTCAGGGAAAATTTTATACGGTCATCATGTTTACATTGTGTAAGTTAGGCGTAAATCTGTAAACATTTCTGATTTTCGAGATACCAATCATGTATACTGCCTTTAATCTGCAATTACGTTTCCTTTGTACCAAAATACAGTTCTTGCCAAGAATGCATATTTACAGATTCTATTTCCTGGTGAAGCTGCAATTTTTGTAGACGCACTCTATGAAAATGAGTCGCTTCTCGCACAGAAATCAGAGTAGCACTCGGATACCACCTAAATAGAATTCCCCATCAAAACAGATAGTAAAATGCTTAGGCTTGCTTTTCCCCCAAAAAACAATTTCAACTAAACAACCGAGTTAAATGCACATACAGACCAGTTAAAGACATTGACAAAAATTGGAAGCCTTACATTTTTCTCATCGACCAGATCATACACCATCTGTGGCAGCGTGATGATGCGATGTGTCTTTCTGTCTGCTAGGTAGATCCACCACCACTCTTGTTTCACCTAAAAACGGGAAAATGAGAAAGAATTTCACATTAGCCCAGTATGCGCGCTTCCGCATTTAAACCGCGAAGTCAGCAGTACGCATGCGCTAGAATATTGTACAGTGACTGAATGAGTGTTTGTGTACGTGTGCTGTTCTGCGTGGCATTTAGGAGTGATTGTACATTTACGTGTACATTAGTTTACTTCAGTTGCTTAACATGAAAAGCCACATTAACAAACTTGTCTCAAATTGGTTAATTTGAGATTCGTCTATCCATTATTATCAGAGAGTTGTATAAGCAATAGCAGTGTTAAAGTAGAATATGACACCAGGGCCCAATTTCATAGAGCTGTTTAACAGCCCATTTCCCGTTAACCGAGCATCAGGCCATTTCATAGACACAGTTAACGGTAAGCAACTGAAAACTTGCCTTAACCGCAGAGCCAACTTTTGATTCAGATAGTGATGCAATAATGCCCGTTTCCAAGCGCGCACATGCTTAAGCACGCTGCGGTCGTGAAATAGCCTTAACGTTAGTACAACTTTTCTGCTACAGTAAGCACACGTTTTCAGCTAGCGCTTACGCAGCTCTATAAAATTGGGCCCTGGGGCCTACCTGAAAATGTGTGCTTACTGTACTGGACAAGTTGTGCTGAGGCTGTTGCCATTTCATGGCTGTAGTGTGCTTAAGCACGTGTGTGTTTAGAAATGGGCATTTGTAGCGTCACTGTGTTTAGCAAATTTTGCCTCTAAAGCTAGCAAACATTTAGCAATGCTTACAGTTACGTTCTCCAAATAGCAGGAGCTCTCGAACCACAAACCTTACCTCAGGGAAGTACGGAGCGTGCACCTCATGAGACATCTTGGAGGTCCCCTCTAAGACCTTCTCTTTCCTGGTGATTCCAGCCTGTAATTTTTCCCATTCTTCATCTTCTTGGTCCCCACCATCACTGCTGTTCTCCTCACTATTAAAAAAAATACAATAGTGAGGTTTCGGTGTGCACGGTTAGTGATTACGACTACGATTAGCCAAACCTCAAAATCGTTACCTTTCGCTGTCCGTTTTTCACTAAGGTGTAGAGGCGTTGCTATCAGTGTAGACAACAAAACAACACTTGGGATATTTGTGTAAACGCCACAAGTACGCACAAATCGATGACGTAAAATTCACTAATAGTCGTCGTTTTGCCTAACCGTATGCGACCGAAACCTCCCTGTCAGAAACACAGCAATATATCAGGGCCCTAGATTGATTCACACGAGGGCGCCCTTGCAAACAAAAATGAGTGTACACACTTTAATTATCGTTTATTCATAAAAATATATCATCTCGGGCGGAATCATTGCATTGGACAGTTGGAACCACTTCTATGTTCCATTTGAGTAAGGTTTTTTGGGCAAATGGTTGATTAATGTTTTGGGAGGTTCGCAAATCCTGAATGGACCATTGGCACTGGCGGCCATGACAGGGGACAAGGTTTAATATTTAAATGATGTGACAATAGATCCACAAGGTGCCTACTCATTCGTGACACATGGTGACAATGCAACTTGACAATGCAAATGACCGCCTGTGCAAAGGATCTATACAGGCATTAATTAGTCCATCTGTGAGAAACAAACCTGCCCGAATGTTTGCTGTCTTCAAGCTCATTATCAGATTCACTGCCGCTATCGCCAAAATCCTTATTAGCGTCAAGTTCCTGAACAGCCTGCCAATAAAAAGAAAGAAAAAAATTTGGAATTTTCACCTATTCCTGTGACAAGTTGTGCCTGTCATGCAAATACAATTGTCTAATCTTGAATGCCGATGCATCTAAACTTACCCCCTTGACGTTATTGCTGACGTGATTACTTGCCCCCTTGCCGCCGTGGTCTTCGGCCGTTTTCCCCGATGTTGTTGTAGCCACTGCATTGGTTGTTGCTTTTTTGACTGCCGCCTTCTTATTGGCTTTGTGTTTGGGGCCTCCCCCGCCTCCTTTGCCCTTCTTCTTTCTGTGTTTCTCCCAGACATGACTTTTGGGTTTGTGCTGCACTGGTGAATCCGTCTGAATGTGCAAGAGATGGTAGAGGCAATTAAAACAAATTACCGAGCAAAAAAAAAAAATGCAAAAAATGTTTTGATTGAAAAACTTTTTAAAAGGGCAGTCAATCTGGGAGTGTGAATTTTTAGCACACAGAAGCTTTATGCAGTCATGCATAATGAAGCTGTTATGTGAATATTTTGATGTCAACCTAATTACAAACGAAATTTTCAAATTGTGATTGAACTGAAAATGTGCGTTTCTTTTGATGCTCGGGCTCGTAATGCTTCACAAATTCAAGTCGACTTGAATGCGACTGAAATTTAAAAAAATGTTTTTACAGGTTTTGTACATTATATTTGGTGAAAAAAGTTACCCATGGAAGATGTGTGTTGAATTCAAATCACAAAAAAAAAAAATGTGAAATCCAGTTTCAAGCCAATGCGACAAAATATCATAAAACCAATCACAATTATTTTTGATTAAAGATACTGTTAAAGGTTCTTACTTTTTCTTCTTCTGGTGCATCCTCAAGTTCTTCCACTACTTCAACTGCATCATCTTTCTCCTGCTCAGAGACCTGTGCAATGAATCAAGTATGTTTACAGGCATTGACATTGACCGAGGCTACTGAGACCAATGGCCTCTCAGGCCCCTTTCAAGAAATACACTTTCTGAAGCGAACTTGAAAACCATGCCCTATCGGCTTGTACACACTAATAACCAGTACGCTTTTGGAACAAAGTTTGCAGTGGTGCTTCCTCCAGTTGGCCTCAGCGCCCTTTGACTAAATCAAGACCAGAATGGCCTGCCCTCACACCAACAAAAATATCAATAGACAATGGCCACACATAGCTCTAAGGGCCCATTGTATATGTTGCAATGATCCCAAATTTTCTTTTGTAAGTTGACGAGGGAAACCTTACTCAAAGTGTTGACAGCAATGGTAACAAACATCAAATTTAACAACCAAAGGTAATTTTAAAAAAAATGAAAATGCACACTAATTATTTTTTAATACACAAAAACCATACATGAATTTTAAACGTTTTTTTTCTGAAACGTAAAAAGACAATAGTCCTTTTATGATACAAATAGGTCTTGTATGGATAAACTGGACCGCTTTGAGACAACCCTGTTATAATAAAACACATCCACAAAACGACATTATAGTGAACAGTAGTACCTGAAATGTTCCCCTTTTGAGGGTCACGTTGGCCGTCACTAAAGATCCTGCAGTTATTGTCTTCTTGTCGTCATCAGCAAGAACTGTCAGAAGTAAAACAATATCAACCAATTGAATGAATTTAATAATACTACACAAATGATTAAAAAACAAATTATTGAAAGTATTGAAAGTATTGAAAAAGTACTTTTTACTTTTGATCTGAAGTCAAAGTAAAAATAAAAAATCATTTTTAAATATTGTTTTAATTTGTTTGGGGGTGGGGAAGGGTTGCATCTACTGGCTGCTTTCACTGTTAGGCGTAAGACTTAAGGCTATGCATGGTGGAAATCAACATGTGTATGGGTTTGCGGTAGCACCATGTGATTCTTTCTTTTGTATATGTGTGGTTCTGCAAAGAACCGGTGAGTGTGAACTCAACCTTTAAAACAGTGTGCTCTGTTCGTCTTCAGGAGTGTTGTGCATATTGCCAAACTGCAAGAAGTATCAAGCATTAGGGCATTTTCACGGTTTGTAATACATGCAACGTCAGTTACCGTGAAAACAGCCTTATAATGATCCAGCGAGCTAGCATTCCATCCTATGACAAGACATATCCTGCATCCTATGATACCCTAAATGTAGCTTGCCGACTCATTTATATAAGGGCATTTCTACGATAACTGACGTTACATGTAACGTCAGTTACCGTGAAAATGGCCATTAGTATCATGTTACCTTCTAAATCTACATCTGCTTCCAGTCTAGGTAGTGACTTCAACACATTCATAATGTCCTGGTACTGCTTCTCATGTAGATGACGCAGGATGTTTCTGTCAGTACAAGAATACCACATTTTTTATATTAATTCAATTTACTTCTTTTTCTTTTTTTTTAAAGCATTATTATACTGGTGAACAAAATGGCCACAATATTCTTCAACTTCTGTGCAAACTCGAGCATTATTTGCGATAAAGTCTACAAGTAAAAAAAAACACAGACTTTGAAATTTAAAGGTAGAACACATGATTGGTAAACTGGTAAAAGAGGCATTATTTCCACTCGTGATTAGAAGCCCATGTTGATAAACTGCGCTGTAGAAATTTCAGCCACATGGGTGCAGTTATTACTGAAAACTTGAAAAATCTGTACTCGTACTCACGAAAATGTACTCGACTACAACAGCATTTTGGACTGAAATAAAATCATGTGGATTTTGGTACTATTGTTATGAACACTTTTAGTAAATTTTTTCTTGTCAACTCGAGCAACAAATTTTGGGGTCACTGCAAATGATGTGTTCTACCTTTAAACAGTCATACCTGCGATCAGCGTCCTTCATTTTAACAAACTGTCCGAGTGTTTTAATGTGGCGCTGTAAAACAATTAAAAAGGAAACGTTAATTATTGAAAACATATAATTCATGGAATCCACAACAGTTATTTGTAGTAGTGTAAAAATCAGTATTTAAAGTGAACGAAGAATTTTTTTTTAAATGGATTATTTTTCCAACCTTGACAAAACAAAATTATGATTTATGAAGTTCATTTTTGGGATGGTAATGTGGCATTTTTTTTACAAAGATACTTGCCGTTTTTAGGACATTTCAGTTGCCAGAGTGTTGTGCGCTATCACAAGAGGGTCGGGTTTAAACCCTGAAATGGCACTATTTTTTACATTTTTTTTTTTTTTTAACTTAAATTAAAAAAATTTAAAATGTGAGATACCCTAATGTTGGATATACAGGGATACATTTCAGTGTCTATGAAAAAGAAAGTTGTTTAAACATATTTGAAATTATTGTTAAAATATCAGCGATTACTAAATGTTTTGTACCTTTTTCCGGAGCGTATCCTCATTAAAATGAGGCAGTTGCATCAGGGGCGATTTGTCCCAACAAGCCTGGACAATCATGGGGCTCTGACGCATGATGAACTCAATGGACTCTAGACGAGGTTCCTTGGCAACTGGGGAATCAAGCAGGATAAACATGGCATCATACAAGGGTTTAATTAACGTATGTGACCCTTTCTGCAAAAATGAGTTGCTTCTCGCACAGCCTGGGCCAAGTATTTTTGATCGTAACTAGGGGGCTTCTCCGTCACCGGCTCCATGTGGTTTACATGGAGCCGGAGCCTGAGCCCAAGTCGAGATTTGAAAAAGGCCTAGAAATCAGCGGCAGATACAGGCTCATTAAAATATGAACACACAATGGAAATTCCTGGCAGTAATTGGATACTGCCTGGAATTTCAGGGTAGTTCAGATTTTTTATTGTACAATTTATTTTACTATTTTAATAAGCCTGGATATGCTGCTGCTTTCTAGTTATAGTTTAAAAAACTCAGCTGAGACTGTCTGAGAAGCGATACATCTGCGTCACATACACTACTCAAATTAGGTTTGGGATATTGGTATGTTGTCAATTTTGGAATTTGTTTCTTCAAATGACTGTTTTCACCTATTCCTGTGACAAGGTTTGTCATTCATGCAGATACAATTGTCCAATCATATACAAAATCATTCAAGCGGAATGCATACCCACAATATCACTAACTCATTGCGAGTAGTGTATATATACCAAGGAATTTCATACATGACAAAATTTTGTTCAGTTGCATATATGCAATACAATTTTAGACAGGTGGCAGAGACGATATTTTTGTAATCATATATTTTACCTCTGCCATAGTTTTTCCAAGTGACGAGTTGCGAGGCAGTGTTGACCATTTCCTGAATAAGCTGAGGACACTTGTTAATGATGTAGCGCTTGTCTAGAACAGAAATAAGGCAAAACCTTGCACGAATTAAAGTACAAGGCTGAGTGATTACTCTAGGTCAAAAAAAGAATCCCCTTGGACCGAAACGACTTATATTAAATTTATAAAGTCATATACGGGTCTTTCTATAAATTAGGGGTCCAAAAGTGTGACATTTAGTGTCCCCCGTTACACCTGATATGTTATTTTTCGTACAAAAATAATTAAAATTGCTTTTAAACCATTTTGTATGAATTGTACTTTATGTACTCACTCTTTGAGATGGAAAGTATTTAAAGAATGTGTCCTGAATTTACAAAAACAAGATGTAAAATGTAACAGGGGACACCAACATTGGACCCCTAATTTTAAAATAAAATCTAGGAGTTTCACAACATATTACGGAATAGTGTGTCCCGTTTTCATGGCATGACCCCATTTTCTCTCTGACTTACCAACATCAAGTGTGTCCGGTGGGAGCTCTGTTCTAGCTAGATGTGCATAGAGAAGTATTCTAGCTTTGCGGCTGTAGGGATAGACGAACGGTCTCTCTTTGCTTTTCTTGCCGTACTCGCTGTCAAATTCTCTCATGAGCTAAGAATAATGTTAAAAAACACATGTACATCACACAAATTTATCTTATCAAGTAAGGAAATAAACCAAACAACAAAACAAATTTGGCACCAATACTTTTTTGGGGCCATTTTACATTAAAAAGACTTTACCCATAGCAGCTAGAGTGGACTTCAATTTCGCCTGTCTGCGCACCCATATCGCTCCGACAAAAAAGTTTGCCAAAAACATTGGTGGGGGCACAAACCAAATGGGTCTCATAGCTCAGTAGGTAGAGCATCCTGTCCTGTGTGTCGAAGGCCACAGGTTCACATCCTGACAATAATTTCTTTCCCCACCCTCCCACATTCAGAACACGCAATTCAAAAGCATAGAAGTCAATGATAACATTAGCAATATTGGAAAATATAATTGATTAACAACATAGACGTATGCTAAAGCACTTTTCAACTTCCTGACAATAATTTCTTTCCCCACCCTCCCACATTCAGAACACGCAATTCAAAAGCATAGAAGTCAATGATAACATTAGCAATATTGGAAAATATAATTGATTAACAACATAGACGTATGCTAAAGCACTTTTCAACTTGCACTCAACAGAGAATTATGCAAGTATGGCGGCATATGCTAATCGATAATGGTATACAAGGCTTAAGGAAGGAATCACATGATCAAGTCGCTGCGCACTGATTGGTCTAAAGCAAGAAGCATGCAACAGATTACATGGATTTGTGTATGACATGGGCAATAAGTAATTTTACACAAACTCACTGGAGGCAGTTCTTCATTGTCGCTGGGACGGAGTACAATCTCGCTGTTGTGTTTCTCTTCAAACTCAAAAGCTCCCGATAGAATCATTAATGCTCCTATTAAAATTACACCGAAAAATAGACACACACATGACTTGAAATTCTGGGTTATCACATGGCTACATTTGGTGCATGCACGATATGTGGCAGAGGGTACCCCACCCCTCCATTGTTCCCCCATTTGATGAGCTGAATTCAAATATGACAATCAACACAGCTCATTGGCTACTGCTTGCAAAATATTTCGGTTTTCCCACTGAAAACTACAACCAATTTCCAATTTTAGGCATTTTTATATTCTCAGTGACATATAATTAGTTGTATTTTTACATAATTAACAGTAATTATAGGTTTATTACATCTTTATGACTTCTGTGCTGGTACGTCAAACAGGCGGCCAAGGTTCGAATCCCGACTGAATCAAATTTTATTTACTTAGTTAAAATGAAATATGTGATGTGCGCTCTGCAAAAATAACTTGCTTCTTGCACAGCCTGGGCTAAGTCTTTGCGACAATAACTAGAAATTTGCCTTGGATCCAGGCTAATTAAAATACGTAAACACAATGGAAATTCCTGGCATTCCCAATGTATTTTTATAAACTCCTAAAAAAATGTTCGGAAACTCAAGTTTGACTGACTATTTCTCTCTCGTTACCAATTCATTTTCCTTAAATTGGGTATCATTGGAAAGCCCTGTTATTCCTCTTTACAATGATGTGTCATTTGTTATGATTAAGCAATTAGGGGATGTGCAGCACAGCTGAATACGGGGGTGGGTGTAAAGTGAAATGTCACAAATGCATTGCTATTGTCAAAAAGTGCATTGACACATTCCCATCCTCCAAGCAAAAGGGGAATGCACTGCATGACAATAGCAGTGAATTTTGTGACATTTCAGTTTCCACCCACCCCTGTATTCCGCTATACTGCACATCCCCCAATTGATTAATCATAACAAATGACACATCACTGTAAATAGGAATAACAGGGCTTTCCAATGATACCAAATTCAAGGAAAATGACTTGGTAACAAGAGAGAAATTGTCAGTCAAACTTGAGTTTCCAAATATGTTTTGAGGAGTTTATTTTAATAAGCCTGGATCCGCTGCTAATTTCCAGTTGTTGTCCCATAAACACAGCCCAGGCTGTAGGAGAAGCGACACATTTTCGCAGTGCATGTCACTTATCAGCTTACGTTTCAGATTAAGGCATGGCGTTTTATATATGAAGTGAAGGAAGAGTTGTGATGTGTCTAGGAGGACCTCTACAGCGCTGTAGCGCATGGAGCGATACCACCAGGTGCCCTTAAGGACAAAAACAGAGAGACAACATTTAAAGTTACAGGTAAGCCAAGTGGTTAAGACATCTGCTCTGGTATGCAGTATGGGTTCGAGTCCCACCCGAGCACTCTAAAAAAAACTATGAAATTTTCATGTGAAAAAGAAAACATGTAATTATCTTGCAAATAAATCAGAATCACAAATATTTCATTCAATTTATGGCTTAATGAGAAGTTGATTTTATAAGAAGCAGATTGCAGACTTACCACAGCAACGGGCAGAATCACCATGAAGGCCAAACCATATGCACCGAGTACCTGTGTATGTGAACATTTAACAAGAAAAGTTAACAGTCATTATCACTGTGTTCAATGTGTTTGTGTTGTAACACAACCCTATGCACTGAAATCATAAAGGCCAGAATAGCCACTGCACCAACACCTCTGCGTGGCTACAGAGTGGGCATCACAAAGCCCCACAAGTCTGTAGGTATTTGTCAATTTACAAGCCATTTAATTTAACTAGTAAGAATGGAATAGTAAGAATGGAATGTGCCATCATGAGATCGTTGCGAGGTGACTGCGAGGTGACTGCCAGGTGACTGTGAGGCACAGAAATCCAATAAAAACTAGAACGGAAACGGAGCCAGGACGCGCATAACCTTTTCATTAACATAGTTTTGGCCACCATTTGCATAATTTTGGGCACCACATTTGCATGGTTTTGGGCACTTCCCCATTGAATTACATGTAAAACCTCCCGCATACGCACTTTCTCAATGTTTGTGACGATCGCGCGTGTTATGTTCGAACACAAAACGCGCTACACGCGTTCCAAACTGCCTGAAACCGGTTACGGTGATGTGCCATTCAATAACACAGTCGTTTCTTAATAGAAATCTGTGCTGTGAGGTCACTGTGAGGTCACTGCCAGGCCACTGCCAGGCCACTGCCAGGCCACTGCCAGGCTGTCAGAAATTCCTTGAGACCACCTTAAAGCCATATTTACAAGTTACCAACAAGGTCATTACCAGAATAGAATTGTTCTGATCCACGATCCATGCTGGCAGGGCTATACCGAAGCTTGTGGCTGCAAGACAAACCAAAGAAACATTTTTTTGTTAATGACACGTTTTTACATCAGATGTACATTGGACATTCGTCATGTACCTGGCAGAACGGCGCAACTGATATTTTGCACCAGGGTACTGATATGTCCTTCTGCCAGGCACACGACGATATTCTAGTTATTAGAGAAAAAATTGCTGAATATACACACATAAGACACAATGGTATTTAAAGACCAAATCTCTTGGTACCGTTACATACATACCTTTTGGGCCATCAGGGTTTCCAAATTCCTCCACGTTTTTTCTTGACTCTTCATCTGTTAACCTAAAAATCAAGAAAACTGATAAAGTCAAATACGACATCATGCATTTGTTTTCTTCAATTTGGGCGATTCCAAATACAGACGCCAACAAGAGTGAAAGGCTTTCTTAAATCTATTGTACAATGAACAACAGTACACCGACATGACTGGTGTCAACTTCACAATGTATTGGACCTACATCTTTTACATCCCATCCAAAGGATGGAGCAAATGCAGTCAAGTGCCTTGCTCAAGGAAGCAAGTACCACGGGCAGGTATCGAACCTACAATCTTAGGTTTGTCCAACCGAAAGTTGCGAGTCCATGACCAAAACCACTTGGCCACAGTACTCCAACAATACTTACGCAGCGTGGGCTTTCGCTATCCTCATAAACTCTACAGGGTCACCCCCTTTGTCAGGATGCTTGGTCTTTGTTAAGAGACGATATTTCCTCTTAACCTCTGCTACAGAGGCATCCTAGAGAAGGAACAAAAAGTGTGATTTATTATTAGTTTTAAGTGGTCAAGACTGGGGTTAGGACTTCAAATTTTCAAAATGTTCAGTTTCAATTTTACTATTTGGTTTTTCATCTGAAAATGAATGTTAAAAACAATATCAATTTTCAAACAAAAATGCAATTGATAAAAAGGTTGGCGTAGTGGTACTTTCCTCGCCTTCCACCTCTGTGGCCCTGGTTCGAACCCCGCCCAGGTCAGTATGAGGATTGGGTTCTCACTCCCTGCTTGATTCTGTGGGTTTTCCCTATACAGAATTGTGTAGGGGTTTTCCCTCTTCATTATCTTCTCTTCACAGGTTTCTTCAGGTTTACGAGCTGCAGTGCCTAGGGCACATTTGAGGAATCCTTAGTTTCAATACCAGAAAGAATTAATACTAATACTAATAATAATAATAATAAGACTTGTAAGAACTCTGGATGCAGCAATAGGGCGACATTTCGGGAAGCCTCTCCCCGGGGACCACCGAAATTTCGGCAAGAGTCACTCAAAATGACACCTTATTTTTTTACCCAAAGCTTCCAAAAATGGTTCCAGACCTAAGAGAATTGGTTCTAGACCTAATAAAAATGGTTCTCGATTAAAAAAAAAATTATTTTTAATCTCAAAAATAATAGGGCGACACCAAAATGTCGCCCTATTGAGCATGTCGCCCTAATATAGCTTTTTTACACACAAATTGTCGCCCTATCCTAGCATCCAGAGTTTTTGAAATGCGCACATATCCACCCTGCTGGATGTTCAAGGCGCAGCAAACAAACAACAAACAAAATATTGTAATATTATGCTTGCAGTTTATGAAAAAAGAATCCAAACAAACAACATATTTAGTTTAGCTAATATATCCACGCTGCTCGGTATAATGTCCTTAACTTAGACTAACAGGTTGACCCATCCATAAAGTACAAGATTTGAGAAACTACAGGCATTTTAGAGGGTATTTTTGTCTTTGCACTTACCGGATCCAACCCCAGAATTACGTAGGGATCATACTCAATGTAATCCCGCTCAACCTGAGACGCTTTGATAGCGAGATAAATGAATAGCGCCCAGGCGATGGCCAGAAAGGTCCACCTGTTTGAATAGAACATATTTAAATGAATTGTTTTAATTTTGTGTTTACGACCAGTTTTTAAAACCTGAAATTGTTAAAACCTAAATTTCTTTTTATTAGGACGGGAAAGGTGTCATGAATAATTACCATGAATTTACACCCACCCCCGTATTCAGCTGTGCTGCACATCCCCCAATTGCTTAATCATAACAAATGATACATCATTGTAAAGACGAATAACAGGGCTTTCCAATGACACCAAATTCAAGGAAAATGATTAGGCAACAAGAGAGAATTCATCAGTCAAACTTGAGTTTCCGAACTGTTTTTGAGGAGTTTATATTTCATAAACTAGGGGAGATCCTTAGCAAATTTAAGCAGCATATGTTACTCAGAAATTGTCTTCCGTTTTCTTTTAATGATATTTCTTGGGTTAAACAAAATTGTGTTGGGTTACAAAAATATTTGCATTGTCTTGTCTTTTGGGGCAGAAGTAATCTTCATTATGATAATGAATCGGTACTACATGTATACAGCATGACCTACCAGCAACATTGCACAAACTACACGTAACCTCATCAACACTGTTTCTACGTGTACGCAGATACAGAACATATCCCATCATATTCTACTGCCACACCAAAAACACTTGACCCATTAAACTCGAACCAAACCTTGTGTTAGAGTTTTGTTAGGGTTAAAGGCCCACTGTATCATTTGCGTATATGAAACTCTTTTTACGAATTCCTGGGACAATGCCATTGCATGTCTAAAGAAGACTAAATTCGAGTGCTTGGGGTTCAAATGTGTTAAGTGCAATTTTGGCCATATTGAGGTATTTGCATATTCTTGGATAATTTGGGATGCTCTTTTCAATGCACACATCAGTTGGGTGCTAATAACACATGGTCATGGTTAAAACTGCATGAGAAGTATGTGCAGATTGTCAATTGCCCAAGCTAGTTTGGTGCACAAACATGTTAACTGCTTCTATCACAGATGTGTTAAGTACTTTTTTAGTAAATAACTTTGGCTTTTAATTAATTGTATGACCCATGTCATATTCAATCCAAAGTATATTATTACAAGAAACACCATTTGTAAGGAGGAGCATGTGGAGTACACCCCTGATTTTTCACAACTATTACAACATTCAACTGGATTCTAAAAACTATAAAATTGCACTTAACACATTTGAACCCCAAGCACTCTGAGTATACAATTGGTAAACTAGCCTGCAGAAATTTCAGCTAAAATTAAAATTTCTTGGTTTATTACCTAAAATCTGATAACAAGAGGCATCAGATTTAGAACAAGTTTTCAGAATTTTCCACAAAAACATACACTACTCACAATAAGTTAGGGATATTGGTATGTTGTCAATTTTGAAATTTCTTTTTTCAAATGACTGTTTTCACCTATTCTGTGATAAAGTGTGTCTGTTATACAGATACAATTGTCTAATATACACAAAATCATTCCAGCGGAATGCATACCCCCAATAAAATATCTGCATACACCCCAAAATATCTCTGACTTATAGACCTTATGCGTAGCGGCCATGATAGAGGGCAGTCACATTGTCACAGTGCGTCATGCACGAGTAGGCACATTGTGGATCTATTGTCACATCATTTAAATATGAAAACCTGTCCTCTATCATGGCCGCTACGCATAAGGTCTATTGTGAGTAGTGTAAGCTGATTTTAAACAGATATGAGTAACATTTTGAAAAAGTAAGTTTAGCACATGGGGTAGCTTTCTTAAACATAAGTGGTCACAATAATTTGTGTCTCAAAAACAGATCAAATTGACTGAAGAAAATCTACAATAACTTCAAGTCTTCAGTTCCAAGAGCCATCTGGTAATGACAGACCCCGCGTTTAAATCCCAATTTGATGGTTATGCAATGGTAATAAAACACACTGAAGATAACACTTGAAAAGCACCAAGCTCACAAATATGAAACATACTTAAAAACAGAGCGGAGTTTCTGGGCCGGCTTCTTCACTCGTAATCGATCTCTCTTGTCCTCACAAGGGTCACACTGGCATTGTTTCTTTAGCTTTTCTGGATCATCTGAATTTTTTGAGGAGAAAGTTTTCACGAGTGTAAAAAGAAAATACAATGGTTTGGTAAAGAGTTTGTAATTAAAGGGATAATTAACATAATTAAAATGATTAAAAAGCAAAATGAGGCCTAATAAAAAAGGGTGTTGCATGACAAATTGTAAACGTATATGAGAGAGCAGTGTAGCGCACATGGACAGGGGACCAGTCTAGACTGGTCCCCTGTCTATGTGCGCTACACTGCTCTCTCGTAACGACGAAGGGGACGTAAATATGAGGACAGAAAAACAGTATAGCCTTACACAAGATGCCAACTTTATTTTGAACGGCGAAATCGATCTGCTCTTGGAAGATTCGGTTTTCAAGGACGTATGTACGCCAGTTTTGAGAGTATTACGGCCAGGGCGGTATGTAGAACGTGTAGAGATTTTGATTATACCCAAAAAATGCAATTTCCTATAAAAAGACTTAGTTAAAGATTCTGTTTGAAGCCATGTTTTTGATAGGAAAACAAAAAATTATACTGAAAGTATCGTCTTAATAATAACATAATTTTCATTATAAAAAAAGGCCGATAGGCCTACTTTCAGCTAGGCATATCTGGAAGTAGGCCTAGATAAAGCATATGGGGAAAAAGTAAATTGGTCTGGTGCCTGGTCACTGGTGCCAGATGGCTGTTTTGGTTGCCAAAAGTAAGGAACTTTCTCATGAGAATTAAACCCACAAAAAGTACATCAATTGCTACTAAATGCTCACCTTTCTTCTGTTTTGAAGGCCATAAATAGTACGTGAGTGGAAAAAGGACTAAAGCATAAAAAGAAACTAGAAAATACAGGGATGTTCCCCCTGACTCGTCGTACGCAAACTGGGCTGCCATATTTCATGTGTGAGTATAAACTGGCTCCTGGACCTCATATTCTACATGCGAACACTATCACGAATCAACATTCGTATTTGTATGTCCGGAAACCAGTCTAATTTTTTTATACGGAAGTGCGTTCGTGCCACGTCATTTCAAGCTTAACATTTCGGCAAGCTTTGTTTTCGTTCAGATTTTGGCTTTCCGCACGCCATATGGTCAAGAAATTTGTACCAAATCTTTGTTTCATTTGCCAGAAATCTTTAATTTAAATGGCAATTTTGCATATTCATTTGAGGAGAAAATTCGATCACTAGACGATTCAAGTCGTTGTATGTGGAATATGTGGACCGGGAACCAGTCTAGTAATTTCCTTGATATAAAAGGCGCTGCGAGTGGTGGCGCTGTTTACAAATTACGGTAATCTGCAAAATTAAAGCACGGCGCGGCGTGGCCGTCGTCAGTCTGTCATCAGGATCAGACGGTCAGACAACGCAGTCCGATTAAAGTGAGCAAAATTTGTCGTCAACCATGGCGTCTTTGTCAACGAAACAGTGTCCGCCAGCAGTCACAAGCGACACAAGTTTGTTGCATCTGGAAAACAGTGAAAACGAGAACCCATTGATTGGAGATGAAGACTTGTTGAATCAGGTAGCAACTTCCTCCATATTTGTCCTCCCCTTCCTTGGCCCTGGCTGCACAACTGTAGTGCCTTGGCATTCTTGTCCGAGTTGGCCCTTAGGCTAACCTTCCTAACATCATCCTCTTGCAACAGTGCCCCTTTAACGCACTCCCTCACTCCTAGTGTACATGGCCCTGTTGAAAAAGGCCCCATTTGGCGGTGGGACTAGCGACAGAAATCCTGTCGCCTCGGCTGGACCAATCAGGACGCTTGCAGTGCATTGTGCAGCACGATTGCAGGCATTCAAATGTCACGCGCGCAGTTGTAAACACCGTGCACGCATGTGATACATGTACTCGGTAATGCTGGCCGTTGTCCGCGTCGGCGATTGGCTGCTATTTAAAGCATACTGGGGAATCCGTTCCATTACATTCATCAGCATGCATCCCTGTTATTAATTTGGAAAACTGCGGAGTAAATAAGGTTCGTCGTTTGAAAGTTTGGTAGGAATGGGACAGTCATAAGGAACAGAACCCAATAGAATTTCTGGAAAGTATAGAAATTGTTTCTTTTCGGCATAACATGACCGAATTGATTAAATTACATCAAAATTACTCGGGCGTGAGTTGGCTCAAGACAACAGCCGGCTCGCTCCACAGATTTGCGTGTATTTCCTCAGGGTATTGTCACGTCGCTTTGCAGAGTAGAAATTCCCTGAAATCTCAGGATGTCCTAACATGGGCAAGATTTTACATCAATTGAACTCTTGCAGACCACATGCACACGTGTATTGTCTGTGTTGTTTCGGGAGTCAAAGGAAACCACGTCACAACGCACATGATGTACTAAGTGCGTGTTGCGCATTTTTTAAACGCGAATGCACAGCAAAACACCAATGAGATGCCTTAATTTTGACTCCCAAAATGACAGTCTGCACATGTGTGCAGTGGTTTGCACAAGCCCAATAGCTGCAGTAATTTTTCCTTATTACACCTTGCCTTGTCTACCACCAAAAAAGTGGCCTTCTGATGAGAAATGTATAATTTTTGCTTGGAAAAATATCTACGAAAATGACAAACAGAAACGTACAAATAAAAATCTTCTAAAAAATAAGTAAACTACTAACGTTAGACCTAGAACACACTAGACAAAATCAGTCAAAATGTTGAGAAAGGAACTCTTCTCAGAGCAAACTTCTTCAAAAGAAAAATTATGACATGATGCCATTTATATGTTTTGTGTTGGATTCAATGTGGTATTTTCCTATTTGTATGACCAGATTCAAGAAATGCAGGCTCTGTATCCTGAGGGCGCCCTTCCCATCGCCCATCAAGTCAAACCAGAACCTGGCTTTTGCATCAAGACAAAAAATATTGACAAAAAGGAGAAAGTCTTCGTCAATGTTTGCACATCAACTGAGGTAAAGTACAGTACGTGTGTTTTCAACCTGATTAAATTTGCATGGGGTAAGCTGACCACTGGAGCCATGCGTCTCCCAAACAGTCCAAGAAGTGCAAGAGCTCAGACACGCACTTCAGGCAGAGTGGTGCACCCTGCCTCACCAGCTCATACAGAGGCTGGTGCAGTCAGCCTTGCCACGAGAGGTATTCATTCATGTTACTGACCGATGTATAAATGTGTACTTGAAAATGTATTTTATGCATTTGGTTTTTATAATCAAATATGGGGTGAGAGAAAAATCATGTATGGGTCTCATCAGGATTTGAACCCGAGACCTCTGGCTCTCTAGGCAGATGCTCTGCGGCACAGTGGTATACACCCTCAGGTTTTCCCCAAGACTTCTGACACACTGGGCTCTACGAGCTGAGCTATGAGGCACTGTGGTATACTCCCTCAGGTTCTCCTCAAGACCCCTGACACACCGGGCAGATGCTCTACCAGCCGAACTATGAGATACAGCGGTATACTCCTTCAGGTTTTCCCTTCGAAATTTGGTATAAGAACTAGCTGCATGCCTACACTGGTTACATTTTCCTGTATACATTTTGTTGCAGCTTCCAGCACCTCTGGACATTACAGAAGAAGAATTGGTGAAAATTCTTGACGCTGACGAACCCAATTATCGTGTACCATTAAGTATCAGTGAAGGTCATGCAGAAATGGACAAAGGTGACCATTCTTTGATTTTCCTTTATATTGGTATACATCTTTGGATTCCGATGGAATAGATTGATATGGGATGATTCAAAATAACCTGAAATATTTGTCAAAGGGGTCAAAATTTCAAGTGACATGAAATAACCAAATCTCTTACAGATTTTGAACCAGAGTACATCTTTGTTATGACAAAATGAGCGTAAAGTCGGAATTTTCAAAAATTGGATATTGGTAATTTTTAATTCAGCAGAAAAAGAGCTTTCCAATGGTATATAACACATAAGGTAAAACATTCACATAACGCAACACAGCTTGGAGAAGTGGTAGTGTTCAAACAAATCTTACAAATCTTAAAACAAAATTTTACGAAGAAAGCTAGCATCAAAATTGGCCTGAAAATTATGTTATTAATTGTTGGACGATGCTAAAAAATTGGAATCAAATAGAATAAGAGTTACTCTTTCAAAATATTACAAAACCCTAAAATTTACCTCCCTTCAATGTTTGACTTTGAACCGTCGTTTTAGAAAATAGCGGAGTGCGACTTTACACTCATTTTGTAGTGAAAGGTCACATTTCTAAAACAACTACAGACTATTCATATTTATGTGCACCTTTCTGTATTCTATTTACAGGCGGACAGGGATGTACTGCCTATGATATTCTCATCAACACAGAATTCTTCAAGAAAGTTCAGGAGAGCAATTTGTTCAAAGGATTTCTGATGTCTGTGATCTTCGAGGGTTTGGAAAACAAGTATCAAATTTCGCTGGAGAGAAGTAAGCCAGGATTTTAGGACGTTTCCGACGGGGCGGTGCAGGGGTGAAAATAAGCCCTGATTCCCACTTGAAAATGTCACCCCCGTGCCACTCCCGAGCCACCCCCGAGATTGCTCTTTCCTGGGGCAAGTTCAACCTTGTTCGGGACCAGGGTTGACAATTTTGGCCTCGAGGCGACACTCTCCCCAGGGTGATAACGGTAGTGTGAAAAGGGGAAGGGGTGAGTTTTCACTTTTTCAACTAAGGAATGAGGTGCCGATCTCCGGGGTGAGTTCGTCTGAGCATAAATTGAGCATAATTTGACAAAAGAACATACGTTTTGTCAAATATTTTATAGAGAAGACGTCTTCGGTCAATACAGAAGCAGTTTAGAATAATTATGTATGTGACGAGTTGTCTGCAATAAGATAAATAAATCGTATCATTCCGTATCGTCTGCAACACAGCACTTGATAACAAAAAGTATTTTCCCAATTTTGTTTCCCCGACAGACTGGGTACAACTTAAGAACAAGAAATGTTTGGGCACGCTCGTCCATCACAACATTCGAACCACACCCAAGCCCAGAATCCACGATATGGAAACTTCAAGTGACGCGAACCAGAAATTTGACACTTCGGAGAGACCAAAGACTCAACTAATAATGCAAATGGATAGTCATGAGGAGCCCTCTAGTGCTGTGCCCGAACCAGACTATACCATCTTGCGGGAGCCACTTGAAGGACACCCGGAGTTTCTGGCAGTCGAGATAAATCTTCCAGGAGTGGTGAGTCCGCCTTAGAGGCATGAAATGTAACTTTAAACATACTGTAAAAACCTGTGTATAAGGTGCACTTTTTTCCCAATGGCAAAAAATCAAAAGTTTGGGTTGCGCTTATATGGGTACACCTGTGCCTCATACTCGTGTATATAAGGCACATTGTGCTAGCCGTCTACAGTTGAAGGTGCGCCTTATACACGGGTGCACCTTATACATGGGATTTTACAGGTGTACTCGACAGACGTTGTACTTATACATGTTATTTTCTAGAAAACATCCAGGACTTTAAGCCTAGACCTAGGAGAGGACAGGGTAATTCTGCATGCCCACCCAAGTCTCTACCATCTCGATATCTACCTGCCGTTTAATATTGATCCTGACGAGAGTGGTGCGCAGTTCAACAAAGACTCCAAAGTGAGTACAGTCGAACATCAATAATAAGGCCAAACAAAATAAATGGTGCGTTTACGGTAACGGCCTAAAATAAATCCAGGTAGGTAGGTAGGAAAATAATTTTATTTTGTCATTTTTTTTTACATTTCAGTTCATGCATTTGCGGGTTGTTTTGCAGTGTTTGAAACTCACTATTAACACTATTAACCATGTTCATGTACAAGTGCAGAAAATGTTATGTTTGTTGGAAATTATTGCAAATAGTGCTCATTTAAAATTATCAACTTGAAAATTGGCAATAAAAAGTTTGAGGTCGGCAATTTGGCCTAAAACATTCCAGGTAGGTCGGGTTACCGTAAACACACTATTTATTTTGTTTGGCCTAAGAGCATTCTGCTTATAACAAGGGAAATTTAAGGTCCCAAGTTGTCAACATTTTCACTGGTCTACAGATCGTAGGAAGAGGGGACGGGGTAGTCGAGGGCCGCGTAGGACTTTACATGCACTGTAAAATGTTGACATTTCACGGTACTGACAAAAAATGTTAACAAGTAATATTTCGGGGGAGGGATGGAGCGTCTTGAAAAATACTACGCTCTGTAGAACTGTGAAAATGTTGACAACTTTGGTTGCCCCATAGCCTTTTGTGTGTCGCCTTTGGACTAAGACTACCGCCTCAAATTTTTCACTTTCAAATAGAGGTGTAGTTTACATACTATGCTGTTGTTGCTATGTGGTGCACGCCATTGCCTAGCAACCACCAGTCTGTTTGCTTCAAGCCATTCTCTTCTACAGTATTAATTCAGCATTTCACACCTGCCATGTGCACCCGGTCACATTACATAGCAACAACAATTTAGTCTGGTCATCTGGATACTAAGTGTGTATGTGTACATTAATGTCGGTACATTAGATGCTATTCCTATGAAACATGCAAAAGGCTACAGTAATTTGCTGTTCTTTTTCTGATAATACAATAGGTTTCTGTTATAACAAGGACCACTTAATAACTAAATTACAGGACAGAATTGGGAAGTTGATTATTGCTTTAGGCCTTGTGTGCGAAACATATGAGACAGGCTGAAAAATGTATTAGTGTTTCCTCACAAAATCTTAAATTTTTCCCACTCGAATTTTTTGTATTTTTCTATCAAATCTGAACATTCCAATGCTAGATAAGTCATTTTAGTTAGTCATTCCTAACTTCTACCAGATTACACTCTATATATTCCTACAAAGCCAGTCACATGTGTCAATTTTTTGGGAAAAAAATAAGATTTTTGGGCTCTCTTGAAAGGACATTAAAAAGCTTTCTAATAAAGTATGCATTTTGGTGAATTTTCGAAAAAAAAAAAAATAGGGAAAAGGCCCCCCGATGTTTCCCAAAAGAAATTATATTTGTATCAAAGCTGTCAAAATGTATTTATTACTGTTATTCTAGTCATTTTTCTAGCCTTTAAAGCTAAAATTTCAAATGTCCATAATTTTAATAGACTCCGTCGTTTTGACTGAAAACCAGGCGGTGAATGACGTTTTGCGAAGCTCGTATCCTTTTTTTCAGTGGGTCATATTTCTTATCTATTTGGGTTTGTTTTGGACTACCTGATGTACCTTGGTTAGCACTGTATACTCAGTGCTAACCCGAGATACTATGACAAAAACTTCACAGCATGCTCAGGTAAGAGTCAACCCCATTCAAATGATTCAAACCAGCTACTTAACACCAGCCAGCTCAGTATTCGAGTGGTTTTAACATCTGCACATTTGTATGCTTTTTCAGGTGTTGACCCTGACGCTCCCAGTACTACCAAATGTATCGTAGATCGGTTTCGTTGGACTTCAGGAATTGACAAGAGCAGGTATGATCGCTCATTTGAAAGAATTTTCTAAAAGTAGGCAGTGTCTGTCAGACTGTCAGTCCAGGAATCAAGTCCACTCTGAGTACGGAAAGGATTACTTGTCAAGCAAACACAAAGATGTGTTAAACAAAATCAATTGTGAAGCCGGTTCCCTCAAAGTGTTCAGAGAATAGGTCATCAAAACGTCGGTTCTGGGCCTCAGACAGTACCTCTTGCCAGCTGCCAACTTCACCTGAACAAAAACAACAAAAAGTCTATGGTTACAGTCCGTCTAATCATGGAGTAATATTGAGAAACGTCAGGAGTTGACCATACGGCCCTAGCCCTAGAAGTGCAGGAGCTCAGGGAGACATTTCAGGCAGAGTGGTGCACCCTGCCTCAGTGGTTCTTACAGCGGCTGGTTTTAGTCAGCCTTGCCACAAGAGATGGTCATACACGTTACATCTCTCAGTCTCTTTGATCTTTCAATCAAGTATAATTTTCATTTTTTTTTTGGAACCATATAGTTCCCTTAAGATCACAGATACATAAATTGAGTGCTACAAAAAAAGCTTCCGTATATGCTCTTGGGCTAAGTTCCTCCAATATTTAGAACACAAATGAAAAAGAGGACGATTGTTGCAATTCAATGGCTTATGACCTTACCTTTTCTGACAAACTGCCCCTTGTTTTTGTCTAAGATAATCCCAATGGCCTGCGATGTCCCGGTAAATTTTTCTCTCAATCTCTGGACCGAACACTGTTTTGAAATCTCTGAGATCTTGCTGTCGTCGAGATCAAGCCCGAGGAATGTTCCGATTTCCTTCATAATAGCATTCTGGTTCTGAGGAGGCAATGAATATGATTCAAAAAAGCAAATTATATTCAAACCGAATCAAGAAGGCTGAGAGACTGAACATATTTTACCAGACAGTAATGTGTACGACTACTTCTTGTGGCAAGGCTGGCGGAACCATGCCTCTGTAAGAACCTCTGAGGCAGTGTGCGCCATTCTACTTTTGGAGCCTCCCTGAGCTCCTACACTGTTGAGCCGATGCAGTCAGGTGCAGTCAGGGGCGGATCCAGGATTTTGAAAAGGGGGGGGGAGGGGCGTGAAATTTCTAAGCATGAAATGCTGGATGACAATGAAATAGCAAGCGCGTAGCGCGAAGCCCGAACGGCTTCTAGATGGATTCTAGATGCTCTTTGGTGCGATCTGGGGCAATATTTAACCACTTCAAGCAGGAAAAGTGTGCAAAAAAAGTGTTTTTTTATTTTATTTTGTAAAATAAAATTGAAAAGGGGGGTGGGTGCGTGTGCCCTCCACCCCCCCCCCCCCCCCCCCCCCCCCCCCCCGGATCCGCC